>CM053150.1:35277500-35825000 GCA_028571685.1 Heterohyrax brucei | reverse complement strand
TTATTATTTTTCTGTTGGTGTGTTCTCTGTTGTTCTTAATATTCTATTCTGGGTCGTTTTTCTTTATGGGTTGCCTTTTCATCTGTTTCAGTGTTGCTTTTGTGGTTGTAGAGACTCCTGTGTTACATTTCTTGTCTTGATATGCTGCATTGTTGTTGTGCTTTGGAGCTGCCCCTGATCCTCCTTAATATTCTAAGTTTAAACCCAGCTTTTAACTTCTACATATATTTTTCACTTCCTTTCCATCTGAAAGCACTATAACTAGTGTAGTATATTCCTCTTTTAAGTGTGATGGTTTCATGGGTTTCATGACATGATCTCTGATTCCCTTCTTTTAATATTGTAACTTGTATTGAATTTTATGGTTTCCCTAACTTACTAGGTTTCTGAATGCTGTGTCCCACATTGCCTCTTTAAATGTACACTTAATGGTTTGGTTTTTGTAAGAAAAGAGCTGCTTTCAGTATTTCTTGTAGTTTTGGTTTTGTTTTCACAGTCTCTAAACTTCTGTTTATCTGTGAATGTCTTAATTTCATCTTCATAATTGAGAAGCAGTTTTGTAGGATGTATAATTCTTGGTTGGGAGTGTTTCTCCTTCAAGGCTTTAAATATGTCAACCCATTGCCTCCTTGCTAACATCGTTTCTGCCAGTAAGTCAGACAGAAGCCTGCAGTGTTTCCTTCTGAATGTTATCTTTGCTTTGAGTCTTTCTGCCTCTAAGAAAATCTTTTTATGTTTCTTTTTATTAATCTTGATAATAATTTGTCTTGGCCTCTTTCTTTTTGGGTATGCTTTTTGTGGCATTCAGTATACATCTTGGATATCTATGTTCTCTTCTTTCATAATTTCAGAAAAGTTTTCTGTCAACAACTCAACAGCAGTACTCTGTTTTCAGCTATGCCTCCATGTTCAGGAACTCCAGTTAATCATAGATTATTCCTCTTAATAGAGTCCCACATGTTTCTTTCTGCTTCTTCATTTTGCTTATTTGTTTTCTTTGATTTCTCCTCATAAATGCAGGTGTCAGTTATCTTGTATTCATGGTCATTAAGTGTGACTTCTATCTCCTCAATTCTGCTCATGGCTTTAAATTGAATTGTCTAATTCTGTAATTTTGTTATTGCTCTGTTGAGTTTCAGATTGATGTTCCATCAGTTTGAATAGCTTGGTAAAATTTTCATTTTGCTCTTCTGCATTTTTTTTTTAATCTCTAGGAGGTTCCTGTGTATAATTCTTATGTAATCAACCTCTGATAGTTTCTGAAAGCCTTCTTCATCTCAGAAGCTTTTTGATTCTTTATTTTGAGAGTTGTCCAGAGCTATGGTGGACTGCTTCTTTAAATGATTAGAGACGTTTTGTTGTCTTCAGACCATCTAGAGGATGTTTATTTTCTCTGGCATAACCTCAGCAAGTGCTCAGATGTAGTTCTGAGAAATGAGTTGGTCACCAGCTGACTCTGTACACTCTTGTGAGTGGCCCCAGTGAACTTTCTGTGGTGGCAAGCTCTGCCTCCTATCTGCCTAAGACAGCACCCCACTTATGGAGTAAGTAGGGGGCCATCAACTGACCCTATGATGTGGGTCAGTAAATGCTGGAAGAGATGTCATCAGGCCACTCGGGAGTCGGTTCTCCAGGCAGTCTTATTTTCAAAATCGAGGAGCTGTCTGACAGTTGCCAAAATCAGTCAGGCCATCATGTGTGGCAGGCCCCACCTTCTGACTGACAACAGAAGCAACTCTTTGGTCATCCCCAGATGCTATGATGTAGTTCAAAATAGGGAGGGGTTACAGCCTTGCTGCCATCCTGAAACTGGTCCTACCCGTAAGTAACACTGTGCTAAACACAGCCTTTCTACTGGAAAAGTGCTTTCTGGACTGGCAGTGCTTCTCAGCTTGGGAATTAGCCACTGCTGAGTCCTCTAGCTGGGTGACTCTGCCTCTCAGCCAGCCAAGATGGCATTCTGGCTGAGCTCCCATTCCTACTGCAAAATAGTAGAGTCTATGGCAGAGCTAAGAAAACAGAGGGTTGGGGGACAGTGGTACCCTCAATCAGGAGCTGGGCTCTCAAAATGCATCAATCCCACGTGCTGTGTCTCTGCTGCACTGTACACTGTTTACTTTAGTGTTGCAGTTTGGCGTATTTGCCTGCTTGTGCCATCCCCTGCCTCCCAGATAACAACAACAAAATGTATGTATATATAGAAAAGCATCAGTACCTGCAGTCTACCCAACACATAAGTCAGCATGAGTGGGGCTCAGCATGTTCTACTTTGTCAGAGAGAGGTAGTTTCCCATTTAGTGACATGTAGTCCAGTCTGACAACCCTGTGCTGTAGCCTAGGGCTCCTTGGGTGTCCACAGAGTTTTGTTGAATTATCAATCCAGGCCTTAGTTTTCAGAAGGAAGTGAGGAGATGTGTGTCTAGCCGATCTTGGCTCTGCCCCTTGGGTTTTAGGGTTTTATATGCATATGTACATGCGAGGTGGCACTAATTTTAGTATTAACATTGCAGAAATGTTGCATATGTTCATGATGTTTCTTTTCCTTGAACTTCTTGAACCTTTTAAAATACTTCTATTACTCAGTTACCTTCCCTGTGGCTAGAAGGGTTCCTGTCATCTGTTAGATGATTTTGACATTAGACAATATAAGATTGCTATAGACATAGCTGAGAAGTTCTTTGGACAGAAGAGTTGGAAGAAGAGATTGTATTGGTTTTTGTTTTTATTTTATTCTCTAAAGGGATTGATACAGATTTACAAAGACAGAAGTGAAGAAGTATTTCTATAAGAGAAAACTTGAATGTTTTGAGTGACTGACTACACAAACTCTCCAAATACAGACAAGAAAGATGATCTGAGAATTAAGTTACGAGTTTTAGTACTCTCCCCCTCCAAAAAAAGTTACTGTTGACTCCAAATCGTAGTACTCCTCTGTGTTACAAAGGAGAACTGCTCCATAGAGTTTCCTTGGCTGTAAGCTATGGAAGTAGATTGCCAGGCCTGTCTTCCATGGTGCAGCTGGGTGAGTTTGAACTACAAACTTTTAAGTCAATAGTCAGACCAAACTATTTGTACTGCCCAGGGAACTTTATCAATAAAGGGCACTATGTTATTTCTCATAGTTATTAAGGCAATGATGCTTTAATAATGTAGGATACCCTTTGAATATTATTTTCTTTTCTTTAACATTTTGAATGAAGCCATTTTCATTCATTTAGCAAATATCATTGAGCTACAGGTATGAGCCAGATATTTGACTCTGCACTACATAGGTTTAATTCCTACCCTCTTGATGTTTATTATAGACTTAACCACATTCTCTGTTAAGCTATACTCATAATTTTGTATTACTCAGGTTTATTACTGTTATGAGAATCAATATCAACTCAGGAAATATACTGTTGTTCTCAAATCACCAAACTTTGTGCAAATATTAGCTTAGGAACTACAGGACTCTACTTTCTGTTTTATATTTCTTTATTGTCTTTTCTGTCCAAGACTGTATTGCCAGCTATACCCTAATCTGCTACCTCACTTCAGGCTAATTTTAGTTCATTATGTCATTCATTTGAACTCTCAAAGTGACTTCTCAGTCTTCTTGTTAATGGAAGCCAAAGCAGATTGCTTCATCATCACGTTTGTATAGGAGTCTTCCTATAATATAACAGAAGGATTGACAAACATTTTATGCAGAGGGCAAGATAGTAAATATTTTAAGGTTTGTTTTCCTTTGCAACGTTTTGAAAATGTAAAAAACACTTGTAGGTTGCTATAAGTACAACAACAGGCAGTGTCGCAGAATTGGCATGCATATTTATTTTGTCATCTTCGGATTATCACTGGGAAATTCAGAGAAATACTTGATGTTCAACTAATTGTTGAAGTCAAGTGATTTTTCCCTTGCAAACCTCCAGTTATAAAGTGGTAAGTAAGATAGGGGCAAAAGAGAGATGGAAAAACAATCAAATGGATTGTCAGTCTTTAGCAAAAGGAAGACTTTGTGTATAAAGAAGCCAAATAGTGACACATTTTAGCTAATGGCATTCTATTATTTAGATTTTTCAGTGGCATTCAATGTTCAGGTAAGCTGTGTATTACTGCTGGTATAAATTAAAGTTTACCACTTCCACAATTATTTTAATCCTAGATATTACATGCTTACCATTCTCTTTGATGAAATAGTCCTCCTTTCTTTATAAAGTGGCTGCTACATGCAATCTTTCAAAATTACCCTGCATTTTATTATAATGCATATAAGAAATCATATGATCTTTATTGTGAATGCTTTAGAAAAATAATCTCAGAGAAGTGGTAACTACAGTTTTGTTTTATTGCAGAATTGCACACTACCATGAAAATAAATATGACTCCTCATTTTGAAAATATGCCTTCTCAAAATTGACTGAGCCTTTCACCTTGAGAAATGGATTAAACCATTTAGGATTTACCTGATTTTAGCAGCCAAAGTGTTTTAAAGTGCTAAATTTAGCTTTAAACTTGTGGCCTTGACCTGCATTGTAACAGTTGGCCAAGTATATATAATACAAAGCTTTTACCATGAACAGGAATGTTCACAGTGGCTTCCTGAGCATCTTCTTCCATTTCTTGTCCCTAAAGGAATTTTTCAATAATTACTGAAAGATGTAAAGAATAGTTTTAGCTTAATCATTGCTTTTTCCTTAATTCAGCATTTATGAAATTTTACAATGTATATAAATCACCTGGATTTTATTAATATGTATGTTTCTCAGTGTTTCACATACCCTATAGACTTTGATTCAGTAGATGAGAGGTAATGCTCAGGAATTTGCATTTTTCAAGCATGTGCATCATTTCTTTGCAAGTAATTCATAGCACCATATTTTGGGAAACAGTTATAACTCATACATCACTTGAATTTTCAGTTACTAAAATTAAAGTCTTTTTTGTTTTTATGCGACTCGATGGCACTTGGCTTGGCTGGCTTTGTCTTTGTGCTTCCATACTGACTTCTGTTTCTTTGTTGTAACGGTTCCAGACGTCAAATGAACGTGTGATCTTGAGGAAGACAGAAGCACATCTGGGTTTCCAAATTTCATTCTAGTGTTTTTTTTGTAATACAGCATGCTACGTTTGCCAGAATGTGGCTTCTTCAGATATGTATAAACTCCTTGAAGACATGGAGCCTGCCTTATTCATTTTTGTAGCTATCTATGAAGTTCTGTGCATGGCATTTAGTAGGAGCTCAATAAATAGAGTGATATTCTTGAGAGTTCCATTCAGTGGAGTAGCGCTTAGAGTGCTAGACATGTGGTATGGATGATAGGAATTCACACTTTACAAATATGTCTGGATTCAGTGCCATTTGAATTTCTGCCATCACTACCACATGTCTGCCACTCCAAGTACTACTCTTTTGGATGGTATCAGAATGGCTTTGCCAACATAGGAAAAAATGAGGTTTGCTTAGTGCTTCCATTTGCAGATGGTATATAGGGGAATGCCTTACTCTCCATAGTAGAAGAGGATTGAACAGGCTGATGTGATTTCAATTAAAAGTGCATAAAAGTGCACTATTTCATAAGTGCATATTCTCTGTTGTCAAATTAATAAGCATTCAGTAGCCCAGGCATGAGGGTTTTAAAATCCCTTTGAAGATCTTAAAGGGAATAAAAAGTTGATTTTTTAAAATAATACAGGTGATTAGCTAGTTCATATGTAACAGATATGCCACATTTCTGCTACCTTAGTAATGCAGTGCTGCTATGACAGAATCCCACAGTGGCTGGCTTTAACAAACAGAAATTTATTCTCTTACAGCACATCAGGCTACAAGCCTAAATGCAGGGTGTCAGCTTCAGGGGAAGGCTTTGTCTTTTGGCTCTAGTGAAAGGCTCTTGTGATGCATCAGTCTTTCCTTGGTTTGGGAGCATCTCAGTGCAGGAACCTCAGACTTGCAGGATGCACTCTGCTCCTGGTCCTACTCTCTTGGATATTTGATGCCCCCAACTCTCGGCTCACTTTCTTTTCCTTTTGTCTTTTGGGAGATAAAAGGTGGTGTAGGACACACCCCAAAGAAACTCCCTTTACCTTAAATCAGGAATATGACCTTAGCAAGGGTGTTACCCTTCCACCCTAATCCTGTTTAACATAATGCAGTCTTGCCTCATTAAAGGAAGGCAGAGATTATGATTTATAACATATAAAAACTTACAATCACAAAATAGAGGATAACTACGTGATACTTGGAATCATGGCCCAGCCAAATATCTACAGACTTTTTGGGGGGGACATAATTCAATCTATGACACCTGCAAAGCCAAGCCAAGCCAAGTGCCACACCTGCAGAAAGAAAGACAAACAAACAAACAAACAAACAGAAATGTGTGTCCAGACTCTGCTACAACATGTGGGATCCTAAATGTTTCATTACTGAACCCAAATACTTCTCCCCAGAGATGACCATGTGTTTCACTGAGGGTTTTTGGAAGATGAACTAAGCAATGGATATAATAGCACTACATGTTCATGTGTTGTTGACTGAGAAGCTAGCCACTCTATCCCTGATTATCTTTTCCAGTGTAGTCATTCACTTCATAAACATCAGTGTGATGATTACAGTCAGTAAGAGAAATATGGTTCATACAGGCAGTGACTGTGTTAATGTTTGCACCAGCCTATGCCATCTTGTCTAGTTGTGAATTTTTCAGTGTTGTTCCTCCTTTTTTAATACCCATTTAAACAAATGTTTTCAAGATGTATTATGTATACCTGGCACAATTTTAGGCATTGATGATATGACCGTGAATAGAACAGTAAATAGTACTGACGATATGGCAGTGAAGGAAACAGTAAATATGTCTTTTGTCATGAAGTTTACATTTTAGTAGAAGAGAGGAGGCTGATAATAAATGAATAAAAAGTGTAATATGTCAGATGGTACTAAAATATAGAAGAAGAGAGTGGTGAAGAACAGGAAGGGGCTGAGAGGTCTAGATTTAACAGGGGAGAACTTGAAAGATCCCACTGAGGAGGTGGCTTTTGAGCAATAATGAAAGGAACTAGAGACAAGGCTACATGAATACAGTGAGAGGACGTTCCAGGCAGATACTGATAAGTGCTAAGACCCTGAGGTGGTTGTGTGCCTAGAGCAAAGTAACCAGTGCGGCTGAGATGGAATGAGCAAAAGCAGAAAGCAGACTATATCAAAGAGGGTAGACAGGGTGGAATCACTGGGTGTATATGTGTAGATTTTTTAAGACTTTCAAGACCATTGTACGTGTATCTTAAATGACCACTTGTGAGCTTTTAAAAATCCAGACACTAATCACCAAGGTAGGATGTGGAATATTTTCAGTATAAACTATGTTATGCTAATTGAACTAAGTGTCCCCCTAGGGTATGATCCACAGCCCTCAGGCAAATAGCTTGGTGCCTCAGGAGTTCTGAATTTGTCTGTGAACCTTCTATGGCTTTGTCTTGGTTGAGTTGTATTGACCTTCCTGGTATCATGTACTGTCTTACTCTTCACCAAAGTTACCGCTTATCTATTGTATGTGTAGTGTTTTTCCATCCCCACCCTCCCCTCTTACATAACCAAAGACAGTTCATTTACGTGTGTAAACCTTTTAATGAATTTTTATAATAGTGGTCTTTTGAAAGAAAAGTAATGTGGTTTACTGATGGACTGGGATGTGAAGTGTAAAGGAAACAAGCTATTGTTGTGATGTAGAATGCAGAAAATGAAGTTACGTTGTACTGACTGGGAACACCACAGCAAGATCAGATTGGCTACTGAGGAGCAAATATGAAGAGATTCTGTTTGGTTCTTGTGGGCTTATGATAAATATTTTGTTTCCATATTAATAGGCACAGACCCATATAGGTACTAGAATCAATGTATTATACTCAATCTGAATAGGTAATAAATATTATAAACAGTAGATATTGGAATACAAATATATTGAATTATTTAAGTGACCCTAATGTATTATATATTTATATGCACATATGTCTAAGCATGTGTGCATATAAAAGTTATGATCATGATATAGTGCATATGTATGTATGTGTGTGTGTGTTATACATACCTAAATATCTATTAAAATAAAAACCAAGCCTGTTACTGTGTAGTCAATTCTGACTCATAGTGACCCAATAGGACAGAGTAGCACTGCCCTTTCCTGACAAATTTGAACTGCTGACTTTAGTTGGCAGCTGTATCACATAGCCACTATGCTTCCAGGGTTTCCAAATACCTATACACATCCCTATATGTATATGATGTATTTGGACATGGAGGTAATGTAATAGAAGAGAGCTGTTGGCCTTAAAAACTCTGTCTGAGGCTGGGCAGTTACCAGTGCCTAGTGCTACCTGACCTGTGATATATAATTATAAAACAGTCTGCTCCTACATAAAAAAGTAGAGATAGGTCTGCTGTTCCAAATTATCTGAAGCATTGTATTCACTGGGGCTTATACATAATCAGTGGTTTTGTTATACTGAGTTATGAAATTCCTAATTTGGTGCTGTCCTTCAGTTCTTCTTCTTACTGTTTTATAACTGACCATGTTGAATATCTTTTGAAGCATTTAAGGATCTGGAGAATAGACCTTTGCTTAGATTGGCTAAAAGTCAACCACGGAACTCTGTTGTCCTAAGGAATTATACAAACTCATAACCAAGCCAGTAAGCTTTCCAGAAATTTAAAAAAAAAAAAATATTCACCATGAATTTGTGAATGATCTATTGTCAATAGTTAAATATATATATATACATATATATAAACATATATAGTGGATTCTAACTCATAGTTATGCTAAAGGACAGAGTAGAATTGTCCCATAGAGAATCCAAGAAGTGCTTGGTGGATTGGAGCTGTCAGTCTTTTGGTTAGCATTGATAGCAGTTAACCATTATACCACCAGGGGTTTCCAGTGTCAGTAGGAGGGATATGAAATTGTAAATAATTGAAAGTCGTTTTCCTGACCATGTATAAATTATGTAAGTAGCTGTGAATGTTTAGCACTGACTGTTTCAATTATAGAGCATTTTGGATGACTAATTTTTACTGGGCTCTACCTGAGTCCTGGTGGTACAGTACTTAACAGCTTGCTGCTTATCTAAAGGTTGATGGTTCTGATCCACGCTTCTCCTTGGAAATACTGTGGGGCAGTTTTATTCTTTCCTATAGGGTTGTCAAGAATTGGAATTATCTTGATGACAATAGGTTTTTGAATTAACTCAGTTTTTCAGTTGTCTTTCTTTCAAGTTGTTACAAGAATTTTTGTGAAATATGGAAATAAATCCCACTGTTCTCCCATCATCTATCTGTAGGCTATGATTCTCTTTTGACAAGTCCAAATGTATTTATCAGAGGATACACAGATGGTGCCATAATAATAGTAGGACTTCAACATTATTTAAAGTTAATAAACACACTTCTCAGTATCCAAGAGTCTCTGAGGGTACCTGAGCTATTTGATTACTTTTTTCTGTTTTTGAAATACAAAGGCAGGATTAAAATCCCTAGGCAGGATTCTAAATTGATGCATTAGAAACCTAGGCTGTACTTTTCTCTTCATGCCTGTTTTAGTCATCAGTGCTGCTATAACAGAAATACCACAGGTTAATGTCTTCAACAAATAGAAGTTTATTTCTTCACAGTTTAGTAGGCTACAAGTACAAATTGAGAGCATAAGCTCCAGGTAAAGGCCTTCTGTCTGTGTCAGCTTTGGAGGAAAATCCTAGTCATCAATCTTCCCCTAGTCTGGGAGTATATCATCACAGAAACACCAGGTCCAAAGGACAAATACTACTCCCAGAAGTGCTTTCTCAGTGGTTTTTCTGCTCACCTCTTTCTTTTATAGCTCAAAAAACATTGATATTAGACACTACCCAATCTTGGAGACCTCATCAGTATAACTGCTGCTAATCCATCTTATTCAGTTAAAGTGATAGAATTTGTAATAGATGGGAAAATTTTATCAAATGATGAAATGATGTACAATCATATGATCATGGTCATTATTGCCCAACCAAGTTGATACACACACATTTTAGGGGACACAATTGAATCCATGACAATGCCTAACATAAATGTTATTACCAAACCGCATTAGAGGCAATAAAGATTTAGTCCATTCAATTTCATATTGTCATCTAGGGAAAACTCATTCTAAAATGTGGTCTTTGGGAAGTTCATGCCAACTGATACAGATAAGCAAGTAAGTCCAGCCACATAAGAATGTAAGCACACTCAACACCGAACAACAACCAATTCTAAAATACTAAGCAATAAAAATTCCTTCCATTTTTAGGAACGTATTAGGAGACTGTAGATTAAAGTACATTTTATGACAAGAAGGCCGCATCATTTCTGAATTGCTTTGCTATACTACCTATAGAGAAACCTAGCAAACACTGATAGGATACAGTCAGCTATGTGTAAGATATTGGTATTAAGTCATAAAAGTGTTGGACTCAGAAAAATCCAGACCACAGAGTTATTTGTAATTTGTAAATTGTAATTCAAATGGAAAAAGACTCATTAACGATCTGTGTTATGCAGATGACACTACTTTGTTGAAAGTGAGGAGAACTTGAAGCACTTACTGATAAAGATCAAAGATCATACAATCTTCAGCATAGATTATACCTCATCATTAAAAAAAAAAAAAAAAATCCTCACATTTAGACCAATAGGGAACATCATAATAGTAATAAACAGGGAAAAGACTGAAGTTCTGAAGTCCTAATTTTATTTGGATCCATAATCAACACCCAAGGAAGCAGTGGTCAAGAAATGAAATGAAGCATTGCATTAGACAAATCTGCTACAAAAGACCTCTTCAAAGTGTTAAAAAGCTAAGATCTCTCTTTGAGGACTAAGGTACCTCTTGCTCAAGCCATGGAGTTTTCAATAGCTGCTATGCATGTGTAAGCTAGACAATGAATCAAGAAGACCAAAGAAGGGTTGATGTCTTTGAATTATGGTGTTGGTGAAGAATACTGAATATACAGTTGACAGCCAGAAAAACAAAAAAGCTGTTGGAAGGAGTATAGCCAGCATGCTCCTTGGAGGTAAGGATGATGACATTGTGTCTTACATATTTTGGACATGTTGTTAGGAGGAATCAGTGCCTTGAGAAGGACATCATGCTTGGTAAAGCAGAGGGTCAATGTCAATGAGGAAGACCCTCAGCAAGATGGACTGACACCTTTGTTGCACAATGGGCTTAAGCTTCAAAGTGATTGTGGGCATGGTGCTGGACTGGGCAGTGTTTCATTCTATTTTGCACAGGGTCACTGTGAGATGGAACTGACTTGACAGTGCCTAGTAACAAGAAGTCAAAAACTGTATCACTGAGGCACCACTGTTCTCTTTTTGAAATCATAAACTAAAAAAAAAAAAAGTTCTTTAATTTCCTATTAAAAGTATGTAATTGCTCTGCACTTACAGTGTTATGACCTTTTTTTTTTTTTTTTTTTTTTTACTGTGTTACCTTGTATGAAACTTCTAAATATTAGGATGAATCTAACTCAAAGTTCAAGCTAAAATGAATCTGTATGTATTGATCTATCTTTATGTATGTAAGATGGTATTGTAAGACAGCTTTTTTCCCCAGGGGTTGGATGTTACTGTGTTGAGTTTCAATCAAAATGTAGTTGGACCACCCGCACTTTGGCTTTTATACTCTAGTCAAAAATTTGCTTGTGATGCATTGAGCTGGGGTAATACCTGACACAAGTTTCACTGAGAGCTGAATATCTGGCTGAGCCATGTAATGATGTATCTATCTTTAAACTGGAGCCTTCTGGATTCCAAAACTGACAGATCCCTGGAGACCTGGAGAGGATTCAGAGAGAGCATTTCCATGATCACAGAGCTAGGGAACCAGAGCTGCTGGAATAACAAAGAACCTGATTTTATTCTGTTAGAGATGGTAGAATGTGTCAATTTCTTTTATGTCATAATGATGTGAAAAGGTGTCACTTAGAATATGCTAGCCAAATATTTTCCATTTCTACTATTCATGCACTTGGATGTCATAGTGGTTAGAATTAAGTACTGTGGCTGCTGACCAAGAGGTCTGCAGTTTGAATCCACGAAGCACTCCTTGAAAACTCTATAGTGCGTTTCTGCTCTTTCCTGTGGGGTTGTTATGAGTTGGAAGTAACTGGAAGGCAGTGGGTTTTACTATATGTATAACAGGAAAAAAGACTCCTTAAGGAGTCAAGAAGAATGTCAAAATTCCTGGACCCTAGGTCGTTAAATATTGTGTGTATTGGACTATCAAATGTTGGAACGCGTCATTAAAATGCATGTGGAGTCTGCCACTTTAGTTGTTATCATTGGGTTGATTCCAATTCATGGTGACCCTGGGTGTTGCAGAGTAGAACTGCTCCATAAGGAAATAGACTGCCAGGCCTATCTTCCAAGGTACCACTGGGTGGGTTCAAAACTGCCAAACTGTAGGTGAGCAGTCAAATGCAAATCTAGCTGCCATTAATTTTCATCTCCTTGGAGTAAAATGTGTAGACTTGTAACTGAAGATAATACTGTGGAACTAGATTAATAGCCACCAGTAGTATTTTAGAGCCTAGGGTGTTCTTCCTGGTCCAAAATTGTGAGATCTTGGGGAGGAAAGTAATTGAGACTCAGTTTCCTGTTTTTATAAAATAAAAAGTATTACCCTTTTGAGGTTGTTGACAGGGAAATGAAGTAAAGTAGGTTAAATCCTTTGCACAGTGTCTAGCATACATTAAGTGTTCAGTAGATGCTGAAAGCATTTTGTCTCTTATGGAGGGGCTGAAATGGTGACATTGGAAACAGCAGTCAAATTTAGTGTTGCCGATTTTCCTTTTCTTTGATCAGTGCCAAGGATTTGAGCTAAGTCTTAGAATATAAAAGAACACAAACAAAACAACAAATGGAACAAAATTATTCCTCCATTTACCCTAGGAAAAAAATTATCCTCAGCATAGACATTCTGAAGGGTAAAGTGTTGAATAAATTGGTACTTCATTTTCAGGGAGAAAAATATCATCTTCCTTAGTCTGTAAAAGTATGCAAGAACACACTAATTTAGGATTCTTTTGGTTTAAATGTGAGACAAACTGGCTTAATCAAAATTATATATTTTAAACAAGGACATAGAATTGTCTGGTATCTAAAGGCAGGCGTAAGTCTGATTACTCAAACCAGAAACTTCAGTGCTCTCTGGACTCTCCATCATCGTTCTCCTCTTCTCTGCATATCTGCTTTTTTGCTCTTAATCTCTTCTCTCTCTTCCTCTGTCTCTGGTTGTCTTAGTACCCATCTGTCTATTTTTGTCTTCTTCTCTGAACATTTTGTGAGGGTAATTCCACTAACGGTTATTGTCACAAAACTTTCTAATTTTTAACTTACAGGCAAACTTCTCAAGGAAACATAATTTTCTGTTTCTCAAGTTGAATACCAATGTTTGAGACAAGGATGATGATTTGATAGGGAGAGTGCCCATCCCTGGATCATGGAATTATACCATACAGTCCTCTCTGAAGTAACCAAAAGTAAAAACTAGGTTAGCAAAACAGCAGTGTCTATTTCAACATAAATTTATGTGCATATTACCTGCGTAAAACATGGTAGGATGTGTTTAAAATTACTTTAAGGCTCAGATAAAGCTTTCTTACTAAAATTTACTGGAGGAAGATCAAGAGATTATATAAGTATTCTCTGATATCTCTCTCTTTCGACTAAAGAGGCTAAAAAATAAAGAAATAGATTGTATGGCATGCATCTTACATTTTGAGTGATACGAAAATACCAGCCAGGTTCATGTCTATCAGAAATAAATCTTAACCCTTATTGAAAAGATAGCATTCATAGGCTGTAAGCTTTTCCTGCATGGTCCAGTCAGATTAATAGTTGATCTGGTTACCAAGGGAAGTAGATGATAAATTGTAACTGGATGATACAGGTGGCAGTAGTACAAATTAAATGGTGATAAGGTGATCCGCCCATCCAACTGCTTTCTCTGTTTGAAGGAAAAATGACTGAAATGTAAAGGAATATCGCATGTCACGTTTGGTCTTCCTGTTCTCACATTTACTGCCAGAAATTAAACAAGAGTTCTTTTCTTTGGCTTCAGTTTTCTCATCTCCAGTCCGTTAGAAACTAATTCTGGGCCTAATGGTGGGTGAGTTTGTATGCTCCAGCACAAGTTTTCCTTCCTATATGCTTTCTGTTCATTTCTTCAGGCTTTGACTCATGTTATTATCATAAGTCTGTCAAGAAATAATTATTTGGGAACTGTGTTAGATATGAGAAGTAGGTTGACCCTCCAACTCTGAATGGGTTTTTAGGGGACTGACACATGAAAGTAGATTCTAAACATGGTGTAAGATGACTCTGCTCTGGGGGGACTCATGGAATAGATGATTTTCACTGTAAGGGGGTTGGCATTGGAAACACAGTCCAGTCCCATAATTTGCTGGTTCTGTGGCTGCTGGCAAAGTGCTCTCTGATCCTCATTTCCTATTTTGTAAAATGGGAATAATGCCATTTACCTTGAAGAATAATTCTGATAATAAGCACTTGGCACATACTCAGTTCACACTGTTAGTTCTTCTTTTTCTTAAGGTCAAAGGAGGACTGAAATTAATAATAATTGAGCATAGTTAAAAGTATGGCTCACTCTAGATAAAGAAAAAAACAATATAACTCTGCTTCTTTTTCTTTTAAAATGATTATTTTACTCTTATTTTAAGAATTCTTCTTGACATTGAAAATAGTTCATCCTAAGGAATCCTCATTATCTTCATGGATTACATTAAACTCTTCCATGACAATTAACTTGGTATACGGGGATGGAAAAACTAAGGGACAAACAAACAAAAACAACAGTGCTGCAAGTCAGGATATTTCTGTTTGAGTCCGAACTCTGCCGTCTACTAATTGATCTGAGTTAAGTTACAGTGCTCTCCAGGCATCAGTTTGCTAATTTAAAAAATTGTTGTTAGGTATCATCCAGTCACTTCATGACTCCTAACAACCCTGTGTAAAAACAGAACAGAACACTGCTTAGTCCTTCACCATCCTCATAGTCACTGTTCTGTTTGTATCCACTGTGTCTGTCCATCTCATTGAGGTTCTTCCTCATTTTTTGCCGACATCTGCTTTACCAAGCATGATGTCCTCTAGTCCTTCCAAATAGCATGTCCAAAGTATGTGAGGCAAAGTCTCTCCATCCTTACTTCTAAGGAGCATTTTGATTGTATTTCTTCTATGACAAATGGAAACTCTATGGGCAGTTCTACTCTGACCTTTAAGGTTGCTATGAGTCAGAATTGACTCAACAGCACTGGGTTGAATGTTATATTCAGTATTCTTTGCCAACACTGTAATTCAAAGATGTTCCTTCTTCTTCAATCTTCTTAATTCATTGTCCAACTTTCACAATCATATGAAGCAGTTGAAAATACCTGGACCTGGGTCAAGTGCACCTTACTCTCTAAAATGACGTCTTTGCTTTTTAACACTGTAAAAGGATATTTGTAACAGATTGGTTCTACTTCTTACCTTGGCCATTGATTGTGGATCCAAGTAAAATGAAATCCTTGACTACTTCAGTGTTTTCTCCATTTATCATGATGTTTCTTATTGAGCTTGTTATGAGGGTTTTTGTTTTCCTTATGTTGAAGTGCAACCAGATTAAAGGTTGTAGTCTTTGATTGTCACTAAGTGCTTCAAGTCCAGTTTGCTTTCAGCAAGCAAGATTGTGATATCTGCATATCACAGATTGTTAATGAGTATTTATCCTTTCCTGATGCCACATTCTCCTTCATAGAGTCTAGCTTCTTGGATTATTTGCTCAGCATAGACGGAAAAAATGTAGTGAAAAGATACAAACCTGACAAACAACTTACCTGACTTTAAATCATGTGGTGTTCCCTTGTTTTGTTCAAATGATTACCACTTGACCTACATAGAGGTTCCTCATGAGAACAAGTTAAGTGTTCTGGAATTCTCGTTCTTGGCAGCATTATCCAAAATTGGATATAATCCATACAGTCAAATATCTTTGCATAGTCAATAAAACACCGGTAAACATCCTTCTAGCATTCTCTGCTTTCAGCCAGGGTCCATCCATCTGACATCAGCACCAATATCCCTTGTTCCATGTTCTCCTTTGAGTCCAGGTTGAATTTTTGGCAGTTCCTTGTTGATGTGCTGCAACAACTTTTGAGTGATCTCCAGCAAAATTTTGTTTGCATCTAATATTTGTGATTATTTTTGATAAATTCCACATTCTGTAGGGCTACTTTTCTTTGGAATGAGCACAGTGGACCAGAGAGCTGTCTTGCACATTTCTTGACATAGTGGAATGAGCATCTTCACTGCTGTATCTGTTTGTTGAAATATCTCAGCTGGTATTCTGTGAATTGCTAGAGCCTTGTTTTCCACCAGTTACTTTCAGCACAGCTTGGACTTCTTCCTGCAGTACCATCAGCTCTTGATCATATGCTACCACTGAAATTGTTGAACATTGACCAGCTATTGTTGGTACAGGGGCTCAGCATATTCCTTCCATCTTCTTTTGATACTTCCTGTACTTTTTCAATATTTTCCCTAGAATTTTTCAGTATTGCGGTTCAAGGCTGGAATTTTTTCTTAAGTTCTTTCAGCATGAGAAGTGCTGAGCACGTTCTTCCCTTTTACTTTATAACTCCAAGTCTGTGCACTTTTCTTTAGAATGCTTTACATTGTCTTTTCAAACCACCATTTGAAATCTGCCATTTAGCTCTTTGATGTCTTCATTTCTTCATTTCACTTTAGCTACTCTGTGTTCAAGAGCAAATTTCAGAGTTTCTTCGGACACACATTTTGAACTTTTCTTTCTTTCTTGACTTTTTAGTGACCTTTTGTCTTCTTCAGGTATGATGTCCTTGGTGTCACTAGACAATTCATCTGGTATCAGCTTATTGGTATTCATTACATCGGATCTCTTCTGAAGGTGGTGTCTAAATTTAGCTGTGATATATTCAAGGTTGCATTTTGGCTCTGATGAACTTGGCCTAATTTTCTTCAATCTCATCTTGAACTTTCATATGAGCAAGTGATGGTCTGTTCTGTAGCTGACCCCTGGCCTTCTTCTGAGGGATGATATTGAGCTTCACTTCTGTCTCTTTCCACAGATGTAGTTGATTTGATTTATGTGTATTCCATCTGACTTGATCCACGTTTTCATCATTGTTTATGCTGTTGATAAAAGGTATTTGTTAAGATGATGTCATTGCTTACAAAATTCTGTTGTGATCTTGGCATCATTTGTATCAACAAGATTGTATTGTCCAACCACTAACCTTTTTTTGTTTCCAACTTTTGCACTCCAATATCCAGCAATTATCAAATACAACTTGATTTCATGTTTGATCAATTTCAGACAGCAGATATTGGTAAAAATCCTCCCTTTCTTCAGCTTTGGCCTTAGTGGTTGGTGTATAAATTTTGGTAACAGTCATATTAACTAGTCTCACTTGCAGGCATGTGGATATTATCCTGTCACTGATAGCATTGTACTTGAGTATAGATCTTGAAATGTTTTCTTTGACATTGAATGCAAAGCCATTCCCCTTCTATTTGTCATGTCTGGCATAGTAGACCATTTGTCTATTTAACTCACAATGACCAACACCAGTCCGCTGCAGCTATGGATGTTTATGCATTCCATTTCACTTTTGATGACTGTCATTTTTCCTAGGTTCGTACTTGGCACATTGTGTTCCAGTTATTTATGCATATTTGCAGCTATTTATTCTCATCTTGAATAGTTCCACCTCAGCAAATGAAAGTCCTGAAAATTTTCCTCTATCCATGTCATTAAGGTCTACTTGACTTTGAGGAGGTAACTCCTCCCCAATGGTATTTGGAGTGTTCCCCTGCTATTCAGAAGGCTATTGCCTCTCAATTTGTCAGAAACAAAGACTACCAGGCCCTTCTTCCTAGTCTGTCTTAGTCTGAGAGCTCTGCTGAAACCTTTCCACAATGGATGATCGTGCTAGTATTGGAAACACTGGTTATATAGCTCCTAGGATCATAGCAAGGTGGAAGCAACCACAGTGGGGCAAACTGACAGACTCATGAGTCACTCATAGTGACCCTGTGAGACAGAGTAGAACTGTCTCCTACTGTTTCCAAGGATCAGCTGGTGGATTTGAACGGCCAGTCTTTTGATTAGCGGTTGTAGCATTTAACCAGTACACCACCAGAGTTTCCATTTATAGAACAGGTACAGTAATATTACCTACTTAACACAGTGATTGTTAAGATTATATCTATTCAACACATTGTTGCTACTCTAATGCTGATTTTGTCTCCTGCTTTGTCTCATCTGGAGATAAAAATGTATCTTCTTTGCATACTGTCTGAAAGTAACAAAACTAGTTAAGTATGTATGTGTGGGGCAGGCAGAGAGAGAGACAGGCTGAGAAAGACTAATCTCAAAAAAATGGCTGAAGAAGTTGTGGTTGCTGGCACATTGCAAATCTGTGGTCAAATATCAGGCTAGAGGAGTCTCTTGCCTCTTACGTTTGCAAGGGCTGAGGAACCCAAGGTCAGTAGGTCGGGAACAAGACTGCTAACTTGAGGAGTTGCAGGAGACGGCCAGTTCCAAGATCTGGAGGTCAGGCTGATTACTGGCTTATATTCCAAGAAAGAGGTCAGAGGATATAGAAGTGGATGGAAGATCCAAAGATAGTTTCGACAGAACATGCATGCATACTGGGTGTAGGCCACATCCCCAGGGAAATTGCTTAGCTTTCAGCAGATTGACTTTGTACTGACTGGCTTTCAATGGATTGGCTACTCACATCAGATCACAAAATGGAGGATGATTTTATCTATCAAACCACTGAGAATCATGGCCTAGCCATGCTGATACATAACCTTAACCATCACTCCTATCTAAAAGGTTGATGTACAGACTATATTAGATGAATATTTAGAAAATATTTGGAAAACTGTGCATCTAAAGACTTAGAGTGGTACTACTAATTTTCATCCTGTGATTCTCTAACCATTTGTTTATAGCCTTTCAAATACAACGATGCCTTCATTCTTTTGCTGGTACTCAACCTCCTTTATACCCTGTCTCTAAACCTTGCTTTTCATACTCTAGTCATTTTATTTAATCTTTTGCCTCACAGGATAAGTACATTCAGCAGCAACTGGAAAGAAAATAGCCTTTCAACCTCAACTTTTATGTCATGAAGTCTAAAGGACATTAACAATTGCTCTGCATGCATTTTGCAAAAGATTCTGAAAGGGAGTTTCCTTTAATTCAGAGATTATCTGAATCAGTTCGTTTGTGGACTTGAGCTCTTAATAGATACACAAGTAGGCTAAAGCCAAAGTTGTTCCAATTGTTTTTGGAGCACTTAAGTTCTGCTTCATGCTAACATCCTGTCTAGAGAAGTTCATACTTTAGTGTTCCCTACCTAATTTTTATGAAGCCAGATTTGGATCTGAAAATTATTCTGTTAAATGGATATTTTATTTATATTTTATTTTATCTTGTATACAGTTACTTTATGTCAGACCTGATGAGTGTAATTGTTATCTCTAGTGGATATAGGGATTTCACAAAGTTTGAAGTTATTTTAAGGTATTACAACTCATAGAAGAAGGCTCAGATGGTATAAAAAAATTGAGGTTTGAGTTCTCATTAATTACTTGAAGTAATTGTTTTTGACCCTTTTTGTGTAATGCTTTTCTAATGCACATTTATCAGTTTTCCTTCCTTGTGAAGCACAATTTAGTCAAAATACTTAAATCATATCAACAAAACTTCCAAGGCCTAGAATTATGATTCTGAGCATTAATCCTCATTGTCTAGTAATTTAAAGTAATTAAAAAGCCTGTGCTAAATATCTATATGTGGCATTTAAAATATTTTCTAACATTGCAGAAAGTTCTGTTAGTCAGAACTGTTCTGAAATATTACTAACTATAAAATTTCTTATTGTGACATACAATCTTTGATGACTATTTCTCTTAAATATATTTGAAAGTGTAGTGTTGATTTCCTTTCTTTTCTCTGTAATTGCTAAGAGTCCTTACTCTTTAAAAAGAGCAGAAATTGATTTTTTACTTAAAGACAATGATAAAGGCAAAATATTTTTCAACACAGGCAGTGCTGAACAATATTTTGACAGCAAGTGTTTAAAATTTAGGAAAGCAAAGGGAAGCAAGACAATCTCCCAGGTAACCAGGGTTTTAAGATTAGGCCTCAGCATGGCCTCACAGGTGGATGGGATCTTGTTTAAAAAAAGTCTAAAAGGTGTTTAGGATTAAAGTAAAATAGGCATTGCTGAGGAGAATGGAGCTCCATTAAGGATTTTGAATGTCTGGCAAGCATTTAAAATGATACTGTACAACAACAAAAATATCTGTAATGAAATATTAGCCAAAAAAAATCTATAAAATATATGTAAAGAAGAATAGACAGCTGGTAAAAAGTAGCAAAATATTAATGGCAGAATCTGGTTTATGTAGATATGTGCTTATTGTATAAGTCTTTTTCTTTAAAAAGTATTTACAATAAAATATTTGAAAAATTTTCCTATAGACTTATTTCAACCACGGGTAGCAAGGACACAATAAAGGCAGACTAGAAGGAAATGAACTGAATGGGTATTTGTGCTAGGGGAAAACAGTTGTGCATACTTTCCTTGTTTTTTTTTTCTCAACTTAAGAATGGTCTTAAAATAAAGGCAAAAGTGTTTTAACTAAGGTTTGTTTAGAAAAGAAGGAATTCCTAATCATAGTAAAAGAGAGTAAAGACCTGAACATTTTTCAGTTATATAACAGTACAAATTATTTACACTGCCTCAGCTTTCGTTTCTTTTCCTATTAACTGTCACATTGATTGTGACTCATGGTTTCTTCATCAGTAAACTGTAAAGTGCACAGAAGACCCATTACTGTTGAGGCAATTCTGATGCATAGTGATCCTATAGGACAGAGTGAAATTGCTCCATAGGACTTCTGAGTAGGCTGTAAATCTTTATGGAAGTCAGCTGTCATGTTGTTCTCCTGTGGTGCAGCTGGCAGGTTTAAACTGCTGATGTTTTGGTTAGCAGTCAGTGCCTTAACCAATGTATCACTGGGGCTCCTCATGCACTGGGCCTCAAAACAAACAACGAAACCAACCAACCAACCAACCAAACAAATGTTTCTATAGAGTTGGTTTGGACTCATGGTGACCTCATGTGTGTCAGAGTAGAATTGTGCTCCAGAGGGTTTTCAGTGGCTGATTTTCTGAAGTTGATTACTGGGCCCTTCTTCTGAAGTGCCTGTGGGTGGATTCAAACTGCAGACTTTTTAGTTTGTAGTGGAGTGCTTAAGCACTAAAGATCTAGTGAACATTGGCTAATATTTTAAGTGAAGTGACACCTTAGAAATAAAATATTATACAAAAATCTTCACCACCACCGGTATTGTGTTTGTTTAGTAGGTGGTATGCTCTTTAAACTATCGAGCCAGATGGCCTCCCCCTGCCCTTTTTTTTTTTTGGAGCTGAGGTATTTTTTTTTTTTTTTTTCCTTAAAGCTTGTTAAGTATTTTGAAGAGTTTGGAAAAGAGAATCAGATGCGGCATCAGAAAAGTTATGGTACAGCGGTAGCAGCCCTCAGAAAAAGTCAGAAGCAGTACGTTTTCCACAGAGCACCCTTTAATCCTGCTGGTTTTTAGAACAAAACACTCTTCTGTAGCTGTTAGCCTATTAGCACTCCCTGGGGAGAGAGCTTGGTCAGGAATGAGACACTATGTAGAAAAGCAAGGCACAGAGCATGAAGCATCTCTTGAGGTCTGATGGATGATTTTTGTGCAGTCATTGATTTCTTCACCTTGAACACCAGTTGGAGTCTGTATAAATTCAACCCAGAGCTCTCCACTCAGTTGCTTACAGCTCCAGATTTCAAACTTTTCGTTACAGAAGGCTTATTTTCACTTTTGGGGCTACATTTAGTACTGAGAAAATAAATAGCTACACTGGGGCTGGAGGAGGTTCTGAAATGATAAATTGTGGTTTTAGCACCTATCCTATCTTTTCCTGGGCACAAAGAAAAGAGTATGGATAACACCTTTGATCTACTTACTTCTTTTTAAATCAACATACAGAATACAGTCATGGGCTATATTTTAGCTATTACTTTACAAATCTTACTTATGAAATGCTGAACCAGATATACCCCAAATACATAAATGGTCAGAGGTGGGTTTTGCCTCGGAGTCCTCATGTGGCTGCTGGGAGCCAAGAACCCACAGACTGTCTGCCAGGATATGAGGAAGGGGGAGATACTCCTATGTTCATTTGGTCCTTGCTTTCATTCTTGATGCAGACTGCACAAGGGATAGTTTGTCTGTTAGATTCTATTGCCATCTGGGGAATTATGCTTGCCCCAATTTTGCGTAACTGGGTAGTGTATAGTTGAGTTTGTACTGTTGTTGCTGTTGTTTTTGTTAGGTGCTGTCAAGTCAATTCCTACTCATAGCATCCCTGTGTACAAAGGAATAAAACACTGCGGAGTCCTGTGCTGTCCTCAAGATCATCTTTATGCTTGAGCCTATGTCACAACTATTATGTCAGTCCACCTCATTGAGGGTCTTTCTCTTTTTTGATGACTCTCATATCCTTCTCCAGGGATTGATCCCTCTGATAACGTCTCTAAAGTATGTGAGAAGTAATCTCACCATCTTGCTTCTAAAAAGCATTCTAGTTCTACATCTTCCAAGACAGATTGTTTGTTCCTCCTGAAGTCTGTGGTGTATTCCATATTCTTTGCCAACACTGTTCAAAATTGTCTATTCTCCTTTAGTCTTCTTTATTCATTGTCCACCTTTCGTATGCATATGAATATATTGAAAACACTATGCTTGGGTCAGGCACACCTTAGTCCTTAGAGTGACATCTTTGGTTTTTAACACTGTTAAGAAACATTTGGGAGCAGATTTACCCACTACAGTGCATCATTTTATTTTTGGCAGTAGCTTCCACAGGTGTGGAGTAAAATGAAATCTGTGGCAACTTCAGTCTTTTCTCTTATTTATCATTATGTTACTTATTGGTCCATTTGTGAGAAGTTTTGTTTTCTTTATGTTGAGGTGCAATCTGTACTGAAGGTGGTAGTCTTTAATCTTCATCAGTAAGTGCTTCAACCTTAACTTTTGTCAAGCAAGGTTGTGTCATCTGCATAACACAGGCTTTAATGGATCTTCCTGTAGCCCTGATGCCTTCTTCTTCACATGGCCCAGTTTCTCAGATTATTTGCTCAGCACAGAGATGGAGTAAGTATGATGAAAGCATACAACCATGATGCACACCTTTCCTGACTTTAAACTACACAGTATTCCCGTGTTTGTTTGAACAGCTGCTTGTTAATCTGTGTATACAGGTTCCTCATGAGCACAGTTAAGTGCATGTGTATATATATGTGCATGTATATGTATATGTACATATATACACATGCATATGTACACACACACATATACAGGGAAAGAGACAGATGTATCTCAACAAAATGGCTCACACGATTGTGGAGGCTTGCAAGTCCTATGTCCATAGATCAGGTGTCAGGCTGGAGATTTCTGCGGAAGCCTCAGAACGTCTGCAGAAGTCACAGAACAACAAATGCAAGACAAATGCAAGATCTGCAGATCAAGTGGCAGGATTCCAACTCACAGTTTGCAGAGGCTGATGAATCCCAAGATTGGCTGGCAGTACTGCAGACTGCTGACTCCAGTCCCAAGAATTGAAAGTCAGATAATGACAAGCCAGATGCAGGATACAGAGCAAGCAACTGAACTTTGCCAGGACATTCATATATGTTGGATGCTGGCCTTACCCCTGAGGAAACCTCCCTTATAACTGATTGGCTGATCACATCAGATCACAACATAGAGGGTGACTATATCATTATGTAAGTGTCAAATTATATCACTGTATCACTGCTAAACTACATCAATGCATCAATGTCAAGCAACTGAAAGTCATAGCCCAGCCACACTGGCATACAACCTTAACCATCACACACTTACACAATATAAATAAATTTCAGATATTTAAAAGAGATTTTTAGACATTTTGTTACTACCCACAGATGACAACACTTACCATCTGGTGATATTTTTGTACTTTTTTCTATATATATCACATACACAGTTTACATGTATGATTTTCTAAGGGATAGATGTGCCATGATTCCTTTTAACCAGTCCTCTATTGATGAACAGTTAGGCTGTTAATAATTTTTGTTGTTGTTTATGACTAATAGTGAATGTGATCTTAGCCAAATTTAAGCATATGCAAAAGACTCAGAAATAGAATTTTTATTTATTTTTATTTTTTTGCACTATTAAAATTTCTGTTATCTGGGAATGTGAGTACTATGAAAATCTAATTTTCTTAAGCTGAAAATCTTAATATCAGCATTAAAGATTTAAAAATGCAGTTGTTGTAAACATGAAATTTAGCTTTGGAAGTTTCCTAGGAGGACTGTTTCTTTTGTTGTCTTTGAGATATACACTGCATTTACCCACATGGTTATTATTTTCATGTAATTTCAGCTTTTAGAGTTTGGCAAATATTAAATATATGAGTTCTAACATTCAAAATAATCTTTTATGTTTCGAGAGGTCTAGGTGACATTTATATTCTCTTCCAGGCCTTGAACACTGCCATAAAGCAGTATTCATTTACAAATAATTTCAGTAAACTTGTTTGTTGCTATTCAAAATGCAACACAAATGGAGTAATAGGACTCATTGTGTATGCATAGAATATAATGAAAGAATAAAAATGGCAAGATAAATATAACGGATCAAATTCTGGCATACACTGTACTGTTTGTGTGTGTGTATATTTGTGTGTGTGTATATTTGTGTGCAGGTGTGTGTGTTTGCATGTGTGGGTGAGTGAGAGGGAATGTAAATTTGATTATGAATGATGATCTTTGAGTCTTTTTGCCACTTTGGTACTCCTACCAGTAAATTATTCAGATCTTCCACTCTTTATTTTATTCCTACCCCTATATTACTACCTGTTAGCAGTATTTGGGTTAGTCTAATGGTATCTGAAGTCCCTAGGTCGTGCAAATCATTAAACACTTGGATATAATTGCAAAGGTGATTGTTCAACTCTATCTAGAGGCTTCTCAGAAGGGCTTAGTGTTGTACCTCCAAAAAATTAGCCATCTAAAGTATTCTGAAGCACAGCTCAACTCTGATACACATGGGGCTGTTATGAATCACAGTAGTATCTAGACTCCACATTTGATGGCTGTATTTTTTTTTTAACCTCAGTTCATTGCTTTTTTCGGTTCTTCTATCAACTTTATTGTTCTCGAGTGACAATAAAATACAGAATTAGCCAGAACCTAATTTATGTCTGTTCCTTTTTTCCTGTGTTCTAATAGTGGGACTTCTTTGAAGACCTCCTTCTCTGTTTTCCTCTTTTTGCACCACTCCTGTCTTCCAGTGTTTTCTCATTTTCATTGCAGTGATTTCTAATTTGAACAACAAAGCCAATCATCCAGCCATGGCGACCTGATGAGAGTTCACAAGAGGCTAATGAACATCTAGAAAAGCAATGGGGCATAAGTGATAGAAACCACCAAGCTCTGTAACAAATTTCTCCAGTGATTGCTCTGAACCTTGTCCTATGAACCAGTCTCTGCTCTGTTCTTTTGCTTATTTTCCATTCTGAATGCATCTTTCCATTGTTGTGTATTATGTTGGCATATTCTGAGGTCTTGGTATACTCTGAATGGGTCTGTTTTCATTTAGATGTAGCTGCCATGAGCAGTCTTTCTCTTTTTCTTGCCCTTTCCCTCCTTCTTTCAAATTTTCATTGATTATCTTTCTGTATCTGTCTCTTTCCATCTCTCAAGTGTCGCTTCTATTTATGTAGCTGACTAAGTGGCTATCTTAGTATGTCTCATAGAGATTCAGCCTCCCTAAGGATTAAAACATAATCCAAAAAAAAAAAAAAAAAAAAAACAAGCTCAATTATTGTCAAGCCAATTCTTACTCACAGTGACCCTATAGGATAGAGTAAACTAAGTTGTACAGTTTTCAAGGAGAGTCTGGTGCTTTTGAACTACTGACCGTGTGGTTAGCAGCCATAGTGCTCAAGCAGTTCAGCAAGGGCTTCTACAAAGTGTAGGTGGTACAATAAGGAGGCCTCATTCACCACAGAGGAAGAGAGATGCTAATTCCTGCAGGATAGTATAGCCTGTCTGATCCAACTTGATATTTTTAAAAGCTGTCTTCTCACACAGGAGAGGCTGTGTAGGTATTCTATAAAAAGCACCTACATACCTTTTTGCAGTGCTTTAAGGAATCTATCCACTTTCCACTTCTACCACCTTCTGAGCTGCCACTTCATAAGCTCTTTCCCATCATTGTATCTTGTTTTGCTTTTGTTATTTGCAGTCATTGTCTTTCTTCTTGTTTGCTCTTTTTGCTTTTTATTACAGTTGAGTTCTTTTTTGGCAGAACTGCTGTCTTTAGATTTTCCACATTATACCCATTGATATCAATCCTATCACAATACTTAGACACAGTTGTAGCTCCCGTAAGTGCAACTCAGAAAACAAATTAAGTTGACAGTGCAGAGTCGAATGTCTATGACCTAAGCTTTAATGTGTAGTCTTTTTTTTTTTTTTGCTGCTCTCATTTCAAAATGAATTAGGAATGGAGCAGTGTGATTAATGGTTCAGACTCTGGGTTTTCACCAGAAGTTAAAAAAAGAGAAAAAGAATACTAAATCTGCAGTAGGAGCTGGAATATGCTTTATGCAAGATAGATGCTAATAAGTATTTATGGTTTGAATGAAAGACAAACGAATAAATTTGATTCAGAATCAAAATTATTCTGGAAAACGAAAGAAAAAGAATTTAGACTTTGGAATCACACAAACCTAGATTTGGTTCGAAGATCCACCACTTAAAACCAGTGTGTCTTTGGGAAACTTTATATAACTACTGAAAGTTAAATTATTTCCATTAATAAAATGGACACAATAACAGTGTCATAGGTTTATTATGAGCATCAAGATGCACTGGTAAATACTGAATGCACTGCCTGGGACATAGAAAGTGTTTAATAAATGATCATTATCATCTTCATTTATATTCGGATTTCTAGTGAAGTTTGTTTTGTATGAGTAAGAAGAAACACTTGGGAAAAACAGTCTGTGAATGAATGCCTTTTCTCAAATGTTTAAATCCTTCAGTCAATTTTATTTTCCTAGCTCCACTTCTTTTAGGGTGGTTCAGGTTTGCCACATAAAGTAATATAACCAGTAAAAACAACCAAAACGTGAAGAAATATTTCACATGCTGAAAATAGAAGGCACTGTGCTTAATACATTCAAAGTTTCTGTTCAAAATATTGGGGCTGTTGGGAGGTCTGTAAATATGGACTTTATTCCTGGAATCATGCAGTCTCACCTGTAGGAGAAAGGTGATTGTCAAACAAAAATCATAGCATTTAGGAGAATCTAGGGAATATTGAGCTAAAAGGAGAAAGAGATCTATAAATAAAGCATTTGTGTTAACTTCAGACATGGTATTTTCATTCTGGTTCTCCTGCAAGCAGAAGTCTCTTAATTCTGCCATATTTCACATGCCTAAGTTGGTGCATTGTAATTTCAAATTGCAGTGTGGAAAGCAGGGGGAGCCAGCTAATTCTTGTGATATTCTTTTTTCTTACCTGATCTTTCCAAAAGGAAATTTCCCTTTGTACTCATTGACCTAAAAATGAAGTGGTGGTAAGTAAATAGTACTTCCCAGGGAGTGCTTTTCACTCACAGTGTTTTAATGTAATGCTTACTATAGCCAAAGTGGCTGACTCATAGGCCGTTTTCCATGGCTCTTAACCACCTAGCTCTTGAATATGATTAGTCCAAACACCTGGGGTACAGAGACAGAGCTATTTTAGGAGATGCTTCCCTGTGCTGCCATTGGTGCTGCTATATTAAAAAGCTCCTTTGCCTGGAATTACAGAATTGTGGAGTTGTAAGGGATTTTAGAGAACCCCAAGTTCAGCATTTGCTAAATGGTGTTCTGCAAAAGTGCTGCTGTCTTGAAGTTGATACTATAAAAAGAAAAAGGAAAAGAGATTCTGTGACCAAATAAGTTATTAACCTTGTGTGTGTGTGTGTGTGTGTGTGCTTATATGAGAGAGAGAGTGAATTTTTAGAACTTTTACCATGTTAAAGGAATTATGGATCCCCCAAATTGCATGGAAGATGCAACAATTTAACCTTGAGTAGCAAAGATACATTAACATCTTGTAAGGGCACAAGCAGTGGACCCACTGGTTTATGTTACAGATGGAGACATACTGTCACCATCAAGTAAGATTTGTCATTTAACTTTAATGAAGAATCCAAGCCAAGTGCCGTCGAGTTGGATCCGACTCAGAATAGGGTTCAGTTAAAAAATGTTAAAAACTCGCCTATACCGGCAAGAGCACGTAAGTAACCCCTTTTCCTGTTTGACATCATAACAGATGGCACTCCTCCTGTTTTCTTCATCCCCACACAACATTACTTTGAGCCTTATACAGCCTCTGCTGTCCTCACTGGTGTCTCATGCTGTTACCTTTGTTTCTATAATGAAGAATTGGAGCACAGAAGTCCTGGATTTATGCCACTGACTGATGTGAGACTTAAACATATTCACCTATCCCACAATCTCATGCTATTCAGTAGGAACACTAATAGTGAGATACTGATGAGTGACGTAAAGTAATTTCATTTTTTTCTCACATACCACTGTTTTAATCCACTTTTTTAAAAAAAAATTTATTTATTGTGATTGAGTGAAAGTGTACAATCTGATTTAAATTCACATGCCAGCCTATATGGAGCTCCTACTGCTCTCCATGTCTGGTAACAGCACACTCCTCCTTTCTTTTCTTTACAAGTCATATCGTTTTAACAATCCCCTGTCCCATCTTCTCCACCCTCTCCACTCGCCTCTAGTAACAGGCCAGTTGGGCGACATCCTATAGATACATAGAACCATAAAGTGCACACACAATATGGTCACTGTGTGTCACCAAGTCCAATCCATTCTTGTCAGAGGAGTTGACATCAGTAATGATTCATGATTAGGGGCAGCTTCAGGTCTGGGGACCATGATCCCCGGGAAACCCCTAGGCTTTCAGACCATCAGTTGTGGTCTTTTAGTGGAGTTCCCAAGGTGTACCCCTTTTTGTTCTCCTATTGCCACTGGGACTCAACTTTGTGAGCCCCATCATGGCTGTCACTGGAGGTGGCCAGGTACCATCTGATTCTTCTGGTCACTTGTTGATGTAGTCACCCATTCACATGGGTCTTTCTGTCCTCTGGGTTCTGTTTCCTCCCGTGTCATTTTTGTCTTTGGTGATAATCTGTTCTGGATGAGTTGGAACCAGTTAGTGTACCTCAGATGACAGCTTGCTAGCTTTTAAGACCCCAGAGGCCACTCAGCAATATGAGGTGGAGAGGACTCCCTTAGCAGTAGTTTAACTATACCAATTGGCCTCAATGTCCTCTGAGATCGTGGTCCCCAGAACCCTGCCCCTGCTATTCTGTCCTTAGCTGTTGGGTTAAGAAAGAAGTTTCAG
The DNA here is from genome assembly GCA_028571685.1 of Heterohyrax brucei. Classification (NCBI taxonomy): domain Eukaryota; kingdom Metazoa; phylum Chordata; class Mammalia; order Hyracoidea; family Procaviidae; genus Heterohyrax; species Heterohyrax brucei. The sequence continues at coordinate 35,795,359 of CM053150.1, read as the reverse complement.
GTTGTGTTGAAGTCCAGTTAAATTGATCGTCTTTCTAATGTGTGCTGTCACTGATTTCACCCAACCAAATTTCTATCAACTATCTAATCTATAACCAGCCCTCTCCCTTCCTCCCTCCCGCCCTTCTCTTGCAGCCACCAAAGAGTCTTCTGTACATGAGTCAGTTTTCAAGTTCTTAAAGTAGGGGTCTCATACCATATTTGTCCTTGTGCCACTGACTACTTTTACTCAACATGATAGATAGAAAGTTCTGTATATGTAGAAGATGTCTGGTTGGTTAATTGTTGTAATAAAGTCTTCTGTGTCTTTATTGAGCCTTTTTGTTTTAAACAGTAGAATATTTTATCTGAGATTAGTGTTGCCACACCTGCTCTTCTTTGTATATTATTAGCTTGGTGTATATTATTCCATCTTTTAATTTTCAGTTTGTTCATATATTTAAGTCTAAGCTGAGTTTCTTGTAAGCAGCATATAGACAGGTGGTGTCTTTTGATCCATGATGTTACTCATTGCCTCTTTACTGGAATGTTCAGTCTGTTTACTTTCAATGTAATTATTGATAGGTGTTTAATGCTGTCATTCTGCTGTATTTATTTTTGTGTTGATGTTTTCTCTGTTGCTCTTACTATTCTGTTCTGGGGCATTCTTCTTTGTGGGTTGGTTTTTCACCCTTTTCGGTATTGGTTTTGTGTTTGTTGAGACTCCTGGATTGCATTTCTTGTTTCGATATGTCACTTCTTTGTTGTGCTTTGCAGCTACCCCTATGGTCCCCCTTAATAATGTATATTTAAAACTGATTTTAACTTCTAAATATCTTACTAACTTCCTCTCCATCTGGATGGACTATAACTACTGTAGTATATCCCTCTTTTTAATGTGATGGTATCATAGTTTTCATGATACGATCACTAGATCACTTCTTTTAGTATTGCAGCTTGGATTGGGGTTTTGTGCCTTCCCTAACTGAGTAGGTTTCTGGATGATGTGTCTTGTATTGTACTGATGTGTCTGTATTGTATTGATGTGTCTGAATCTAAAATACAGAGTGAATGGTTTTGTTCTTCTGAGCCAAGAGTGTCTGTCAGTATTTTTCGTAGCTTTGGTATAGTTTTTACAAAGTCTGTGAGTTTCTGTTTGTCTGTGAAGATCTTAATTTCATTTCCTTTTAGAAAGACAGTTTTGCAGGATATATAATTCTTGGTTGGAAATTTTTCTCCCCCAAGGCTTTGAATGTGCCACCCCTCTGCCTCCATGCCAACATGGTTTCTGCCAAGAAGTCAGACGAAAGCCTACAGGGCTTCTCTCTGAAAGTTTGCTTTGCTTTGAATCTCACAGCGTTTAAGAGTTTCTGCTTATGTTTCATTTTGTTAAGCTTGATTATAATATTTCTTGGAGCCTTCTTTTGTGATCTATTATTGTATGGTGATTGATACGTACCTTGGATATCTATATTATTTTCTTTCATAATTTCTGGAAAGTTTTCTGTCAGTAAGTGAACAACAATCCTCTCTGTGTTTTTAGGTGTCTCTTGACATTCAGGAACACCAATTACTTGTAGATTGTTCCTCTCAAAAGAGTCCCACGTGTTTCTTAATGCTCCTTCATTTTTCTTGTGTCTTTTCTCTGATTTGTCCTCAAAAGTGCTGGTGCCAGTAGTTCTGTCTCCCATGTCAGAAAGTGTGTTTTCCATTTGTTCAATTCTGTTGTCTTGGCTTTGAATTGAATTTTCTGATTCATTAATTTTGTTATTAATCTGTTGGATTTCAGAATGCTGGAGTTGCATCAGTTTGAACAGCTTGTTTAATTTTTCATTTTGTTCTACTAAATTTTGTGTAATGTCTAGGAGGGCTGTATATATAATTCTTTTGTACTCGACCTCTGAAAGTTTTAGAGAGGCTTCTTCATTTGGGAAATTCTTTGGTTCTTTCTTTTTGGAAATTTTTGGAGCCATGGTAGAATTTTTCCTTAAGTGTTGTGCCTTAATCATTAACTTTTAATAAATATGTTTTAGTCAGCTAGTGCTGCTCTAACAGAATTATCACATAGTGGATGGCTTTAATAAAGGAAGGTTTAATCTTACACAGTCCAGTAGGCTAGATGTCTGATCCAGGGAAAGGTTGGCTCTGAAGAAAAGTCTGGTATTGCATCAGTCTTTGTCCAGGGAGCACTTTGGCCCAGGAGCCTCTGGTCTGAAGGACTCACTCTTTTCTCAGTGCTGCTTTCTTGATGATGTGAAGTTCCCAATTCTCAGCCTGCTTCCCTTTCCTTTTAAGGGTGATGCAAGCCACACTCAAGGGAAACTCCCTTTACAGTGGAGCAGGGAGATGATCTTACAAGGGGATTTACAGTCCCACCCTACTCCTTTAACACACAGCATAGGAAAATCACAAAATGGAAGGCAATCATAAAATATTGGGAATCATGGCCCAGGTACATAGCTACACATATTTTTGGGGGGACACAATTCAATCCGTGACAGAATATAACGTTGTATCTTTCTTTATATTTCAGAAGAGTGGTATGAGATTTTAGGAATTAATTATGACTGTTGTTAGGTACTATAAAGTTGCCTTTGATTCTTAGCAACCCTAGGTACAACAGAATGAAAAATTTTCCTGCCCTGTGCCATCCTCACAATCGTTGCTGTGCTTTAGTCAATTGTTGTAGCTGCTGTGTAAATCCTTCTTACTGAGGCTCTCTTTCTTGTTCACACACTTCTCCCTGACCAAACATCATCTCTTTCTCCAGTGACTGATTTCTCTTGATGATGTGTTCAAAGTAAGCAAGACAAAATCTTTCTGTCCTTGCTTATAAGGAGCATTTTGACCGAATCTGTATGATTTAAGATTGACACTCACATGTATGGCACTTGATGTGGACTATCATACAGGCTATCTATCTTTGTCAGTCTCTTGTGGCTTCTTCATATGGTGATAGAATGGTTCCAAGAGGGCAAAAGCAGGATTCTGCAAGGCTGCTTAAGTTTTAGCCTCAGAAATCAAAAGTAATCATTTAATCAACATTTTATTGACCAGATAAGTCACAAGGCGTGTCTGTACTTAAGAGGTGGAGAAATAAATGTTGCCTCTTAAACGTGGGAATGCAAAATCACATTGCAAAGGGTAAGTGTCCAGGGATGGCTGGAATTACTGTAACCAGTTTGAAAGTACCAGATCACAGTATTATTAGATTCATTTTATAGATGAAGAAACTCAAACAGGCATAGAAAAGCTGGTTGTTTCTGTTGTCAGAACACATGCTTTTAAACGTTAATGAATGCTTGAATACATAGATAGATAGACAGACAGACAGATAGACAGATACTGAATCCATTATTTTATCCTAGTAGTAATGTGAGGTGAATTTTTGTTTCTCCAGTCTTCTTTGTTATTTTTGTTTCTTTCCTACACCAGCATCTCACTGCCTGTCCGTAATATTGCTGCTGTCACCCTCTTTATGGAACTCTATATCCTGTGATATGCCAACACACTTCAATGATGAATGTATTTAAGGAGCATTGTTGAGGACCGTTGAATGGGTCAAATGCTTTGAACTCTAGGGAAGTCCATTTAAAGTGTCTTTTATTAAAAGGAGCACCAAAATATTTGGGGGCACTAGACTACTTTGCATGCATAAAGGAAAGAGGGAGAAAGTTTCCCTCCTAGTAGTGGGTTGAAGAGGAGCTGAGTTCAGTCCTAGCACTTATTAGATGTCCAAAATGTGTTATGTAATCCAACCTCAGTACCAGTTATTCATCCATCAGATGACTAATCTACTACCTTTAGAGAAATTTAAAATAGTAAAAGGAATAATATCTGTAAATTCAGTAACATTGTAGACACTAAAATAATTATTACCCTTTATATTCATATAAGTAATTGTGACAACCCTACCTACTTCATAGGTGTCTTTGGAGTTAAAATAATGTGAAAAATGAATCAAAGAATGTTAGATTCTTTCTTTCCTCCTTCTTATCTTCCCAACCTAAAAAGAAAGATATAAATTGTGAAATAAGAACCATTGAAGAAAAAGCAAAAATCTACATCCATTATTTTAACATAGGAAATTTAATAAAGGAATAGTGAAACAGATATTTGAGGATTGAAAGGAAAAGGCGTCCTTGATGATAAGTAAATGAGTAAGCGCTTGTCTAATAACTGAAAACCCAGAAACTAATCCCGCTGCGATAGGTTCTGACTCATAATGACACTATAGGATAGAGTACAACTGCCCAATAGAGTTTCAAGGAGTACCTGGTAGATTCCAACTACTGACCTTCTGGTTAACAGACATAGCACTTAACTACTATGCCACCAGGGTTTCCTAGCTGACTAACTGAAAAGTTAGCAATTCGAAATCCATCCAGAGATGCCATGAAAGAAAGATATGGTGATTTTTTTTTCCCCAAAGAAATACAGCTATTAAAAACCCTATGGAACACACTTCTACTCTGAAACTCATGGGAGTTTCCATAATATCCTCAGGTTGCTGCTTCACCCTTGGGGCTTAAGTAACAAAAGGAAGAATGGAATTTGTAGGAGCTTGGAGAAAAGCACTGGTGGCACTGTGATTAAGCACTTGACTGCTAACTGAAAAGTGAGTGGTTCTAACCCATCAGCCTCTCTGTGGGAGAAAGATGTGGCAATCTGCTTCAATAGACATTGCAGCTTTGGAAACCCTATGGGGCAGCCCACTATAAATAATCAACTTGACAACAGGTGTTGAAGGAGCATGGAATAGGGACCCTGCAGCTCTGATGACAAATTCTTGGAGGTGGTTATACAGCTTGTGTTGGGATCTCAGAAGCTCAGATAAAAGGCCTCAGAACTCTAGCCCAAGAAGTCCCAGGAGGGTAAGCTGGATGCCTGGTGCTGCACCCCTAGGAGGACAGATGTGATGGTTTGGAGAGACTTTAAAAAATCTACAGTCAAAAAAAAAAAAAAAAATCTATAGTCCGAAATGGGCTGTTGCTAAGATGGTGAAGGAGAGCTCCTAAGGCAACACTGACCAAGAATAAAGAGGAAGGAATAAGAAGGTTTTCCACTTCTCCAACACTCAGCCCTACTGTGGAACCTAAGAGAGAGCTAGTTGGCAGAGCAGCTGTTCCACACACAGAGTCCCTGCCCCCAAATCTCAATCGGAATATATAAGGGTGAGTCTGAGACTAAGAAACAATACCTGAAAAACTGGAAAAATTCTTCCTTGTCTTTACTGAAAGGAAAATTAGAGGAACCTTCTTTGTCCAAAGGTTGTAACCTGAAGTGGGCCAGCTGAGGGCTTGAGATGTCAGTTTCTTTGATGGAGCTATTGAGTATTCTTGTTTTGGGGGAAGAGAGGCTCATTTATGCCATCTAGTACATTTTTAGCCAGTCGACGGCACTTGGCACTTGGCAGTTTTTCAAAAGTAGAAATCCAGAAAGCCACCAGGAGAGCGAAACGATAGAATTTGTTCTTGAAGTAAATAACGTAAAATTGATGATTCTTACATGCCTGTTTAAGCTTGAAATGTTTCCATAATCAGATGTTCACTATTTTTGTAAGTGTGGTTTTTATAACCAGGACTGTTTTATTTTTGTAGCCAAGCCAAGCCAAGTGCCGTCGAGTCGGATGAATCTATTATAGTGAAACCAACATAGCTATTACAGAATCTGTAACAGAGCTGATGAATAAGTGTGATTTCATTTTATTTATGTAATTGTAGTAGAATTTCTTTCAAAAACTGGACTTGTAAAGTGTACCTCTGTGTATATGTGTACATGTGTGTGTGAGAGAATAACAAACATTAAAATTGCTGAGTTTTGCAACAGAGCATAATACCTGAAAAAATTCGTGAATGAGGTTTCAGTGTGCAAAATTTTGAAAGCTAGAATATATGTGAAGTAATACATTTTTCATAATAATTAGAATGAGTAATGACAGCACATAAAAGTGTTTAAATGATGTATAGTGATTTTATTTTATGCATTAATCTTTTAGAAATCTGTCTACAAATATCTCAAAAAGAGAGAAGCTATAGCATTTAAATTATTTTCTTTAATATACTTGCCATAACTTGACTGCTATCATGCTTTCTTTGATCATGCATTTGCTATTACTGGTATTTAGTTCATTTATTTTGAAACAGATTGACTGAAATTACTCAATTTGATATGAAAGTTGTTTTGTGCTCTAATTATTATTTTCTAATTGGCAATATTTATTTTAAAATACTCTTGCTTTATAGCTTTATAGAACCTCATATAATGAAATTCATTATCTCAAAAGATAAGCAATAGACTAGTGTCATTGGGGATGACTGCATTAAATGGGACTATAAATTTGCAAACTGGAAATTGTATATGTATATAAATATACATATACATATATATACATATACATATATATATATATATATATATATTTCAGCATTAGAGCCAAGGCAGGCATGTGGGAAGTGGCACAAGAAATTTGAGATGAGCTGTATTGGAAGGAGCTTCCCCCCCCCATATTCCAAAGATTTTTTGTTTCACTCCATTTAGGAAATTCACTGGAGATGGTTTCAAGATGTAGAATCCCTATATGTGAAGTGTCCGAAATGAAGCTGAAGAATCCACTTTGAAGTTACTGAAGTTGTGGTAAGATTAAATGATTGTTAATACATTGATCCCTTCAGAATGTAAGGAGAAATGCTTCTGCATGTATGTACATTTACCTATGTTTGTACGATATACACACACGTGCACACACATAAAATCCTCTGGACAGAAACTTTTATCTGATGGCTTTTGTTCTGATAAACAGGTAATGAAATAAAAGCTATGAAGATTTATAACCTAAAATACATAAGTTGGGATTTGAAAGTAACACTTTTCTTATATTTCTTATATTGTTTCTGGTTCCTGAAGTAGAGTGAAACACAAGAGGGAACTCCTATTTATTACTAATTTCTTATTATGTTCTGTTTGCATTATTTATGTTAGCTAATAAATCATCATCACAGTCATTGGAGGTAGGTGTTATTATCCTCAAAGTATACATGTGGAAACAGAATTTCAGAAAAATTAATACTTGTTCAGTATCATGTGGCTTGTAAAAGGCAAATAACTTATTTGAATTGAAGCTCTACTTTTTCTGCTGCCATGCTGCCTGTAGGTGTTAGGTCAGGAGACAAAGAGTTAATACAAGTTGAGAGCAAGACCCTCAAGTTTTGAACTATTGTTTAGGAAAGAGTTGTAATGGACTTCCCTTAGACACAAAATCAAAGTAAAAGAATTTCCTTCATAGTTTTACTACTCTTGAAAAGAGAAAAATTTAGGTAGGTCATTGACTGGTTACACAGATGGTACTTCACAGAAATTGAATTATTTAGAAAAAAAGGGGAGAGAAACATGTATGGTATAATTTTCCTACTCACTTTTGATATAAGATGACAGTTTGTAATCAACAACCCCTATACAAATATCCAATTTATCACAGATGACACAGTTTAATGGAACTAGTGCTAACCCATTCTTTATGACAACTGGTATAAGACCTTGAGGAAGTAACTTAATGAGTCTCAGTTGTGTTTTCTTTCATATGTGCCGTAAGACTTTCTTTCATATATGCAATAAGAGATAACATGTGGATGGCACCTAACATTCTGCCTGAAACTTAGCAGATGTTCAGTAAATAGAAGCCATATCAAAGAACTTTTGATGTAAAAAGTGCTGGGAGCCAGCCACGGCAGAGTCTGGGATTCACGAAGGGATGGGTGGCGTCGGCGAAGGAGGAAATGATGAAACTGAGACAACCAGGAATCTGAAGCTTGGCAGTCTCTCTGAGTCTGCCTTCCTTTATTTATCAGTCTGCCTTCCTTTATAATATCAGTGATATTTTTTTCACCCCCCGCCCCTAGACCACATTAGCTGTTGGCTAACAAGGAAGTGATACTTGGTGGCCTTTTTTCATGTTAATTATTGGGGCCTACTGGATAATGGCCTGAGACAAGTGGTCTCTTTACATGTTAATCATTAGGGCCTTCTAGGTAATGGCCCGAGACAAGTATACTGTGATTATAATCAACAGTGAAAACAAGATTATGCCTTGAGCTTCAAGGTCAAGAGGTGCAGGGAGTGGAAAGGCTGTGTGAGGGATTGTCCCTGGGGAGCCTCCCAGGACTTTCCTGCAATTTTACATTTCACATGTGGAGGGGGATGTGCAGTTGGGGGAAGCCAGTGGGGCTGGGCCAGCCTTGGCATTTCCAGGCTGGGTGTTCCCAGACTGGGTGTTCTCGGGCTCAGCGTTTGTCCTTGTGCTGGGAGATGAGGGGGTGTTTTTGAGGAAAGTTTAATTGCCAAGTGCCGTCGAGTCAGATCCGACTCGTGGCGACCCTAGGATAAAAAAATATCATCAGGGAGAGTATGGCCAGAGATATGTCAGGGGTGAGATGCATCCGCCCACCATCACATAGGCTTGTAGCCTTGCTCACAGAGGCCTTTGTGGGTGACCAGCCTTGGCAAAATGGTATTCACTGTAAGCTATTATTTTGTTGTAGATTTATCTCTAAAGGTTTGTAATTTAAAAAAATAAGTATTTATCTGCAAGAGTCTTTCCATTCAACATTATGTAAATTTAGGCTTAAATGTAAATTCATTTATGTAGAAGACATTTGGGGCAATTATAGATTGCTGATTAAAGTATTTAGAAATCTAATATTCTTTAGGTATTTTACTTTGCAAATGGCAAAACACAAGCTCTTTTGTTCTAGAAATTCAGCAGTTCCGTTGGATTGAGTTGACATAGCTATCCAGCCTGAAACATTTAAAACAAGCCTACTCTAGTGATTGCAAACTTAGTTATTGCAAAGCTAGTGACTGCATACCCACTCCATACTTGTAAATCATATCTGCCTGTGTTATTCAACAGTGACACCTTGGGAGATTATAAAGCATTCTCTTAGTGCCTGTTGTGCTTACAGATTCTTGCTTCTGTGTTGGTGATAATCATCTCCACTTCTGTAACAGCAGATGTCATGCCTGCAGTTTAAGATTACATTTTGATTCTCCATTGTAGAATCTACGGTGGGACACACACAAAAAAAACCCACAAAATCTTCCAATGTGAAGTTCTGAAGAGGAGCCTTCAATCATCCCTGTATTTCAATGTGTGTTTTCATTTTTTAGTGATAGAGTAAAAGTCTGTAAAGTTGTTGAATGCACTGAAGGTATTAAGCCAGAATCTCCAAAATCAGTAGAGAAAGCCTCCCTAGCTCACAGGGGAAGGGAATCATGGACAACTTCTTTAGCGAAGCTATTTTCCATAGTATTCTTTCTGCAGACACTTGCAAAATTGTCCATGTCCCTCCAACAGTGTATTACTTTTCAATTCAAAAGAGCCCTGCATTTAAACAATTTGTTACCAAACAAACCTAGATTCGTACTGCACATCCAGCTTTGAACTGAGTTACAAAGTTATTGTTGTTTTGTAGGAATATAATTCTCTCTGCTTAGGGCCACATTTCTCTCTGCTCTTTTCTATAAGAACCCTGTATTTGCCTCATACTAATTCTTAAGATAATGGTCAAGTTACTTAACCTTTGCTAATCTTAGATTATTATTATTATAACAGAAGAACCATAACAGTTACTTTGTAGATATTTTAAGAATTATAGAGAATATGTGTAAATTACCTCCTGCTTTGGAACATTGCTAATGATCTTAAAAGGTAGCTATATATAAATCTTATGTTAGGCTTGATAATGAAAACCTCCAGATATTCCTCAAAAACTATTTAGACTTTTCTAGAGTAAGAACAGAATTACCTCTGGAGATTGGGATGACTCATGAAGGCTGAGGTCGAAAGGAAGCCAAATATGGACCCAAGTGCCTAATCAGGAAAATAAGCACTTTATTACTTATTATCTGGACAAGGACAGTTGATACTCACTTTGAGTTTCTTCATATTATCTGTATGGTAACATGTTCTTATCACTTCCCATATTTGTACTTTGAGGTAAACAGTTGTCAGTCTTTCAAGTTATTAGCAATAAGTTGGGAAGCTTTTTAAATATACAGGGTGTGGGGTGCTGTTCCTGGCTTCTGTTTCAGGAGGACAGACTGAGGAACAACTGCACTGGTTCAGTGCTCAGCTGCTAACCCAAAGGTTGGTCTACCAGCTGCTCCATGGGAGAAAGATATGGTAGTAGCCTTGCGAATCCTATGTGGCAGTTCTTCACTGTCTTATAGGGTGACTGTGAGTGAGAATCAACTTGACAGTAGTTTTTTTTCCCCCAAATGAATTGGTCCTAAGAATCTAAATTATAAACATGATTATTCAGAACATGAGTAAGTCTGATATACCCTGCTAACTGGAGCTTTAACTTTTCTCTGACTTGAAGATTTAAGTTGAAGATTTAAGTTATGAAATCTAATTTTCAAGCCACATTGATGGACAACTAATTGACCAACTTCTTTGTTCACTAACTATTAAGACAGATTAGAGAAAGACAGCTTTGATAATGATTCTGTACACTTACTGGCAGTAGAAGATGCAAGGGATTTGTATCTTCATGCTATGAACAAATCAGTTAAAAAAAAGCTGGTGCAGTTAATAACAACGGAGCTTCTGATTTGATCAACGCATACTGAAAATTTTCTATTAATCAGTTGCTGTAGTACGTATCAGTTTGTCTAATCTTTCTTCTGTCCCTTTTCAGCAGTTGTTATCCTGATTCTGCAGGTTAGTAAGATATGATTTAGAGAAGTTACTGGCTCATCAAGTTAGGAAGTTAGGAATTGATAGGTCAGGTAATTCAGTTTTGGCACTAAGTTGGTTTTCAAGTAGTACATCTGCTTCCTGATGCTAGGATAGTTCCTTTTTCCAGTAAAGAGAGGTTTTGTTTTATGTCAGCCAGCAGCATAAGGACATATGGGAACAATCAGCCTGCATTGTTTTGTTTAAGTTCCTCAAAACTTAATTTGTCATCACCTGCTGGGTTAGACTTTGAAAGACATCAGTAGAGTGGGCTTCTTTCAGTTGCTTTGTGAAAAACTACTGAAAAAGGAATTTTCTGAAAAAAAAAATCTTCATTACCTTCTGCAAATTCTTGATGTGGATTTTGATTTTCACTAAGCATTAAAATGTTTTATCTGAGTTACATCAACTATTAGAGATTGTGCCATAGAATCTCTTAAAAAATACCTCTCTATGAAAGTTTTGTATATGTATGTATAAAACTTACATTTATGTAACCCTAAGCTTAACTGTTTAGCCCCAATTACATATACATACATATATATATTCACATGCATATGTGTATGTGTGTATATGTATGTGTATACAAACACAGATACATATAAACATACACATACATATATATATATATACATACATACACATACATATAAATGTACATATGTACATATACAGCTGCTAATCCGAAGGTCAACAGTTTGATTCTAATGGTCCCTCCCTGGAGAAATGCTATGGCACTTTTCTGCTCTGCCCTGTGTGTTTACTAAGTCATTATCAACTCAATAGCAACAGATGTGTTTCTCTGACCTTAGTGAGAGATCAGATATACATGATCATAAGGAAACTAGCAACCAATCTTAGCTGCTATATGTACCTTTTTCTAAAAGTGGCTTAAGTGAGATAGATTGTCCTTTGGTCTGCCAATTCCACTGTGCCATCTCCCTTTTCACAATTGATCTTCTTTCACTTCATGAGATAAAGGCACGCCACTACTTCTTGTCCTTCCCACAGTGCACTCTTCTGGTGGGTAAGTACTTCAGTGGTACTGAACAAAGGAAGATTCAAGAACAAAGTATAGATCCCACAGAGACAGTCCCAGGAGAGCAAAGCAAGGGGTTTTAGGGAAGCAATACAGAGAAAGGATTAGGTTTCATTTAGTGACATACTCATGCTTGTATCTTAATCTGCCTTTTGTCTGACACTTGATTAATACATCAGTCCAACTATCCCTACAAACTGTCAGACTCCCACTTAGATGATGAAAGTTTAGTAACTATATATGCAGAATTTAAAGGAACATGTATATAAAACATTTATGATGAATATAAAACACCAAACCCACTGCTAATGAGTCAATTCCAACTCTTGCTGATCCTACAGGTCAGAGCCAAACTGCCCCATAGAGTTTCCTGGGAGCACCTGGCAGACTTGAACTGCTAACCTTTTGGTTGCCAGATGTAGCACTTAACCACTGCACCACTGAATGTAATAGACTAGAAATTATTTGCCTTGGAACCGTATTACTATGTACTAAATTTGCTTTCAATACCAACTTTAAAACAGTATGAGGCTATATAGTATAGTGTTTTTGTTTTTTAAAATTATTTCTAAGAAGAAAACACATAAACACACACATACATTTGAAGAGCTCCTTCCAAAAGTAGAAGTTGCTGTGGGTAGCGGACAACACATGTATATACTGGTTTCCATTATTCCACTGACTTCCTACCCTAAAACATTCCAAAAAACATAAACATTAGTGTCAGATCTTTGAAGGTAAATATCATGTGAATACTTTGCAGTTATTTTTATTCTGTACTTGATTGTACCTCCATTTTTCCATTAAAGAAACTAATAGATAATATTTAATTTTATGTGAGTTAAAAAAAAACAAGTATATAAGTTGTAACACATCTGTATTTAATGACTAAATAAGTGAGTGAATGATTTATTCTAATGTAGAAAGCACAATTGCAAGATTTTAAATCTTTCTTGAGAACATAAGAGCAATTGGACTATTACATGTGTAAGTGTCTGGTTTATAAGATTTATTTTCTAATCTACAGAGCTTACTTTATCTTGCCTGGGTTTATCACAGAGTATTAGATAATTTAATTGCAGAGTATCGTTAGTGTGTTAGTGCCAAGGAAGCACTTGCTATTATATGCTGCTCCAAGCTACATCACACAGTCATTAAGAAACAAAAAAGGATGAAGCCTGTTTCTTCACAGCTTTGAAGAATGACAGTTAAATTGTGATTATAGCATTATTAAATCTGTATATGTAGAAGCTCATAATTTCCCTGCTGTCCCAGATATCAAAATAAGTGTCAGGCCTCACAGCCTTCTCTGGAGTTGGTCACCAATCTGTAAGCGTTTTTGTAGCTTTCTGAAGCTAATGACTGGTTTGACACATTTGAAGAGAATTTTGGCACTTCATACCCCAGACTGAATTCCATTACTGAATCAGCTTCTTTTCTTTCAACTGAATTCTTCCTTTCCTTCTTCCTGGTGGGGAGGAAGACTGGCAGTAATTTGGAGGTGAAGGTATGAGAGTTTCTTTGAAGATGGCTTAGTGAATTTTCTTCTTTTTTGGGACACAGAAAGCAGAAAGGACATGTATAAAAGTAACTGCATAACTTTCTAGACAGCTGTCAAAATCTTGACATGTGCAGTTTCTATAATTGGCGTTGTATATTCCAAGTAAGTTTACCAACAGTGGGAACACAGGCTGCCTGAGAGCTGCTGGTTACATGGGGGCAATCTGCAGCAATGGAAGGTCTGTCAGCACCCTCACAGTTACTGGAGCCGCATGCCAGAGTCTCACACACCAGCCTTCCCTGTTCTTCTTTTATACACATACACAAGTATAAAGGTTCAGAGTCTGTTTTATGAGTCCATTAGCTGTTGCAGTCTTGTTAAGGTATCTTGACATAGAGCCAAAGAATAATAACTGCATCAGTTAAGATAATACTAGCTTCTTTAACAAATTAAGCCCCAAGATGTTCAGTAACTCAAGCACAATAGAATTTTATTTCCAAATCTTTTAAAGTTAAAAATGAGATGCTTGGCACATGGAGAATTCTCACATTCAAGTGGTGATTCAAACAGTTGGGTTACTTTTTATCATATGGCTTGCAATTTTCAAACTGTAGCTTCCAAGATCACTCTGTTTAACTTCATTAAGTTGCTAAAAGGGAAAAATGCATAAGGAAACCATGTCAGTGTTTCTGTGGTTAAGGCACAGAAGAGGTGAAAGTCGCTTCTGCTCACATTCTTTTGGCTAGAGTTCACATGGCAGAATGCAATGAAAACAGCCCACTTGTATCTCAAGAGGAGGGAATGTAGGTTTAGCAAACGTCTCAGCTGTCTCTGATATAGGAATACATAAGATTTTGAAACTGTAGTCATCAATAATTATACAGGGGAGAAGATGATGACCAAAGGCAGATTCAAGGTAATGGATAAATTGTAAAATGTATGTAGTAAACATTAAAAAAAAATTACGTCGATTGTGTCATGTACAGAGGAAATCCTGATTAGTTTTGCAAATATTAACAAACTAAACACAGCACAGTGTAAGGCTCCCGTTCACTCATATAGCTTAAGTCTGAGAAGGAAAGACTGAAAGCATTTACTGTGCTTCTTAGTCTGGACTCGGTTGTTGAGGACTACCAAAAACAAAACAAAACAAACAAACAAAAACAAACTTGTGCCATCGGATTGATTATAACTCATAGTAACCCCAAAGGACAAAGCAAAACTGCTCCATAGGGCTTTCAAGAAGTACCTGTTGGATTTGAATTGCTGACCTTTTTGGTTAGCAACTTTATTTCTTAACCTCTATACTACCAGGGTTTCCAATACTAGCTTTTGACTCTGAAGAAATTCAGGAAGATGCAGATAGAAATACATTTGTCCTGATGGTTCAGTGCTTAAGCACTGGCTCTAGCTAAAAGGTTGGCCGTTGAAATCCTTTAGCTGCTCTTTGGAAACACTATGGGGTTGTTCTGTTCAGTCCTATAGAGTCACCATGGGTTAGGAATGACTCAGTGGTAACTGATTTGGTATTGGGTTTTTACCTAATATTGTATTAGCCTTGGAGCTCTTGTGATACAAGTGTTTAGGAGACTGGCTGCTTGCTACCCATTCAAATCCACCACCTACTTCTTTGAAACCTTAGGGGACAATTCTATAGAGTTGCTATGAGACATAGGTAGATTTTTTTTGGTACATAGCCTTGAGGATAGAAAAATGATTATGGAAGAACCTCTTCTCTCAAAACCTCACATCTGAGTGGAAGAAACAAATATAAATTAACAACTACTTATATTATCATAGCTACAGTTCTATAGAGACATGCCTAGAGATACCAGGGAACCACAATATAGCAATAGTTCTGTTTAACTTGAGACTTGAAATATAAGTATTTTTAGGCAGAGGAGGGAGTTTTAAGTAGCAATAAAGATGTGGTCAGAGATATGAAAAAAACCCTGTAAACAGGGAAAGTTCCATTACATGTCTGAACAAAGGCTTTATAGGAAGAACTGTGGATCTGGGGGGCCTAGTTTGTGAGCAATGATTTAAACTTTGAGGGTTTGTTGAAGAGTAGATTTCTGAATGCAGTCCTAGCAGAAGAAAGGGTGGACGATCTCTTTTGTCACTTCTTTGTTCTTGGAGTCTTCAATAACCTTGTAATTGCAGAACATAAGGTACAGTTCTTATGTACTTTTATAGTCACTGTCCTTGAGCTATAGTCTTCCCAAGGAACGCTAGAAGGGATAAAGCTATGTAGATAGAATTTGCTGAAGTAAGATAGGTGCAGGAAAATAATAAAAGACAGCAACATTTATTGACTTTCCATATAAGTTGCCTTTATGTAAAAATTATGTGTCTTGCTCTTGTACTACCCCTTGTTAATTTTCAAATGAAATCTCTTGTTTCTTAACATTGTATGTTCCAGCAAAACTGGGTGTGAATAGTCACAGAGATGTGAAATAATATGATATATTCTAATGTGAGCAGTACACACATAAATAATAATGATTATGATTATGGTGATGTCTACTTCACATTTACTCTATTTTGGGTAATATGTCAAGCTTTTTATATACTGGTTTGAGCACTGGAACTTGATAGAGCTGTCTTACTTTTCTGAGTTTTACAGGTTTTTTGCCTTTGACAGACAGCAGTCATATCACTTTTCTATTGCTCCTCTTAGTGGGAAATATTTGAATTTTCATTCTCTGATTTATTTCTGTCTGACACAGGTTGAGGCTTTCACAGGTGTTACTGTATTTTATTTTCTCAGTACCCACAGTAATCCTCAGTGGTGGTTATTATTACCACTATTTTGAAGATTAAGACATTTAAACCAGGCAGGAAAGTTATGGATTTATCAGTCAGTGGAGATCTTAGTATTATTTCACCATGCTATAATTCCATGTGATCATCTGCAAACACTCACCTTCTCTCAGCTGAAGTTTCATTGCTCATGAAATGAGAATGATATGTGAGTTGCCCTCTTCAGAGGATCATTTGCATGGAATAAGTAAGATGGATTCAACAAAACCATTATATACAATCAAGTCAAGAGTTTCTCAATTGCCATTACTAGCAATTTTCGGTCTTGCATTCCATGCAGTTCCCTTACTTTTCATAACACAACAAAGCCCTTCTCCAGGTGTCTTCCTTTAAAATTCTGTCATATAAAGTTTTGTTATGACTAATGACTTGTCATTAGAAAAATAATTTGAACATAAGGTTGTGTTGAATGGCATTCTTCCTTTCAGATGATATAAGAATGGTTTCCTGACTATCTTACTGAATTTATACTTGAAAGATATTAAAAATAAAGTACATTATACTTGTAAGTATAATATACTTATTTTAAAGCATAAAAACATAAAGTAATAATAGAGATATTGTTAAAACATATTTGTGAATAATTAAAAGGACCAAACAATGAAAGAAATTTCGAGATTTTAATATGAATCTTGCATATGTGAGTTCCATCTTCTTTTCCTCTTGTTATCTGTGTTTGTAGAATACATAATTATTTTGTAATTTGATTCTATTTGAGTACCTTTAATTTAGCTAGTAGAATTGCAAGTTTTTGTGTTTCTAACAAAGTTTAGCTGTTTCTTTTTCAAATAATAACTTTTTTTTGTTTCTGTTTCAAGTTTAACTTTTTGTTTTAGCACTAGGCCTTCTAACTAGAGTCCGCAGCTTCAGAATTTTGGGCAAACTACTAATTTTAACTATAGAAATTTAATATTTTAAAAAAAAAAACAGAAAAAGCCTGTTGTCCTGAGGACAATTTTTACTTATAGTGATCCTACTGGACAGAGTAGAACTGCCCCACAGGATTCCCAAAGAGCAGAGCAGCTGGTGGATTCGAACTTCTAACTTCTTGGCTAGCATATGAACCATTAACCATCATGTCAGCAGGGCTTCAGACATTAATATCTTCAAAATTAGTTAAAACTGTAATGTAGAGACTTTTTTTAAAGTACCTATATTTAAACCACTTATACTGCCAGACCAAGTGTACATTAGATGTATTTGTTGAAATACAATTCTCTTGGCTGGCTTGGCTTACCCAATGAATATGAATAAATTCTTCACCATGAGCATTTGACCCCCATCATTATGCTTGTAAAAAAATGAAAATTTAAAAATTTTCTATTAATTTTACACAGGGATTGGAAAAAGTTATCTAATTTTCATATGGATCAAGGCTTACCATATTACATTATTTTATAGTACTTCTTCCCTCTTTTCCCAAACTAAGTGTTTTTCTGTGTTTTAGCTATAAGATATCCACAAAATCAAACGAGGTGGGAGCATGGGGTGGAGTGTGAGGGTAGTTCACCTACTTGTGTATGGTACTAAGAGACCGTTTTAGCACAAGGTGGTTTGACAGTTCTAGTTCTATGTTTGTGACCACTAAAAAGATGTACATACATACGTTATTATTGTGCCTGGGTGTTGTAGAATTGATTCTGACTCAAAGTGACCCTGTGTGCAATAGAACAACCTCAAGTGTTTTCCTCTTTTTTGCAGACCTTTTTTACCTGATGACATGTCCAACATAATGTAAACAAAATCTCAACTTCCTCGCTTCTGAGGAGCAATCTGGCTGTACTTCTTCCAAGACAGATTTGTTATTTCTTCTGGTAGTCTATGTTGTATTTAGTATTCTTTGCCAACACCATAACCCAAAGGGATCAGTTATTTTTCTTTGATCTTCCTTTTTCATTGTTCAGCTTTCACATGGGTATGAGGCAGTTGAAAATACCATGGCTTAGATCAGAGCGTTTGCAGCATATTGGCCAGATGCAATGCATCATTTGATTTCTTGACTGCTGCTTCCATGGGCATTGATTGTGGATCCAAGTACAATAAAATCTTTGACAAGTTAGTATTTTCTCCTTTTATCATGATAATGAGTATTGGTCCAGTTGTTGAGGATTTTTGTTTTCCTTTGTTGAAATGTAATGGATACCAAAGGCAGTAGTCTGATATTCATCAGTGAGTGCTTCAAGTCCTTTTAGCTTTCAATGAAGTTGGTCATCTGCATTTTGCAGGTTGTTGATAAGTCTTCATCCAATCCTTAAAGGACATTCATCTTCGTAAAGTCCAGATTCTTGGAGTGTTTGCTCCACGTGTAGATTGAATAAGTATGTTGAAAGGATACAACTCTGATGTATATCATTCCTGATTTTAAACCATATAGTACCACATCGTTCTGTTTAAATGATTGCTTCTTGGTCTATGTACAGGTTCCTTATAACCACAGTTAAGTGTTACAGAATTCTCATTGTTTGCAGTGTCATCCATCCTTTGTTATACTACCCAAAATGGTGTATGTTTGTATAGTCAGTAAAATATAGGTCAATATCTTTCTGATATTCTCTACTTTTAGCCAGGATCCGTCTTACATCAGCACTGATATCCTTCATTGCACATTCTTTTCTCCATTCAGCTTGAATTTCTGGCAGTTTACTGTAAATGTACTGCTGCAACCATTTTTGATGGTTTTTAGCAAAATTTTACTTGTATGTGATTATTAAGGATATTGTTTGACCATTTCCATAATCTGTTGAATTACCTTCCTTTGGAGTAGGCACAAATATCCATCTCTTCCAATTGGTTAGCCAAGTGTCTATCTTCCAAATTTCTTGGCATAGATGAGTAAGGGCTTCTACTTTTGCATCCATATATACCAAGTGCCATCGAGTCGGATCCCAATCATGGCGACCCTAACACATGTTTATTGTGTGCTGTCAAGTAGATTATGACTCATAAGCAACACTATAGGATGGAGTAGAACTACCTCGTAGGTGTTCCAAGAAGTGGCTGGTGGATTCAGACTTCTGACTTTTTGGTCAGCAGGCTGATCTGTTAACCATTTTGTTACCAGGGGTTCATTGTATATACGTACACACATACATGCACACACACACACACACACACACACACACGATATTATTAAACCATTTTATATATCCTTATAGTTATGAAGTTATTGGAATATTTGAAAAACTCAAGTACTGTATCATGTATAAACTATTTGTAAATATTAGCTGCTGGAACTATCTTCTATGACATATATATGCCCTTTTGTATGCTTTGTGTTCTGGTCATAAATAAGCAAAAGCATATTCTGAAAAGAAAAACTAAGAGCAGTAAGGATGAGCATTGTTCTCATGGGTTTTGCCAGGTTTCTCTTTAAGAAAGATAATTATAAAACATTGTTTAACTCTAGCATTTTCACAGCCATTATCAAACTTGGATCTCTGAGAATAGAACATTCTACTTTAAAAGGACTGTGTTGTTATCATGATGGGTTTATTCAGCAGACAATAGCTCTATTACCAAGTCAATCTGAATTAATCTGAAATTGAATCACCCCCTGCACAAACACTGGGGAATTTGAAGCAATTTTGGATCAACACATACAGATACTATGCTGTAAACTTTAAATTGAATTCAAAATAAATTAAAGTCTTTATTGTTTTACTTTCATTGTTTGACCTTTTTTATCTCTTCCTTTGTTGAAAACAACAAATTTATTGGAGATTTTTTAAATGTATAAAAGTTTAGGATGAAATACTGATTATCTGGAGTAAAACATCTGAAATTTTCTGACGCCAAAAGCATTTCCTTCTCATTTAACTTGGAAAGTTTCATTTTTATCATACTCAGCATGAAATTATTTAGAGCTTGTGACAGAATGGAAGTGGCATAAGCCTTTAACATCAAAGTTATTAGTCTACTTGTCAGTCATAGTCAATTAAAGAAGATTCATAAAGTAGGCATTTATCTGATGGACCCTCCTGGCTCACATTAGTCATTTAGAGGCTCTTTCTAACAGTCATTAGCACATCTATTTGCAAATAATGGCCACTATCTGGGCAGACTGCCTTTAGGTTCTGTTTTGCTGAAAGACAGCATTTCTTGAAAGACAGCCATGTTGATCAGCATAAAGCAATGTGGTAAGACTTGAAAGTCATGTGCAGCCCCCCCCAAAAAAAGATTCAAAGAGAAACCAAGTTCAGTAACTAAGTTCAGCTATTTATTAAAAATAAGTGATATTTTCAGAAAACTACATGCAGTTTTTTTTTTCTCCAGATCTTTCTACGTCTATGAAAAATTCCATGTCCAGTGTAACATATCCTTTATTGTCTCATCTTGTTACTATATCACCATTGTGTGGTGATATACAATTTGTTGACATACATAAATATGATTAGAAAGCAGCAGCTGTTGAAGGGTGAGTCAAACATGCTTGTGTCTAGAATGAGTCATTAGTTTTTGGCTTATATAAGGGAAAATCAAACTCAAATTGTCCCATGCCTTTTACAAGAATCTTCATTTTTCCTCATTTCACCATATGGACTAACTTTACGTGGCCACTGGTAGCACATGGGGTGGGTAAGCACAGATATGCAATGGACAGCCCCAGATCCTAGCAGAGAGTCTTTATGGAAAAGAAGTCAGGTAACTGGCCTCTCTTGTAATGCAAACCTATATGACAACAATGTGTAACTCAGTCACAGACAAAATGGATTATACCTGTCTGTAAGGAAGCAGAAATGCTCATAGAAGTGTCATAAAACAAGCTCCCAAGCAGCAAAGAGACACTGAGCTGTATGCAGGGAAATGGAGGAGAACTGGAAATTAAGCATGGCATGGTTATTCACTCTTTTATATTAGAGCCTCTAACTTCTATAAATACTGTTTAGTGTTTTCACATGCTGAAAACTGTCATTTAATTGGGAGTGATGTCACTACATATTTGAGAGTCATTTTGAAAACTTACTGAAAAGGATCTGACATCCATACCATAGGGTATATGTCTAGGAACACTGTAACAGTTTATTTGCCACTGCAAGTTTAATCTGTATCACCATATATCTAATTTGTCATGAGAAATGTAATTCAAAGAGTTTTGTTTTCCTCTTCAGTGTTACTAAACAATCTGTATTCTGCCAGAATAGGGAATGGCTCTTGTGGAACATGTTTAATTGCCTGCATCCATATGTCAGGAAGGTCTTGAATCTAAAACAGCTCATAGTAAAAGACAGTATAGGAATATTGCCAAGAAATCTCTTCTCACAGGTGACTGATGAAACCCAAATACTGTTTTTTTTTTTTTATTTTATATTCACTGCATTTAAGCCTCCATAGATGAACATCGGGCTAGTGGTTGGAGGGTGGGAAGCCTAGTTCTAAAACTGCCTTTAATTATACACAAGGGGTTTAAAATTACCTCCTTCTTTGCAACTTCCAGTCTTTACCCCTCTCTTCTCCCTCTTTCCCTTTTCCTTCTCTATTTTCTTCTTCTTTGTCTTCCTTTTTGGTCATTTCAAAAGTGACCACTATGTGTGACCATCATGCTAGATAGAACTGTGATACAAAAATAAAAGATACCACTCCTGTCTTGAAAGGAGTTAGGGGAATGTTGGGTGGTGATAGAAGCATATAATTCAGGTCCTTTGTGGTTCTGATGTTTCATGTTTTTTTTTTTTTTCTGTCCAAAATCTAATCACATGGTAACTGTCATTCTTTCATGAGGTTACTTGTGACAGTTTGCATGACTGTCTTGGAAGAATCATTGATCTGTTCAGTGGCTATTTACTGAGACTTCCTGTGTGCCAAGTACAGGACTAGGTAACAATAGTAGAAATAAGTATTGAATGAAATGGAAACATAGAGGTGGACCACACAATCTTCTCTCAGAGATCCAGCAAAATTATTAGAAGAGTTGAGACTTAAATCAAACTAAGAAGGATGAGAAGCAGTTAGGCTGACTGAAGAAAAGGCCACAGTAAGTCTGGTGCTCAAGAAGAAGGTAAAAGACATCCCATGTAGAGAAGAGCATGTGCTGTTAGAATTGCAAACAGTGTTTGTGGACTTGAGGGCTATCTAGCAGCCCTGAGCACAGAGTGTAAATAGGGGCCAAGCAGGGATAGAGAACTTAAGAGGTGATAAAGAAAGGTCATAAAGAGCCGTTCAATGAGTTTGAGCTTTCTCCCGAGGACACTGAAGGTCTGACTTGATCACATTTGCATTCAGCATAATAATGAATTAAAATAAATAAATAGATCTTATGGGAAAGGTGTTAAGGGAAGAAGTAGAGATCAGACATTTACAAATTACTTTCTTCCAAGCAAGATTACCTAATATTTTAGGTGTAAATCAGTCTCAATCTCATGGATTTTCATCCTTTTTTTTTTTTGTAGTTCACTAATGTGTATTCTGAGCTGCCTTTCACAAGCTGGTGAAAACCTACTTAAGCCATTCATGAGGATGGAATCTTCCCCAAGATCTACAGAGTTATTTTATGATTCCCAGAATTTACACAACACAGTGATGTCACAGGGAAAAGGAATGTGGATGGTAGTTGTCTACCCATGCAAATGTTGAAATTTCCGTATTTCCTATGCATAGTGCTTGCATTCAGACTTGGTGACGAGGACTGTTTGCTGAGTCTGAGAACTTGATGCTGAGGGCCGGACTGCCCCTTGGTGGTTCCGGGTAACTGTCAACTCCTGGGACCCTGTGCTCAGACTGGAGTCCTCTTGCTGCTCTTCTTTTCAACCCCATTGAAACTCTTTAGTCTAAAGTAACTTTTACATCCTTGATGTTTCTTTCTCTTCAGTTTTTCTATCACTATTTTCCACTAACGGTGTAACATGGTGGTTCAGTGCTATGGCTGCTAATCAGACTGCCCCATAGAGTTATCAGACACTCCTTGGAAACTCTGTGGGACAGTATAGGGCAGTTGCACTCTGTCCTGTTAGGTTGCTGTGAGTTAGAATTGACTCAGCCGCAGTGGGCTCAGTTTTTCTTTTCTTTCTTTTTCTTTTTTTGATTCATCCGTAGATGTGATGATGAATCAAGCCCCTCTAAGGTGGGCTTTTGGAAACAAAAGCCAAAAAGAAGTGAGCTATGCCTGGGCATTGCATTCTGTATACAACTCCCCTGAAGTACTGATGTGCTGAGCATGCACTCCACCTAAATTGGGCCAAAAGTAAGGTCAGGGAAAACCAGAGGATGAAAAGCACATTCAAGAAAACAGAAGAAGTATCTCAAATTATCTAATTTGCATACCTGCTTTGGATACTATTTTCCCTCTTGTTTTTCTAACCTGCTTTCGTTGAGCCTTCTGTTTACAAACCGTCTCCATCTGTAATTGTTTTATTTAATGAGCTGCCCATTCTCTGGCCGACTTACACACTGCTTCAATTATCTGGTCTTTTCTCCCTACCATAAACTCCCTTGTAATCTCTCGCCCCTGTATTGTGGCAACATATTTGAGGGCATATGTGGGCCCAATTTCACTGCCTAGAACTCGCTGGCCACCAAGCTATTTTTAGTTTCCCCATCATTAAGTGAGATGATTACGCTTGCAAAAATATTAAGATTCTAAGACTTCCATATTACTTTCTTGCAGCTGTTGCTAACTCTTTTCTCCTCCATATTCTGTTCTTAATTTCATGGTCAATGGAGAAATC
The DNA here is from genome assembly GCA_028571685.1 of Heterohyrax brucei. Lineage (NCBI taxonomy): Eukaryota > Metazoa > Chordata > Mammalia > Hyracoidea > Procaviidae > Heterohyrax > Heterohyrax brucei. The sequence continues at coordinate 35,771,622 of CM053150.1, read as the reverse complement.
TAGGCAATGAAACACTCCCTTTCAGACCTTCCTTTGGCAAGAGATGTGCTCCAATGTGAGTGGAGAACTGAGTTGGAACCTCTAGTCATGTAGTGGGAAGTGCTTTTGCATTAGTGCTTCTGTAGTTCAACTACATTATGCACTAAATAGGCCTTGGAGCTGGCCTGAAAACTATGACATAGTTTTCTATGGAGGAAATGAGATTCTGTTCTGAATGATGACATTACACACTCCTTATCAGAGTCCAATATTTGGGATTCTTTGTAGATTAAAGTTTTAGGACTGCCAATATTTAGGATTCTCTGAATAGCTCTGCAGATTTACTAATGATCCTACCAGTATTCTCTGCCAGGAGTGAGAAGTAGATTGTTTTCACAGTTACTGAATATGATTTCCTTTTCCTTCTACAGAAGAGAGTCCAAGAAGTCAATCTGCTTTATAGCATAAATCAGAGCATTCCTTTTGGGGAACAATTCACTGATGTGTATCAAGATCTACAAAAATGCATTAATTCAAAGATAGCTTTTCTAAAATATATCCAAAGAAAACATCCCCAAATTTAAACAAAGCTTTATTTGTCAACATATTGATTAAAGCATGCTTATCAAAACAAGAAAGCCTGGTGGCATAGCAATTAAGTGTGATGGCTGCTGACCAGAAGGTCAGCAATTTGAATCTACCAGGGACTCTTTGGAAACCCTACAGGCAGTTCTACTCTGTCCTATATGGTCACTATGAGTTGGAATTGACTCAGAAAAAATGGCTGTGTTTTTTTATTAAAACAGGTAAAGGGTTATATTTTAGTTAGGTATTTTCCAAACTAGGACAGTTGTCAAATAAAATATGCTGTTTTATTTGATTGAATAATCATGAAGCCATGGCAATGATGCTGTAGAAGACAGCATAATATAGAAGTTCTGAAGTTGTATGAATGATATGATATAGATAAAATTTTATTTGTGAAATGACAAAAGAAAGTCTATCAATCAAACTGATAAATTACTTTAAGATAATGAGACTATCCATTTTTTCTCTGCTAATAGTTCCATATTTTAGTGATAATTAAATTAAAATAAATATTGTAAAATTATAATCAAATAATATTCAGCAACTATAGAATAAATAAATTACCAAAGAACATTAGAACTCCATGCACATTTGGTGCCAATCAGTTGGAATTAATACATTTGCCACATGTAGCAAAGTATAGCCTGTTAATATTTTTCCAGAGATGTTAACAAGAGCATTCCTATCATTGCTAAAGTGCAGTAATTAAGCAGTGAACACACATAAATTAGTAAATAATTAAGGCTGTGGTTTTGTGTTGCCATTGATTTAAAATTACAACAAATACATTAGTGCTGAGGTTGTTTCAGAAAAAGCAATAACTGAATAAGTGTGAAAATAGATGTATTTGTTTCTTTTACATAAATAACATTAATGATTTTAAAATTAGCAGAGATAGAATTTACTAATCAAAAATATTATGTTTGTATCATTTTCTGTGGATGTGAGTATGCATGGATATGTCATATATATCAAACACAAAGAGTTTGATTTAAGAAGACTTTAGTGACATTTTCTGAGGCAACACATTCTTTCAAGGATAACTAAACTTTCTTCAAATTATTATGGTTCTGTGGCTTTTGAGCTGAAAAATCTTGGACAAGTCACTGAGTCTTTATGAGCCTAAAGTTCGTGTAAAATTGGAGTGGTGGTAACATCTTACTCTGTTTCTCAGGAGCTAAGTGAGATAATGACTAATTCCTGGCCTATCTGAAACAAAAACAAAGACAGAAAGAAAGATCTTTTACCACTGAATTGATTCCAACTCATGGCATTCCTTTAGGATGGAGTAGAACTGCCCTTAATGTTTCCTAGGCTATATCCTTGACAGAAACAAACTGCCACATCTTTCTCCTGTGAAACCACTGTTGGATTTAAATTGCTGATCTTGTTTAGCAGTTGTTTGTTTAACCACTGCAAACCAGAGTCCTCTCTTGGTACTTAGTGGGTGTTTAACAAATAATTGTTAATTTATTTCCTAACAAGAGAGCAGAGCCTGTCGGTCAAGAGCTCAGATGCAGGAGCCAGGTTGTTTGGCTCTGAATCTCAGTACTGTCACCTCTAAACTTTGTGGCCTCATGCAGATGACTTCTCTGCGCCACAGTTTCCTCATCTGTAAAATGAGGAGGATAATAAGAGCCCAAACTTCATAGTGTGTTTAAGAGAAAATGAATTAATGTTTATTTAGTGCCTCTGGCAGTGCACAAGACACAGCAAACACTCAGCAAGTGTTAGCTTTCATTGATATTCAGTAGATGAGATAAGGATAGAGGGAACTAATACCTATCAAGTATATTACACGCAAAAATATTATCTTAAGCTTGTTGTTTACATTATTTCTTAGTATCCTTACAAAAATCCTCAGGAGTAAGAATTACTTGCCGTATTATTCAGATCAGGAAAAGATTCAGAGAACCCAAATCTCTCTAGTGTGATAAAGTACCTGTCTCAATTATTTAAATCCTTCTCTCTCTTTTTTTCCCCTTGTTGTTAGATTGGTTCTTCTCCTAGAGAGTACATAGTGTAGAGTTAATTGATTTATTTGAACATACTCTCTGAGTCTTACCGGAAGTGTTGGTGTGTTAGGTGATAATCTTGGATCTCATGTCCGTGTCTGATCAGAGATTGCAATGATTGCAACACTTGAAAGCCCATGGAGGTATGGAAAGAAAGGGTCATTTATTACTGACAAATACAATCTCTCTTTACAGTGCCTTCAGCTGCTTAAAAGGCTAAATTAAACCATTAAAATATTTGCATTCTTTTGAACACCCACTATGTGCCAGCCATGGCCTTTGTTGTAGATGATTTAGGGTGAACCAAAGTGATACAGTCTCTCCTTCAAGAAATTTGTAGCCAAGCTTTAAAGACAGATGTTAAAAATGAAAAGCCAAGCCAAGCCAAGTAAATATGGAACTACAGGTTGTGGTATGTGTTCTAAGAAAAATGAAACAAAGCAGGTATTGTAGAAAAACTGTGGAGATGGACAGTTGAAATATTTTAGAGAGGCATAAAGGAAGACTTCTGAGGTGACATCGAAGCCTCAAGAAGGTGGACATGGGTATAAGTCGAGGTAGTATCTCAATTGCCTGACAACCAGAATAAGAGGGAAATACAGTTCACTGAAGGTATAATTTGTCACAGGTTGGGGATAGATGGAATGAAATGTGGTCTAAATTACTCTTAGAAATGTGTTAAATGGCCTGTGAAGCAGAACATCCCATATATATAGTAATGCACAGTGATTTTTATGCACAACAAGAAAAGACAAATACCGTAATGAAATTGCAAGCCCATATTGAGGTGTCCCAGCATTTAAATGCCTTTAAGTCCAAATTTCCTAGGTCTGTATGGCAGAAATGATGAATTCAATCATGTTCTGTTCTGCTCACAGCCTTGCTGCATTCTGTGTAAGCTTCTGAACTCTTCAGCCTGCCTGGGAGTTCACTGAAGTGGTAGAGTGTCCTCTTGCTGTAGGCATTGCCTTGAAGCTTACTTTAAGAACCAAACCAACCCTCTGCTGTCCAGTCAATTACCACTTACAATGACCCTGCCGCACAGAGTAGAATTACACGGTAGGGTTTCTAAGGCTGTAAATCTTCACAAACGTTGACTACCACATCTTTTTCCCCCGGATGTTGGTAGATTCTAACCACTGACATTTTGATCAACAGCTGAGCACCTGATCAGCTCTGCTTCCAGTTCTCCTTTCTTTAACTCCCTATGCATACTTGCAAAACTGTTTCACACAGTCATCTGTTTCATGTCCCAGTTCTCTATTTGGAATAAGCTACACTGCTTGATCATGAAGGAGTTTTGGCTTCTTCTTCACCTGGGCTTGAAAGGACAATCCAGAAAAGTTGTGGTGGATGACCATAATCTTGTTGTCATATATAGCTGATAAATAGTGGCCTATTCTAATATTTCAGACATTTATAAAACTTTTATTCAGAGAACAGTTTCAATGAGCTTTCTTAATGCAGTCTTGATAAAATGGAGGGCAGCAACGTTTGTGGCATATTCATTTCTCCCCTAAGCATCTGGGTTAGCACATTCTTCACTGATAGCATTGCCTGGCAAACTGAACTGTAAACCACTTGGTTTTGTACTCTCCTTGAGGAATAAGCATCTGGACAGAGCAAATAAGTTGTACAGAGGCCAGAGTAGGGGGAAAAAAAAACCTGAGGGGCTATACCATAAAAAGACCAGCTCTGGAGGTCAGTTCTACTCTGGCCCCTAGGGTCACCATTAGTCGGACCCAACTCAACGGCACTTGGCTGACAAGATAATTTAAAAAGCAATCCAGTTGCCCTTGAGTCAGTTCCTACTTACAGTGCCTCCCTGTGTGTCAGAATAGAACTGTGCTCCATAGGGTTTTAAATGAGTGGGTTTTCAGCCATTTAAAGTTGATTGCCAGACCTCTCTTCTAAGGTGCCTGTAGGCTAACTTGAAACTACAGCCTCTTGGTTAGCAGTCACCATTGTGTAAACTGGTTTACACAACCCGGAGACTCTGCTAAGGAGCTTAGATTATAATAAAGTATAGTGTGAGTCAGAATTGACTCGATGGTAACAGGTTTGGTTTAGGTTTTATTGACTCCTATGGAAAGTTACAAGAAGACTGATGATGTAATCTAATACATGTCTGAAAATAACTTGCTTGTAGTATGCTTCTAACGGAGCTTTGGTAGCACAGTGGTTAAGCACTTGTCTACTAATTAAACTAACATTTACTAATTAAGAAGGTTCCAGTTGGGAAAACTTTGTCCAGTTATAAAAGGAGCCAGAGAACATCAGATCAGTTAATTTGTGAGTGACCAAATAGTATTTGAAAGTAATGAGAGATAAATAACTAAAAGCTTGGCAGTATGAATCCACCAGCCAGGAGAAAACACCTGGTGTTCTGCTGCTGCAAAGATTATAGCCTTGAAAGCCCTGTGCAGAAGTTGTGTAGGGTTGTTATTAGTCAGAATTGACTCAGTGGAAGCAGGTTTTGGGGTGTGCTTCTTTAAAAGGAACCAGACTTTTCTAGGCTAATTGAGATTATGTGAGTCTGTGACAACACATGCCTCTATTTCCTATCCCTTTCTCATTTTTAGTTCCTATACAGAATTGGATTATTTCAGCTTGTAAAGTTTAATGGTTATTTATCCCTCATTACTTTCAAACACTATTTGGTCACCCACAGATTAATACTTGACTCGTTTGATAGAACAGTTTGTGAGGCTTTCGTTGGTTCCTCCCAGAAGTTTTCTGGCTCCTTTTATAACTGGACCAGTTTTTCCCAACTGGAACCTCCTTCATTAGTAATTGTTAGTTGATTGCTCCTAAGTGGAAAGCTGCTTTCTAATGCTGTCTCTACTCAGTTGTCCCTTGAGTAGCCTATTTCTGTCCTGTTGAATGCCAAGCAACTCATTTATTTTCTTCCCTTCCAGGATCCACTCTTGTAACATGCCAAACCAAGTCCCAAGCAGATGTCTGTTTCTTTCAGATGCTAGGCAAAATGTTTTTGGCTGTTGAATTTGTAGTGGCCCATAAGGGTCTCAAACATAACTTTTTTTTTTTCTTATTTTTTAAAGCTTCTAAATGTAAATTTGTTCTGTGAGAGAATTTAGATTAGTGATCAAGAAACTAATGCTACTCCAAAAACAAACCAGCCTTCAAAAACTTGAGCTTTAAAGCTGCTAGTGAGACTGTGATAACAGGAGTATTTTTGTGAAGGAGCCGACCTTGAGCACTCATTGAAATCAGTGACTACTGGGAGCTCTGCTGTTACCTTTGCAAAGCAGGTTTGGGCTATGTGGTTGCCACCATCTAAACATCTACAAAGTAAAGAATACAAATAATACATGAGCAAAACATCTAGTCACTAGATAGACACGACAAATTTCTCTGTGAGGAACGTACGTTGTTGTTACCTGTATATAAAAATACCAAATTCTCTTGGGGGTTCTTATTGTCTTAGATATTATGATTACAGGTTGAGAATTTAATTCTTAGGGGCAGAGCATGATGGCAAACTAGACACAAATCTCCTCAATTCCCTCTGAAAACTGAGCCCTGGATTGATAATTGAACAGAGCACTCTGGACATCCAGGGAGCCCAAGAACATAGCATAGTGTTGTCAGATTGGACTATGTGCCACTAAATGGAAAACTTCCTCTCTCTGGTGTAAGCCAGCATGTGCTGAGCCTCATTCCTGCTGGCTTGCCACTTGGGTGGACTGTAGATACTGACATCTTTTCTTTTTCATTATCTGGGAGGCGGGGGGTGGGCATCAGCTGGCAAATATACTGAACTGCACTGCTAAACAGTGTATAGTGCTATAGAGAGACAGTGTGTGGTATAGCCATATTTTGAGAGCCCAGCTGCTGACTGAGGGCACCACTGCCCTCCACCCTGTCTCTTCTGAGCTGCACCGTAGATTCTGTTGTTTCATGGTGGGAAGGGCAACTCAACTGGGACACAATCTTGGTCAGTTGGGAGGCAAAGTTACTCAACCAGAGGCCTCACAAGAGGCTAATTCCCAAGCTGAGAAACAGTACCAGTCTGCAAAGCACTTTTCAGCAGAAAGGCTGCATTTAGCACAGGGTTACCTTAAGACTAGGGCTAGGCTGAGGATGGCAGCAAGGTTGTCACCCCTCCCTACTTTGAACTACATCATAGGAACTGGAGAAGGCCAAAGAGGTACTTCTGTTGTCAGCTGGAAGGTGGGGCCTGCCACACCTGATGGCCTGACTGATTTTGGCAGCCGTTGGTCAGCTACTAGCATTTTATAATAAGACTCTCTGGATAAATAACTCCTGAGCAGCCCAGCAGCACCTCATCCAGCCTTTACTGACCCACATCATAGGGTCAGTTGATGGCCCCCCACTGACTCCAGAAGTACAGTGGTGTCTTTGCCAGACAGGAGGCAGAACCTGCCACCCAACAGAGTACACTGGGACCAGTCACTAGAATACACCAAGGTGGCTGGTGACCAACTACCTTCTCAGAACTATACCTCACCTCCTGTTGAGGTAACACCAGAGAAACTAAACCTCTAGATGGCATGAAGGCAACATACCATCACAGGCCATTTAAAGAAACAGTCCACCATGGCTCTGGAAAACTCCCAAAATAAAGATTCAAAAAACTTCCCAGATGAACAAGGGTCTCTGAAAATACCAGAGGTTGAGTACAGAAGAATTGTGTATAGAACTCTCCTAGAGATTAAACAAAAGGCAGCAGAGCAAAATGAAAAAGTAAGAAAGCTATTTGGATTGATGGAACATCAATGACCTGAAACCCAGCAGATCAATAACAAAACAGAAATAGGTAATTCAATCCAAAGCCATAACAGCAGATTTGAGGAGATGAACGTCAGAATTAGTGACCTGGAGGACAGAGCAATTGACGCCAGGATTTATGAGGAGAAATCAGCGAAAAGAAATAAGAAAAATGAAGAACCATTAAGACACATGTGGGACTCTATTAAGAGTAATAATCTATGATTAACTGGAGTTGCTTAACAGTGAAGCATAGCTGAAAACACAGAGTATTATTCATGAGTTGCTGGCAGAAAACTTCCTTGAAACTATGGAAAAAGAGAACATAGATAACCAAGACATGTATTGAAAGCCACAAAAATAAACTCCAAAGGAAAGAGACCAAGACATATTATAATCAGGGTTAATAAAATGAAACATAAACAGAAGACCTTAAAAGCAACAAGGCTCAAAGCAAAGCTGACATGCAGAGGGAAACACTGTAGGCTTTTGTCTGATTTCGTAGCAGAAATGATATTGGCAGGGAGGCAGTGGGATGATACATTTGAAACCTTGAAGAAGAAAAACTTCAAACCAAGAATAATATACCCTGAAAAACTGTCTCTCAATTATGAAGATGAAGTCAAGACATTCACAGATAAATAGAAGCCTAGAGACTTTGTAAAAGTGAAACCCAAACTACAAGAAATACTGAAAAGAAGCTCTTTGTTTAGAAAAACAAAAGCATTAAGTCTGTATTTGAGGAAGCAATGCAGGACACTGTGTCCAGAAGCCTACTCAGTTAGGGAAGTCACAAAACTCAATCAAAGCTACAATATAAAAAGAAGGGAACCAGTGATCAAATCACAAAAATTATGACACCATGACACTAAAATGAGGGATATACTACAGTAGTTACAGTTCATGCACATGGAGATGAAGTTAAAAAGATACACAGAAGTTAACATTGGGTTTAAACTTAGAATATAAAGGGAGATCATAGGGATACCTGCCAAGCAAAATAACAATGTAACATATCAAAGCAAGAAACGTAATACGGGAGTTTCAACAAATACAAAACCAACACTGAAAAAGATGAAAAATCAACCCATAAAGAAGAATGATACAGAACAGAATATTAAGAGCAACATAGAAAAGACCAACACAAATATAAGTAAATCGAAATGACAGCATTAAAAACATACCTACCAATAATTACACTGAAAATAAATGAACTCAGTACTCCAATAAAGAGGCAGTGAGTGATATCCTGGATCAAAAGACACTCCCCTAGACCTGATACTGCCCTGATCATAGATCATTACTGAGGTCAACTCTTCAGATAGGAATGGATTTGACTCAGGGACGCAGAGTGACCATATCATATGTGCACTTTATGGTTCCATGAATCTATAGGATGTTGTCATACTGGCCTCTTACAAGAGGAGTAGAGAGGATAGAGAGGAAAGGACAGGAGATGAAGAAGATATGACATGTATGGCACAGAAAGGAGGAATGTGCTGTCACCAGGCAATGAGCACAGAGATAGCTGCAGATAGGGAGGTATGGAAATTTGAATTGTGTTGTAAACGTTCAGTTAATCACAATTAAAAAAAAAAAAAAAGACACGACCCCATCTATATGTTGCTTACAAGAAGCACACCTTAGACTTAAAGATATGAACAAACCGAAAGTTAAAGGATGGAATAACTTATACAAAACTAAAAATATACAAAGAAGAGCAGGTGTGGCAATACTAATCTCAGATAAAACACATTTTAATGTAAAATCAACCATCATGGACAAGTGTGGTCACTATTTATTGTTGAAAGGTTCAATACACAGGCAGAACTTAACAATATTAAATAGTTACGCACCCAATACCAGAGCATCTAAATTCATCGAACAAACACTAACTACAATGAATAATGAGATAGGTCACTCTATAATAATAGCTGGAGATTTCAACACTCCAGTTTCAGTAATGGACAGATTATCCAGAAAAAAGCTTAGTAAAGACACAGAAGATGTGGTTGTGAGAATTAACCAACTAGACCTCACTGACATATACAGAAGTTTTTATACACCAACAGATAAATACACCTTTTTCTTCAAAGCACATGGAACATTTTCCAGAATAGACCATGTTAGGACATAAAGCAAATCTCAACAAAACCCAAACCACTGAATTATTGCAAAGCATCTTCTCAGAGTAAACAGCCATAAAAGTCAAAATCAATAGCAGAAAAAGCATAGATAGAAATTGAAACTCATGGAAAATGAGCAACACCTTGCTGAAAAAGCCATAGATTATAGAAAAAACAAAAGACAAATAAATTTATTGAATCAAATGAGAATTAAAGCGCATCCTACCAGAACCTATGGGATACAGCCAAAGCAGTGCTCAGAGGTCAGTTTATCTCTGTAAATGCACACATCTGGAAGGAAGAAAGGACTCAAAACAAAGAATTAACCCTACAGCTTGAACAAGTAGATGAGGAAAAACAGAGGAACCCCTCAGGCACCAGAAGAAAACAGACAATAAAGATTGCAGCAGAACTAAATGAATTATAGAATAGAAGAACATCTGAAAGAATTACCATACAAATACCTGTTTTTTTTGTAAAGGTCAACAAAATGGATAAACTATGGCTAAACTTACAAAAGAAAAACAGGAAACAACCCAAATAGGAAATGAGATGAGAGATGTCACAGCAGAGCAATTGAAATCAAAAGTGTTATAACAGAATGCTATGAAAGACTGTACTCTAACAGATTTCAGACCCCAGAGGAAATGGACAAATTTCTGAATTTATGTCACCTACTAAAATTACCACAAGGAGAAGTAGAACACCTTAATAAACCTATCACAAAGGAAGATATTGAAAAATTCATCAAACAACTACCAACTAAAAAAAAGGCCTGGCTGTGATGGGTTCACCAGAGAATGCTCGCAAACTTTTAGAGAAGAGTTAACTCCAATACTGCTGAGGTGATTTCATAGCACAGAAAAAATTATATACTCTCAATTCATTCTGTGAAGCCAGCATAATCCTGATACCAAAACCAGGGAAGTATCCCACAAAAAAGGAAAACTACAGACAAATATCACTCATGAACCTAGATGCAGGAATCTTTGGCAAAATCCTTGCCAAGAGAATTCAACAACATGTCAACAAAAAAAAAAAAAGGATAATTCATCATGACTAAGTTGAATTCATACCAGGGATACAAGGCTGGTTCAACATCAGGAAAACAATTAATGTGATTAGGAACCACATAAATAACACAAAGGATAGGAATCACTGGATTTTGTCAATTGATGCAGAAAAGGCATTTGACAAAGTCCAACACCCATTCGTGCTAAAAAGTTTCAGCAAAATAGGAATAGAAGGGAAATTTCTCAATGCAGTAAAGGACATCTGTGTAAAGCCAGTCACCTATATTATCCTGAATGGAGAGAGACTGAAAGAATTCCTCTTCTGAATGGAAAATAGCCAAGGATACCCACTCTCACCATTTCTATTTAACATTGTACTAGAAGTTCTGGCCAGAGCAATTAAACAAGACAAAGAAATAAAGTGCATCCACATCAGTAAAGAAGAAGTAAAAGCCTCCTTATTTGCATATGGTATGTTTGTAGATGCAGAAAATCCTGTAAGTAAACTACTGGAACTAATAGAAGAGTTCAGCAAAGTATCAGGATGTAAGACAAACCTAAGTAAATCAGTAGGATTCCTTTATACTAACAAAGAGATCATTAAAGAAGAAATTACCAAATCAATACTATTTACTATAACCACTAAGAAAATAAAATACCTAGGGATAAATCTAACTAGAGTAATAAGAGACCTATACAGAGAGACCTACAAGACCTTGCTACAAGAAACCAAGAGAGACTCACATAAATGGAGAAACCTACTCTGCTCATGGATAGGAAGACTTAACATTGTGAAAATGTCTGTTTTACCCAGACTGATCTATATATGCAATGCAATCCCAATACAAAGTCCAGTGACATTTTTAATGGAATGGAGAAACAAATCACCAACTTTGGAAAGGGAAGAAACTGAGGATAAGCAAAGCACTACTGAAGAACAAGAACACACTTGGAGGCTTCACACTACCTGACCTTAGAACCTATTACACTGTGATAGTAGTTAAAATAGCCTGGTACTGGTATGAAAAGGGACTCATAGACAGTGAAACAGACCCCAGAGATGCCACCATCCTGTTATGAAAAGTTGATATTCAACAAAGCCCCTATGATTGAAAACTGGGGCAAAAACTGTCTCTGTAACAAATGGTGCTGGCAAAATTGGATATCCATCTGCAAAAAAATTGTAACAAGACCCATATCTCACACTTTATGCAAAAAGCAACTCAAATTGGATAAAAGACCTAGATATCAAACATAAAACAATAAAGACCATGCAAGAACAAAAAAGGATCAATAACGGAACTTTTAATACACAGCTTAGACAGACTTCAGAATCTCACCAACAAAGTGCGATCGGCAGAAGAGAAAGTAGATAAATGAGAACTATAAAGAATCAAACACTTTTGCTCATCCAAAGGCTTTACCTAAAGAATTAAAATACTATCTATACAATAGGAAAAAATATTTGGCAACTACATGTTGGACTGATGTCTGATCTCCTTAATCTACAAGGTACTGCAAAATATCAGGAAGAAAAAGTAAGTAACTCAATTAAGTGATGGGCAAAGGAGACTTATGGACACTTCACCAAAAAAGACATCCAGGCAGCCAAAAGACACATGAGGAAATGCTCACAATCATTAGAGAAAGCCACATCTAAACTACAATGAGATACCGTCTTACCCCAACAAGATTGGCCATGATCCAAAAAAACACAAAACAACAAGTGCTGGAAAGGCTTTGAAAAGATTGGAACTCTACTACACTGCTGGTGGGATTGTAAAATTGTACAACCTCTTTGGAAAGCAATTTGGAGCTTCCTCAAAAAGTTGGAAATTGATATACCATTTGATCCCATAATCCCCCTGCTCACAATATATCCTACAGAATCAAAGGCAGTCAAATGAACAGATACGAGCACATAATTGTTTATTGCAGCAGTCTGCAATAGCAAAAAGATGGAATCAATCCACATACCCAACAACAGACAAAATGGATAAACAAACTATGATACATATACTCAATAGAACACTATGCAATGATAAAAAAACAATGATGATTTTAGACAGCATCTCATAAACTGGTTTCAATTGGAAGACATTATGCTGAGTGAAATCAGTCAGTGGAAGAAGCACAAATATTGTATGAGACCTCTAGGACTAATGTACAGAAGAAAAGACTATCAGCTGCAAGGGCAGGGAGGGAAGAAGAGGGCCGGTCACAGATTAGATAGTTGAAAAGAAATTTCGTTGGGTGAAAGCAGTGACAACACACAGTATTAAGAGGATCAACTTAACTGGACTTCAACATAAACTGAAAACTCTTCTAATCTTAACCCAGTATTGCAAGGATAGAGTAGCAAGGGTGAGGTTCTGGGGCCCATGCTCTCAAGGGACGTTGAGGCCAATTGCCTTAACTAGCCTATTGTTAAGAGAATCTTCTTTACATCATATTAGTGAGTGGCATTTGGGGTCTTAGAAGCTAGCAAGCCGCCATCTGAGGTACACCAAATGGTCCCAACTTATCTGGAGCAGACAATCACTAAGAACAACAAAGATGAGAGGGAAAGAGAGCCCAGAAGACAGAAGGACCCATGTGAATGGGTGATTGTATCAGCATGTGAACAGAAGAACCAAATGGTGTGTGGCCACCACCAAAGACCGCTATAATGGGGCACACAATGTCAAGTTCCAGTGGCAACATGAGAAAAAGTGAGGTGCACTTCAATAACTCCACTAATAGACTGCAATTGATGGTCTGGAGGCCTGGGAGTTCTCTTGGGAGCATGGCCCCTGGACCTGCTGCTGCCCCTGAGCAGAAAAATTTACTGGTGTCAACTCTCCGGACAGGAATTGTTGAACTCGGGGCTTTAATGTGACCATATGTTGTGTGTACTCTATGGTTCTATGCATCTACTAGATGCTGTCCTTCTGGGTTCTTAACAGAAGGGAGAGAAGAGGGTGGAGAGGAGGGGACAGGAGATTGTTAAAAAGATATGATATACAGGTGAAAAGGAGGAGGGTGCTGTCACCGGCCAAGGAGAGCAGAAGGAGCTACAGATAGGCGGACATGCAAATTTAATTTGAATTGTGTAGTTTCACTTTGTCACAATAAAAAAAAAGAAAGAGAAGTGAATTTAATTCTTGATATGCCAGTAGCCATCAGAAGAGTGTTTTGTGTATTAGTTTCCCATGATGGCTGTAACAAAGTACTGAAACTTGGCCTATAACCACAACACCCACGTATTCTCTTATAGTTCTGGATGTCAGAAATCTGGAATTAGTGTTTGCAGCTAAAATAAGATTCCAGCAAGCCCACGCTTCCTTTGGCTACACAAGGGGAAAATCCAGTGTTTTGCCTTTTCAGCCTCTAGAGCTTCTTTCCTTGGCTGCTGGCCCTTTTTTCTACTCACTTCTCAAAATTCCTAATTCTCCTGTAGTTAGTTCTTTCTCTGCCTCATCCTGTAAAGGACAATTTGTGATCAAATTTAGACCTCCACCTTTATAATCTAGAGAAAGCTACGCCCTCCAGGATCCTTAAATGCATCTGCAAAGTCTCTTTCGCCATGTAAAATAACATATTTCCAGATTCCAAGGATTAAGACCTAGAAAACTGTGGGGACTGTTATTTGGTGTGTGTAACCTATGAACAGCCCAGAATCTTTTCTTTAACAGGGTTGTGACAGTAATCAAAATAAGCGTGTGTGAAAAGTTTTATAAACAATAAAGATATATATATATATACTAATTAAAAGGCAAAGGACTCATTTATTCATTCATGACTTTATTCATTTATTCTTGATCCCATTTAGTATCTTAACTCCTTGAACTACTTTGGAAATAAATAAGGGAGAGGTTAATTTAGCCATTATTCACATTAATTTTATTAAACGTCATTTTCCTGTGATTAACTGTACTTTTAACTTGTAATGGTCATCTGTTGATCCAGAAAACATACTTGCTTTTGTAAAGAAACTTACTGAATCTTACCTATACAAGTTTGGGCATCCTTTTGCTTCATTCATAAAATAAAGTCAGTTCTTGATAGTGAACTGGGCCATTCTGAATTTATTGATGTAATATAGATAAACGGATCTGACTCGACGGCACTTGACTGGCTTGGCTAATATGGGAACACAGGTGCTTTTACTGTTGGAATTATTTCTGTTACAAGTAACAAGTAAACACTTCACATCAGTTTGAAAAAATCAGAATTTGTCTTCTCGAGTATTTGAAGTAGCCAGTGTAGAACTTGTTTATCAGTGAAGTTCCAAGCAAGAAAATGATGGAGCCCTCATATTGGGTAAGTTGATAAAAATTTATTAAAGCGGCTTTGTACAAAGGGACAATCAAATTATTGGGAAACTACAAAACATGGTATACTAGCCAAAGATGTAGGAAAGAGCCAAAGCCAGGTGCCGTTGAGTCAGATGCGATCAGCTGATAAACACTGAGCAACATGGAAAGAGTGGAGAGTGAATGTGGAGGAGGTGAATGGAATATTTCTTGGACAGCTGGCATAAAACACAGCTGATTTTAGGAACCAAGGATTAACTCCTTATCCGTTCTTTCCCCCTTCCTCTTTTGGCTCAGCTTTCTTTGTACTCTCCAGTCTTAGAGTCCCCTCTTATGGTAACAAGAGAGTTGCAGCAGGTACCCTCTCACAGGACATCAAGTGCTGGGAAGAATACCCTGCTCTCTCTAATCAAGTAGCCTTGGCAAAATCTGAAATCATCTGTTGGCCTAATGAGCTGACCTGCTTATCTTTCAACCAGTTATTATACCCAGGGGACTACAGAACCCTACCAGAACCCATGTAACTTCTGATGTGGGAGTGGAACCAGTAATATGTGATTACATGATATGAGAGAAAGGGGAGAATTTATCAAAGATGGTTTCATATTTATAGATGAAATCTGAATGGATGCTTAAAGGCTATGTTGTTATTGTTTGGGCTAATTGTTTTCCAATGAGATGTTTATGTGCATGACTGCTTATTTAAGTTTTAGTGTTTCAGTTTCATTCAGCATCTACTATCTCATCATGATCAAGAAAGCTACCATGTCTAGGATACATTAAACTTGCCTTTTTCCCTCCTTTTTTTTGTATTTGCTATGTAAGTGACTTTGTCGTTGTATTATAATTCTGTCTTCTCCTGTGACTACTTAAACTTTTTTCCAATGGAAACTTAATACTCGTGTTGGGGGGAGCGGAGGGGGAGGGAGTGTGGGGGGTGGTGGTGGTGGTGTTAAGTTTTCCAAAGCAGTGTTCACATGTATTCTTCATAGCCATCCTGATGAGATGGGTTGTTTTATCTCCACTTTACTGATCTGGAAATATTAGCTAAAAAGAGATTAAATGACTTGCTAAAAGATTTTAAGTGCTTAAATAGGGATTTAAACTAAGATTTTTTCAATCCTAGAAAAATATGAGTGTGGAAACAATTCAAGACTTGGCTATGTAGATTTCATCATGTGTGTTTGTGCATATGTAAATGAAATAACAAAGACCAGTGAATTGGGTATTTATTGATTTCTAAAATCTAAAATTCATCTTGGCAAAATGTTTTCTCTGCTGATCAATTTTGAAATTTCCAAAAAAAGTTCTTTATTCAGAATTGTTAAGGATGTTCTGTAGATACATGTATTTGAGTGAAATGAAAAAGCTTTAACTAGGCAAGGGTGATGGTATTTTTAAGCCACAACACATGTTGTTCACAAATTTATTAGGCTGATTGGTCATTTGCTAGTAAAGAATAAAATCCCAAGGGGATATGACACAGACAGAAAAGTTTTTTATGGAAGAACTGTGAAAGGGAAAGTGAGAAAAAAAGTATTTCTGTGTTCAAGAGAGGAAATCCAGTTGTATTAATAGCAAATAGAAATTTCTGAAATAAAAAATCTTCATGAATGGATTATTCCAGCCTTCTGCAAATATGTAACTGTATTTTAAAATCTCATGCTTTATTAATGCCTGTGCTTTAAGAAGAGGTGTTCTGATACGTTTAAAGCAAGTTTCCTCCCCTCCCCCTACCCCGAATTAACCCAACTAGAACTGCCTTAAAATATTTATGCCCTGGAGTAATTTCCCTTCTGATCGTCTATTTTAAAAGAATCATCTTGAATGGAGAGGATATACAAAACAAAGGACTGGTGAATAAATTGCACTGCAAAAATATGATGTCATAGTATTTTTATTGACCTTATATAGAACGTGAAAATATGCTTCAATTTAAATTAAATAAGGAAAGGGTAATAAAGGTTACATTACCATCTGATTACAACTATTTAAAAAATGTGTTTAGCAGAAGAAGCCTTAAAAGATAACCACATTAATGTTAATGGTGGATATGTTGATGTCCTGGGCCTATGGATTATTTTTCCTTTCTTGCCTTAATATTTAGAATTTTGTGTAATGTGCTTTTCATAAGGGAAAAAAAATCATATATTTGATAAAATAACCTTCTTTACCCTTGAATAGCCATGCGACCTTTAGCCATGTACTACTGAGTAAGAATTCCCATACTCCTAGTTCTGTGTCCGTTGCTTAGAAATGATTTCTTAAAAAAAAAAAAAAAAAAAAAAAAAAACAGTGCTGTCGAGTGTGGAGTGTGGAAGTTATTTGTGACCATTATACATGGGCCTAGCTATTTTAATATTGACCTCAGATCTTTGTGTGCTGCTGACCCAGGACTTCATCATCAATGTGTGGTTTTTGTTCACAATAATTCACAGATTTCTTGGGAAATGATGTCAGTGAGAAGAGATACTATAAAGAAAGTCCCTGGTTTTGACATGTGGGCTTACTGACAACTGAAGCACAAAATGTAGGAAATGATAAGAAATGTGTCCCATGATCATCATCATCATCACTGTGTAGATTCATGGTGGAACCCTCAAGCATGACTGCAGGATATGGTTAAATGGGAATAAACTCATTAGGCACATAAGCTTCACACCATTAGTAATGAGAAGTAGTTCAGCCAATGCACTTGTATATCTGACTATTTTCTGTGGCTCATATATTTTGAGTTGTAGGAAGATACATATATCCACCAGAAACCTAAGAGGAATGTGAGGTAAGCAATGTAGGAATGCCTGTCTTGAAATATTAGTCAAGTATTCTTAGCTATTCATCATAGTTTAAACTATAACTTATGTAGTTGAGCATATAGGAATACAATATACAAAGGAGATACTTGATGTAAGTCTTTTGGGTATATTTTCTCCTTTGCTTAATCTCTTACTGGATTTCCTTGAACCCATGTAACCACCTTATAAAACTTTTGCTTATGTGTTTTTTCTGAATTTACATCATGTCATTGTAGTTTATTTTTATTGTACTAGTTTTTATTGTTGTTGATCTATAGGAAGGTAAACAGGGAGCTGGGTGAATGAAGAGATATGCAGGGAAAGGGACTGGCAAAGAGGTGATAAGTTATTCTGCACAAGTGGAAATATTGTTTTCTGATGTGTTGAATTTGATGTCTCTATTTTATGTATGTTTTATTCTGATAAACTCAATGTCTGAAAAACAAATGTAGATTGTATTTAAATGCCTGTATACATTCATATGTGCATTCTACATCCAGGACCATGGCTTTTTTGTTTCTTTGAAGCAAATGACTTTCATTGGGCTTTTAAAGTAGACGAGAAGGTGGGTCCTAAAACCCATCCTAATGTGTTAACTACTTTTCTTGCAGAAAATATACTAGTGTTTAGATATTTGTCCTGTGAATGGGTGGGTGGAGCAGCTTAGCATTGGAATAACAATAAAAATGTGGAAGACATCTAAATAGAACAGGCCTCTGAAGTTAGTAGCTGGGGTGGGTAGAAAGAGAGAAATTCTCCATGGTTAGAGAGTTGAGGAGGTTTTAGAATAATGATACTCAATACTTATTTTAAGTTATTTTCTGTCTCTTTGCTGTGATTTCCTATATCCTACTCCTCCCCATTAACCTCCCATAGTCAGAATCTGGTACATATAGAGGCAGTATTCTTTTTAAGACTATATCGTTCCATGAGGCAGGAGTTTATAAGAAATGCACAAGTTAAAAGAGGCAGGACAACAAGTGAGGATGGGAGATTAATCCAGCAAGAGGTGTGGGGCTAAGTAATTGTACAGTAGGACATACCCCACCTGATCATCTTCAACACTAGGACAGATTGGGAGGAACACTAGCCTAGCCTTTCTTCAGTATTGAATGAGGGTTTGACTTCTCTCTTAGGGGTTAAGGTAAAGGCTGGCCCTAGAAAGTTAGAGGACCAGAGCCACTCATAGTATACATTTATTTAAGACAAGATCCAGGTTGGAAACTCATAACAACTCATCAGGGATGCAATTGATTGCTTTTGCCTAAGACAGTGGCTTAAAATTAAGTGCCTCTTGTACTGGCTTTGACAGCTGTCTGATTCTCCTTAGTTCATGCAGCTCTGACTCCAACCCACAAATTCCACACACATAATCCATACTGTTACATGAACCTACAGCAAATACACTCTCTTGGCCAAAAACGATATCAGTAGGACTAAAGGAAACCAAAACAAACCAGATCCCTTACAGCAGTGTCACTTCTGACTCCTAGTGACCTATGGTTTCCGAGACTGTAATCTTTACAGAAGCAGACTGCCACCATCTTTCTCCCATGGAGCAGCTGAAGGATTCTACCTGCTGACCTTTTGGTTAGCAGCTGAGTGCTTAACCACTGGTCACCAGTGCTCCTCTATCAGTAGGACTATGTTTAACTAAATTATTCCTCATCCCTTTGGATATGATAGATTTATTTCATTGTATGCATTTATAATAGTGGTTTCTACACATGAACATGTTTAACCTATAAAAATTTGTTCTCAGAGATTAAAATTTTTGGATTATAGTTAATAGTTTTCTTTTTATCTATTCATGTTTTAATGAGCTCTTCTCTTGTTGCAAGCTGTCATAGGAAAGTCGGCTTTCTTTTGGGAAATGACAGTAGCATAAATTATGACTTCTAAATTATTTCTATCAGAGAAAAATTGAAACAATGGAGCTAATGTGATGGTTTTGGAAAGTTCAAATTGGAGATAGTATCATATGTATATGTATCTTTTTAATTAGAAAATCACGTTTTGTCCAATGCATTGGCTTTTATATGATGGAAACTGCTTTATAAAGAAAATGCAGTCAAGATTAGCTGATTTTAAGATAAACTAATATATGTTTGGTTTTGAGGTTGTTTGCATATTGCTGTGATGCTGAAAGCCATGCTACTACTATTTCAAATACTAGCAGGGCTACCCATGGTAGAAAGTTTTTATTAGAACTTCCAGACTAAGGCAGACTAGGAAAAAGGGCCTGCTGATCTATTTAACAACAAACAAACAAACAGATGAACAAATGCACACCAGCCAGTGAAAGCCTTATGCATAGCAGCAGAACATTGTGTTTGTAGTGCTGCATGGAACATTTCATTTTGTTATACAGAAGGTCACCATGAGTTGAATCTGACTTGATGGTACCTAACAACAACTTTTCTTTGATTATAAAGACTTTCAATGTTCTTATTGTCTCACTTTTGTGAAAGTGATAATACCTCTTTTGTTTATGTTCTCTTCTGAAGCCCACTGAATTTAACTGTTTTTTATTCTCTCTCTCTCTCTCTTTTTTTTTTTTTTTTTTTTTTTTGGCATTCCTGTCTTATGACCATGGCTACTCTAATTAGACTGATAATATTTGAGATTAGACATTTGTTCTAGGCATGTTTAACTGAATAACTTTCTCTGGTCTCTGGTAATATTGAACTGTGTTGATTATATATGGAACTTTCAAGTTCAATAGCTAATAAGACAAGTCTGCTATTCTTATCTACCTAAATTGCTCACCTGCATGCTTTTTCAGCTAGAGGCTAACAGCTTGATGACTGTCTCAGGCATCTAGTGCTACTATAACAGAAATACCACAAGTGGAAAGCTTTAACAAAAAGGAATTTATCTTGTCACAGTCTAATAGGCTGCAAGTCTAAATTCAGCCCATCAGCTCCAGGAAACATCTTTCTCTGTTGGCTCTGGAGGAGGGTCCTTATTCTCAGCCATGGCCTGGATTGGGAGCTTCTGAGGTGCACGGACTGTGAGTCCAAAGGATTTACTCTGTTCCTGGCACTGCTTCTTTTCTGATGATATGGGGTCCCCAAATCTCTCTGCTACCTTCTTTCTTTTATATCTAAAGAGACTGCCTCAAGGCACAATACAGTTTTATACACACGGAGTTCTGCTGGACCAACACAGCTGCCTTCCATCCTGTTTCACCAACATAACAGAGGCAGGATTTACGACATAACGGAACATCACACAATACCAGGAATCATGGTCTAGCCTCATTGCTACATGTGTTTTCTGGGGGGGCACAATTCAATCCATGACAGTGACCCTCTCACAAGTGTCAAAGAAGAAAATGTAATTTCACATGATTGTGAGATGAGGCAGGAGATAGAGGTAACATCATACTATGCATCTACCCTTTCCCCTACTGCCTATGTCCTATATCCCAAGAAGAGGCTCAATTAAAAATAATAGTGATAGTCAAAAGTAAGCTATACCAGTTTGCATAAGGTGAATGTTTGACAGACAGATGACAGAGTTCATTTAGCTCTGATTTAACACAGAGTGGTTAAGTAATTCAGTGACAGTTGTACACATGTGGGAATCCTGGTTGTGCAATAGTTAAAAGCAGAGCAGCTAACCGAAAAGATGAGAGTCAAATCCACCAAGTGCTCCTTGGAAACTCTATGGTTCAGTTGTGCTCTGTCCTGCAGGGTTGCTATGAGACAGAATTAACTAGACGGCAACAATTTTTTTTTTTTTTTTTTTTGGTTTGTACATATGTGAGAGAGTGTGTACAATAAAAGCTGCATCTATGTCAAGCATAAAGGAAGAAGGATGAAATGTGTTACCACATTCTAGAGCTTCTGATGGTTAGTTGCTAGAACAACCAGTGTATGCCCTTCTATTGTAATTGTTCTGTTGTAGAGTAATACAGAACAAGACTTCCCAAACTGTACCCTCAAAACAATAATTGATATTCCATGAAATTAAGAAGGTTCATCAGTCAGATTCAGCAAAACACTACATGTTATATCCGATCTTAGTACATACATCTAGTACTAAAGACACTTTGAATCTCTTAGATCTAAAAGGAATACTTTAGATTTTATTGACTTCATGTATCCAAATTGTACTATACAAGGTATAGTGTATAAAGATCACCAATCTAACTTTAGAAATTACATTATGAATAATACATGTTAGAGAAAATTGCCTTCTTTTATTGTGATATTTAATAATTTACTCCTAGGTTTTGCCATTTTCAAGAACATAACATTAATATTGCATGATGAAGTTAGGCAAGTATTATCTGAAATGCTTGTTTCTAGTGACCTACTACTTGCCAACTGATGGTGTAGGGTTTTGCTTAATTATACCTCAATGCATGAAAATAATGTTTTGAATTCTTCTCTTGATGCTAAGATCAATGACTCAGGCAGACTGCAAAATTCTATGCATCCTATTTGTGAAGTAGTGATTGTGTAAGACTCATTGTAAGACGATAAGGAAACTCAAATTATCACAAGGAAAGAGGGAGTTTAGTGTTAGAAGAAATACAGCTTGAAAGGACCTGATAGCTGTGATTAGATCCACTGCCTGGGGTGCCTAATACACTGTCTCAATTCTGGTTACAGTTATCCTTTCACCATCTTTCCACTAGAAATTTAAAGTACACCTTAACACATTTAAGATTCTGAATACTTCAATAAAATGATTATGTAATATTATATAACTCAAAATATTCTAAGCTTATTTGATCCACTTTTATTCTAAAAGTACATATTTAACACATGATAGGACAGTATTCATTTCCTTGAGAGTTGCTTGAGAAACATTGACACAGAACATATAAATTACTGTCAATGCCAGAGTGTGATTGCCCTGGTGAAGCTACTCCACTGCCTTCAAATCCACCTACATGAAAATAAAGAGGAAGAGAAATTATTGACTTTGTGTCATAAAAATTTCACTCATCAGATGACAGGGGGTGATAGTACCATCTGACAAACTGATTAGGCAAAAGGACACAAGAAAGAAGCTTTGATAAGAGAGGAAATTCTGTGTTCTTGAGACAGATACACAAAGCATTATATACTTGCAGTCATTCAGAGCTTTAATTTTGGCTTTCTTATCAAGATCCTCAAGTAAAAACTATGTGAGAAATCTGTCTCAAGGAAGAAGGAAAAAAGGCCATTTTGCTATGGAAAGTATAGGAGATAAAGTCTACAATAGATAAACCCTGAAAATACATTTTGCTTCCCAAATATTCCAAATACTCTTCAATTCCTGACTTAAGGGCTCCCAGTCCAAGCTGAGCATGTACACGTGTGCCCGCACTCCCAGAAATATAGTATCTTCTTGGAAGAATTGTAAGTGCTTACCTGAAGTTGACCTTACTGCTTCTATACTGCCTGGAAGCATGATCTCTCCAGGTAAATAGGGAGGTGGCTACTTAATTCCCATTTCATAAGGTGTTCCCAAAGAATGTGGCAACAGAGGATTGTAGTATGGAATCAACTATTTTTTTTTTCACACTTTTGATTCTTCTTTCTGAACAGTTAACAGAATTTATAAAAGCATTTCTTGAAGCTCCTTTCTGCTTAAAATGTTGTCTAATTAACTGCCCCAAGCAGCCCTGTTGCACTACGGAGCTCTGTGTTCCTCCTTTAATTTGAATATACACAAAGAAACATTTTGGGGTGTATGTGTGTGTGTGTATTAAAGGATGAGTGTGACCGTATGAACTCAGCCTTCAATATTTAGAAGATAGATATTGAATCAAGCTGAATTTTACATTCATTAAGTGGATCAGCATGACTTGCATTATAAATGAATTTCTGTGCTAATGAGCTGCCCTGTAAGGGAGTTTGTTTAATATGGATTGATACCAAACCTGGAATTTTAAGTTGGCTTTTGTCTAACTTGCTTATAGACAAGTTGGAAAGAAACAAGGGGAGAAATATGCACCTGACAGGTATCACAAACTCAAACCTAATTTTAATCATCAAGGTTTTTAAAATTAAAATTGTAAGAATTGAAGTTGCAAAATACATCTCAGCATTTCAAATAAATGAGGCTGAGGTTCACAGTTGAAGTCTTGTTCAAATGAACATAAACATGTTACATTTCCTACTTGAAATCAGCTCAACTAATGGCCTTCTTTTGTATTCCCTCAGAAATTAGCTGCAAATGTAAATACTATGTCAGGTTGTCTTAGCACAATGACCACCCGCTGCCGTTGAGTCAGTTCTGACTCATAGTGACCCTATAGGACACAGTAGAACTGCTCCATAGAGTTTCCAAGGAGCAACTGGCAGAGTGGGACAGCTTACCTTTTGGTTAGCAGATACAGCATTTAAACATTACACTGCCAAGGTTTCCTCCTAAGCTTAACAGAGATAGAAAAATTGTTTATAAGGTAAAGATCTGTGATGATAACCTTCTCTGCCAGATGACTCATCATCTTACTTTGTTTTAATTTAACTCTTCTGGTTTTTTATCCATTAGAAGGTAAAAGTAGTGCTTTAGTTGTTAATTGTTACATTCCTGGGATCTAGTATTTTATTGCCAGCATCCATGTGTACTAAAGATAACTGCTTAATAAATAATTGTTGAATAACTGTATCTGTCTGTCTAGCTATTCCTATCTCTCTATCATGTGTAGTCTTATAGGTCTTATAAATCTACAGTCATGGGTATTATAATGCACATGGAATCTTGAAAACTATTGTGTTACTCTGTAGTATAATGAGAACTGTCAAATTTGGAGAAATAACTCTAACTGGGAGTGGTAGAGAAGGTCAGTATCTCAGTAAACCTAGTGGAAAGTTGACTTTTACCCTAATCACTCTGCATAGACCAACTAAATTAAGATTTGTCTAGAATAAGATGTTCTGTTTTGCTATATGTGCACTTATGTAGACGTCTGCATAATTAAATAATTTATGATTATAAAATCACATATGTTATTACTATAATAGTTGTGATGATGCTACTGGAAAGATTCTCACTATATTAGGAAAAGGTGTCTGATAGTATCTGCCTTAAAATATAGGCTATTCAATAACCAAATAATTTTCTTTCAAGGTCAATGGGTATATCATCTGTTGTTGTTGTTAGGTACCATTGACTACTTATGACTTTTAGTGACTTTATGCACAACAGAATAAAACACTTCCTGGTCCTGTGCCATCCTCCTGGTTGTTGCTACAGGGACTACCAATTACAATTCATGAATTCATTCTAAAAAAGTGCTACATGCCTCATTGCTGATTATCACTACTGTCTCCTTTGGAGTACTCCTTTTGGAAAGCTGTGCACCAATGTGTGCGTCTGGCTCACCTTTGAAAGCAATTTTGGAATTCTTTTACTGGAATGACCATCAGAGCTGTCATGGTATTATTCTTGATGTCCTGAATGTCATCAAAATGTCTTCCTTTAAATGATTCCTATACCTTTGGGTAAAGAAAAAAGCCATTGGGGGCAAGGTGGATATGAATGCTGTTCCAATACAGTTATTTATTTACTGGCTAAAAACTCACAGACAACTATACAATTAAGTTCACTTGCCACATTACCACCATGTACAATGGCCATTCCAGAAAGAGTTCCAGAATTGCTTTGAAGGGTAGACCAGGCACTGGCATTGGTGCATAGCTTTCTAAGTGGAGTACTTTGAAGGCGACCATAGTGATATTCAGCATGAGGTATGTAGCACTGACAACAGTTTGTTCACAGACTTGTCAGACCTCATATGCTTGAGTCCATTGTTGTAGCCACTGTCAGTCGATCTCTTTGAAGATCTTTTTCCTTTTTGATGACCCTTTATAAAGCATAACGTCCTTGTCCAATAACATGTCCAAACTCTGTGAAACATAGTCTAACCATCCTTGCATCTAAGGAAAATTTTGGTTGTACCTCTCCCAAGACAAATTTGTGTTTTCTTTTGATAATCGCAGGTATATTCAGTATTCTTCTTCAACACCACAATTAAAAGGCATCAGTTCTCCTTCTGTCTTCCTTATTCATTGTCTAGCTTTTGCATGCATGTGAGGCAATTGAAAACACCATGGCTTGTGTCAGGAGTACTTTAATCCTCAAGGTGTGAGCTTTGCTTTTTAACACTTTAAAGGGGTCTTTAGCACCAGATCTGCTCAATGCTATGTGTCTTTTGATTTTTTTTGACTTCTGCTGCCATGGATGTTGATTGAGGGCCCAAGTAAAATGAAATCCTTGAAAACTTCAATTTTTTTTTCATTTATCATGATGTTGCTTATTGGTCCATTTGTAGGGATTCTGTTTTCTTTATTTTGAGGTGTAATCCATAGTGAAAGCTGACATCTTTGATCTTCATCAGTAAGTGCTTCAAGTCTTTATCATTTTCAGCAAACAAGGTTGTGTCATGTGCATAACACAAGTTGTTAGTGAGCCTTGTTCTAATCCTGATGCTCCATTCTTCTTCATATAGTCCACCTTCTCTGATTATTTGGTCAGCATGCAGATTGAATAGATAGTGAAAGGATGCAACACTAGTGCACACCCCTCCTGACTTGAATCCATGTAGTATTCCGTTGTTCTGTTTCAATGACTGTCTCTTGACCCATGTGCAGGTTCCTCATGTACACAGTTATTTGGAAATTTGTATCCCCTACAGTGTTATCGATAATTTGTTTTGATCCACAAAATCTAATTTCTTAGTATAATCAGTGAAACATAGGTAAACATTTTTCTGATATTCTCTACTTTCAGCCAGGATTCATCTGACATAACCCACGATATCCCTTGTTTCCATGTCCTCTTCTGAATCTGGCCTTTCTGGCAGTTTCCTGTCAGCATACTACTACAACAACTTTTGAATGGTCCTCAGCTTAATTTTGCTTGCATATGATATTAATAATGTTGTTTGATAATTTCTGCTTTCAGTTGGATCACCTTTCTTGGGAACAGTCATGTTGTTCTTTTCCAGTAAGTTGACCAGGTAACTATCTTCCCGATTTCTGGGACTAGACAAGTGAGCACTTATAGTGCTTCATCCATTTGTTGAAACATCTTACTTGGTAGTCTATCAATTTCTGGAATCTGTATTTTTGCCAATGCCTTCAGTGCACCTTAGACTTCTCCTTCAGTACTGTTGGTTCCTGATCATATGTTACCTCCTGGAATGGTTCAGCATTGACCAGTTCTCTTGGCATAGTGACTCTGTGTTCCTTCTATCTTCTTTTGATGCTTCCTGAATTGTTTACTCTTTTTCCTGTAGAATCCTTCAGTATTGCAACTCAAGACCTGACTTTTTTCTTTGATTTTTCTCAGCTTGAGAAATACTAAATGTGTTATTTCCTTTCCCTGGATCTCTGTACATGTTATCGTAATAGGCTGCTTTGTCTTCCTGAGCCACTCTTTGAAATCTTTTGTTCAGGTCTTTTACTTTATGGTTACTTCACAATTTTTTTCCTTTTCCTCATCTTCTGGAACTATATCCAACAATTCTCTGCTAGTATTCTGAAGGTTTTCACTGGCTGTTTCTTTTCAGAAGTAGTCTTCCCTGTCCTTTTCCCTAGTGTGGCTTAGTCTAGAAGCTCAGTGAAACCTATTAGCTGTGGTATTCAAATACCTGCTGGCGTTGAAATACCAGTGGCATGGCTTCGAGTATCACTGCAACACACAAGCCTCCCCAGTACAATAGACTGAGAAATGAATGGGAGAGTTAGGTCTAGATCAGCTGAAAGTGAGCATAGTATTTTTTAAGTAAATGCAGAAAATATGTATATTGGTCAGGATAAACTAAGTTACTTTGCAAAAAAAAAGAAAAAAAAAAACCCTCAGCATTTCAGATACTTAAATACTAACAGCTTTTGCCTTGTCCTTGTCTATATTCACTATGCATTGCCTGTGGGCCTCTGCTTAGCGTAGTTCTTCTGCAGCCCAATTTGACAACAACAGTCCCCATAGACATTCCTGTCAGTCACTGTACCAGAGGGAAAGGAGTGATCTGAAGGATTTAGCATCAACAGCTGAAATGGAAGTTTATCATTTCTGCTAACAGTTTGTCTTATTTCACCACACCTTAAAAAGGCCAAGTGGTACTATCTTAGGAACACAGGTGGCAAGGACTAGGAATTAGTTTTAATAATTATCACAGAATGTTTGACATTCTCTAATTTAAAGTATATACTACACATTGTACATGGTATATATTTAAAGAACACCTTCAGTAGTCCACTAATTTATAGACTAGTTGAAACTGATGCTTAAGCAAATGCTCCTGTGGCTACCACTGAGAGCACACAGCATGTGAATTAAGATGTCATTCAGGCTGAATGTAAATTATGGTTAGAGCATGAGCCTTGAATAAGAATCCACAAAGACTGATTCACCAGTTTACAGATGTTGATTTCCACTTAAGCTGTTTCTCATATGGGTAACTCTAGTGTCCACCAGGGTGAGCAGCTAAAGGGGATTATTCCACAATGGCTAATGGTTTTCCATGATAATACAGAGGAATTGCCTAACAATAAGAAGATGACACAAAAGGCAAACAGGTATGGGGAAAGAATATGTACACCTTGAAGCAGTGCAAAAGGAAGCACGAGTGGCATAGTGGTTAAGAGCTGTGGTGGCTAACCAGATGATCGACAGCAGTTCCGCTGTCTCCTGTGGGGTCACTATGAGTCAGAATCAACTTGATGGCGGTGGGTTTTGTTTTGGGCTTCAAGCAGTGCAGAGGATAGCACAAGTGGTTAAAGCAATTAATTACTAGCCAAAAAATTGGCAGCTTGAACTTGCCCAGAGGTTCCTCAGAAGACAGGCCTGACAATCTGTTTCCAAAAGTTCACAGCCTTGCAAACACTATGGACACTATGTAGCCATGAGTTGGAATTGACTGAACAACATCTAACAACAAAAGGAGTGAAGGCTGGCTGGTTTAAATAAAGAGATCGTTGATGGGCAAAGCCCACTAAAGTGGGAGTAAAAAAGGAGCATTATGAAAATGCATGGTTTTTATATGATTGAACAGTGTTTGAAGACCAGTCTTTTGACTAGGTAGCCTTTCTCCCTTTCAGCTATTTCATATAGTGCTTTGGAATCCTGTAGCCAAGTTGAAAATTTTTTATAATTATAATGGCCTAGAATTAGGATGACATGAGTGAAGCCATCTAATCTTGTTTGTTGTTTAGCTTCGACCGTGACATGTCACCAGAGTGATGACAAGTCACCACACTTACGAGGAGTACCAGAAGAGCAGTACTACTGACTTCTCTTTATTTACCAAAACATAATTAATGAGTTTATACTCATATAAAAAAATCTTTAGGAAAGAATGTTCTTTTCATAGCTCTTAAGGCCATAGCTTTTGACTAGGAGGAAACGATAGATGTTTGGTATATGTTATATTCATTTTCAAGTCACGAACTTGAGGAAATCACTTGGTTACCATCAAGGAAAGACTACTGAACCAAGTAGACCATCCTTCTCTGCCACTGTGGTATTAATTGTGTTTGTTTAGACAGCATGCATTTTTTTACTGAAATTGTCTATATAATTCGAAGGGCTGTACATTTTAGATGAATTTAAAAAGAATATCCTGTAGACCAGAATATCCTTTAGGAGTATGGACCAGTATCTGAAATCACTTGTTACATACTTAATTTATTTTAAATTGGGTAAACTTGAGGCATTTTTATATTACTACCATTTGATGTAAGAAATGATGAATAACAGCTCAAGAAGAGTTTTACAGTCATAATTCATGCTATTTTCAGATGAGACCAGGCAACCACACTTGTATTATATTTATAATCCATTTCTTTTTAGATGATAGTATAAAAAGTGGATATTGATCAAATATGGGAGTATGGGTTACAGAAAATGTTTTTATGTGTACCTGCTGTCAAAATGTGCCCACATGTATCAATGCATGTCAAGTATATTCCTTTAAAAAATGAAAGAACAAACAGAGTTTTGTTCAATTTATGGAAAAAAAAAATCTAAAATCAAATAGCATAATGGATTTATATATACTGAAATATGACATGGTATGATATAGTATGGAGACTTGATGGCACATTGTGTAAGAGCTCAGCTGAGAACCAAAAGGTTGGCAGTTTCGGTCCCCCAACTACTCTTTGAAAACCCCATGGGACGATTCTGTTCTTTCCTGTAGGGTTGCTATGAGTCAGAATTGACTCAACAGCAAAGGATATGCTATGGTATGTTATGATGTAATACATAATACAATGAAATACGTAAAGTGCTTATCTTTGCCCTTTACAATTGCGTTGGTTCCAATTCATAACGACCCTTCAGGACAGAATGGGACTTCCCCATAGAGTTTCAAAGGAGTGCCTTGTGGATTCTAATTGCCAGTCTTTTGGTTAGCAGCCATAGCACTTAGCCACTGTACCACTGGGGTTTCTGAGTAAAGCTCTAGCTAGCCTTCATTTATTGAAAGTAAATAATTAATTTAAGAAGAAACTGAGACCAGTAATCATGGACATTTCCTCTGTTACTATCAATTGCACCGTGTTTTACAAAAAGAATACATTTAATTTTAGTTGTTATTTCCTATAGTCTTTACCTTTTAATATTCTACCTCTTAAATATTCTTACTCCATTTATTTACACAATCTCTGTACATTGTCCTCCCTGTCTTGTTATGTTTAATTTCTTCTCTTCCTGTTTTTTAGTTCACTCTTAACTGTGGGGCTAGAAGTAGGAAAAATAAAAGCAGATTTAAATCTCCCAGGTTACTGGATGTTAGAGGCACCATTTCTTCTCTTTGCTTTATATTTTACTGTGGCACCCTTTTCCTTTTCTGTCATTTTCTTTTGCCATTAATTTTTCTATCTAAATTGCTAACATCTTTAGATATAGTTTTACTTGGTTTTTATTTTCTGTAGCCTAGTTAAAGGTTTATATTCACATTTCTCATAATTTGACCTGTAGTCATTTATTTACTAATATACTGACATGCTTTTTGTTGAGTTCAGAAATGTTTGTTATTTTTTTTTTTATTATGACTGAGTGAAAATGCACATTCCCATATAAATTTACGTGCTCACCTATAAGCAGCTTCCACTACTCTCCCTGCCCGGTGACAGCACACTATTCCTCTGCTCCATACGTGTCTCATTCTCCCAACAGTCTCCTTTCGCCTCCTCTCCACCCACTCCCCTTCCTCCAGCCAGAGGTCAGCAGGATGATATCCTATAGATGCATAGAACCATAAAGTGCATCCAATCTATGGTCAACCTGCATCGCCAAGTCCAATCCATTCATGTCCAAAGAGTGTGGACCTTCATTATGATTTATGGGCAAGGGCAGCATCAGGGCCAGGGGCCATGCTCGCAGGGGAACCCTGAAGCCACTAGACCATCAATCATGGTCTTTTAGTGGAGATCTCAGGGTGCACCCCTTTTTATTCTTGTGTTGCCAGTGAGACTCAACTTAATGAGCTCCATCACGATTATCACTGGTGGTGGCCAGGCACCATCTGGTTCTTCCAGTCCAGAGTCTGTGTAGGCACCCACTCATGTGCATCTCTCTGTCTTCTGGGTTGTCTTTACCCCATGTCATTTTGGTCCTCAGTGAGCATCCGTTCCTGCTAAGTTGGGACCATTTGCTGTGCCCTTGGATGGCTGCTTGGCAGCTTTTAAGACCCCAGATGCCACTCACCTATGTGGGGTGCAGAGAACCCTCTTAGCAAAATGCTAGTTGTGCCAGTTGGCCTTGATTTCGCCTAAGAGCATGGTCCTGTGCCCCAGGCCCCAGCTACTCTGTCCTAGCAATATTGGGTTAAGATGAAAGGAGTATTCAAGTTATGTTGAAGTCCACGTAATATTGTTCTTCTTTCTAATGTGTGTCGTTACCGATTTCACCCAACCAAATTTCTACCAACTAGCTAATCTAAACTCTCCCCTCCTCACCCTCTCTCCCTCCCCTCCCTTGCAGCTCTCAAAGAATCTTTTCTTTTATACATAAGTCTGTTTTTGAGATCTTATTGTGGGGGTCTGATACAATATTTTCTTTTTGTCACTGACTACTTTCACTCAACATAATGTCTTCCAGTTGAAACTGGGTTATGAGATGTTTCCTGGAATTATCATTATTCTTTATCATTGCATAGTGTATTGAGTATATATACTATAGTTAACCAATCCATTCCTCTGTTGTTGGGCATCTGGATTGATTCTATCTTTTTGCTATCATAGAGTGTGCTGCGATAAACATTCTTGTACATGTGTCCATTGATGTAAATGGCCTTGATTCTGTAGGATATATTCCAAGTAGTGGAATTACTGGGTCAAATGGTATATCTGTATCCATTTTTTAAGGAAGTACCAGATCGCTTTCTAAAGAGGCTAGACCATTTTTACAACCCCACCAACAGTGTAGAAGAGTTCCACTTTCTCCACAGCCTCTCCAACATTTGTTATTTTGTGTTTTTTGGATCATGGCCAACCTTGTTGGAGTGAGATAGTATCTCATTGTAGTTTTGATTAGAATTACTTTTATAACTGAAGATCGTGAACATATCCACATGTGTTTTTTGGCTACGTGGATCTCCTCTTTAGAGAAATGTCTGACCATCTCCTTTGCCCATTATTTAATTGGATGATTTATCTTCTTCTTAGTGACATTTTGTAGTACCTTATAGATTATGGAGACCAGGTGTTGGTCTGAAATAGAGTTGCCAAATATTTCTTCCCATTCTGTGGGTGTTCTTTTAATTCTATTAATAAAGTCTTTGGATGAGCAGAAGTGTTTGATTCTTAGTAGTTCCCATTTACCTATTTTCTCT
Source organism: Heterohyrax brucei (assembly GCA_028571685.1). NCBI lineage: Eukaryota > Metazoa > Chordata > Mammalia > Hyracoidea > Procaviidae > Heterohyrax > Heterohyrax brucei. The sequence continues at coordinate 35,739,274 of CM053150.1, read as the reverse complement.
TCTGTTGATTGTGGTTTGTTTGACAGATTTTGAAGTCTGTCTACATTGTGTATTAAAACTTCCATTGTTGTTCCCACCTTTTCTTGGATGAGCTTTATCATTTTAGATTTGATATTTAGGTCTTTTATTCAGATGGAGTTGGTGTCTGTATAAGGTGTAAGATATGGATCCTGTTTCAATTTATTCCAGATAGATATCCAATTTTGCCAGCACCATTTGCTGACGATACTGTTTTTACCTTAGTTTAATGTCTTAGGGCCTTTGTCAAATATCAACTATTCATAGGTAGATAATGTCATCTCTGGGGTCTCAATTCTGTTTCATTCATCCATCTGTCTGTTCTTGTACCAGTACCAGGCTGTTTTGACCACTGTGGCAGTGTAATGTGTTCTAAGGTTGGGTAATGAGAGGCCTCCTAGTATGTTCTTCTTCTTTAGTAGTATCTTACTTATCCGGGGCTTCTTGCATTTCCAAAGTTGGTAATTTGTTTCTCCATCTCATTAAAAAATGATGCTGGAACTTGTATTGGGATTGCATTATATAGTAGATTGCTTTGGGTAAAATAGACATTTTCAAAATGTTAAGTCTTCCTATCCGTGAACAGAGTAGGTTTCTCCATTTATCTAAGTCTCTCTTAGTTTCTTGTAGTAAGGGCTTGTAGTTCTCTTCGTAATGGTCTGTTATTTCTCTGGTCAGATGAATTCCTAGCTGCTTTATCTTCTAGGGGCTATAGTAAATGGTATTCATTTGATGATTTCTTCATTAACAGTCTTGTTGTTGGTATAAAGGAGTCCTACTGATTTGTGTATGTTTGTCTTGCATCCTGAGACTTTGCTGAACTCTTCTGTCAGTTTGTGTAGTTTACTTGTAGGTTCTTTAGGATTCTCTGCATATACAATCATATCATCAGCAAACAGGGAGAATTTGACTTCTTTGCGGATGCAGATGCCCTTTATTTCTTGGTTTTGTCTAATTGCTCTGGCTAGAACTTCTAGTACATGTTGAATAGGAGAGGTGACAGTGGGCATCCTTGTCTAGTTCCTGTTCTCAAGGTAAAGTGTTTGAGTCTCTCTCCATTCAGGATGACGTAGACAGTTGGCTTTGTATAAATGGCGCCTATTCTGTTGAGGAATTTTCCTTCTATGCCTATTTTGCTAAGAGTTTTTAGCATGAATGGGTGTTGGACTTTATCAAATGCCTTTTCTGCATCAATGGACAAAATCAGGTGATTCTTGTCTTTTGTGGTATTTATGTGGTTGATCACATCAATTGTTATTCTGATGTTGAACCAGCCTTGCATTCCTGGTTTGAATCCCAGTTGGTCATGATGGATTATATTTTTGGTATGTTGTTGTATTCTATTGGCAAGAATTTTGTTGAATATTTTTGCATCTAGATTCATGAGTGATACATGTCCATAGTTCTCCATTTTTGTTGGGTCTTTCCCTGGCTTTTTTATCAGGGTTATGCTGGCTTCGTAGAATGAGTTTGGGAGTACTCCAGCCCTTTCTATACTGTGAAATAGTCTCAGTAGTATTGGAGATAACTGTTCTCTAAAAGCTTGGCAGAATTCTGCAATGAAGCCATCTGGGCCCGGGCTTTTTTTTTGTTGTTGGCAGTTTTTTGACTACATTTTCAATCTCTTCCTTTGTGATGGGTTTATTAAATTGTTCTGCTTCACGTTGTGATAATTTGGGTAGGTGGTATGAATCAAGGAATTTGCCCATTTCCTCTAGGTTTTCAAATTTGTTACAGTACAGTCTTTCATAGTGTTCTGTTATGATATTTTTGATTTCTGTTAGATCTGTTGTGACAGCCCCTCTCTCATTTCTAATTTGGGTTATTTGTTTACTTTCCTGTTTTTCTTTAGTAAGTTTAGCCAGTGGTTTGTCAAATTTGTTGATCTTTTAAAAAAAAAACAGCTTTTGGTCTTTTCATTTTTTTCAACTGTTCTTCTGTCCTCTAATTTAGTTCTGCTCTAATCTTTATGATCTGATTTCTTCTGGTGTCTTAGGGGTTCCTCTGTTGTTCTCTTTCTACTTGTTTAAGCTGTAGGGTTAGTTCCTTGATTTGGTTTCTTTCTTCTTTCCAGATGTGTGCATTTATGGAGATAAAAAGACCACTCAATACTGCTTTGGCTATATCCCATAGGTTCTGGTAGGAAGTATTTTGATTCTCACTGGAATCCATGAATTTCTTTATTTCATCCTTGATTTCTTCTATAATCCATGTTTTTTTGAGCAAGATGTTGTTCAGTTTCCAAGAGTTCCACTTTCTATGTTTTTACTGCTGTTAATTTCTACTTTTGTGGCTTTATGATCTCAGAAAATGTTTTGCAGTAATTCACTGGTATGGATTTTGTTGAGAATCACATTATGTCCTAACACATGGTCAATTCTGGAGAATGTTCCACGTGCACTGGAGAAAAAGGTGTAGTTGTCCACTGACAGGTAGAAAGTTCTGTATATATCGACGAGGTGTAGTTGGTTAATTGTGGCAATAAGGTCTTCTGTATCTTTATTGAGCTTTTTTCTAGATGATCTGTCGAGTATTCAGAGTGGGGTGTTGAAGTCTCTCACTATTATTGTGGAGTCATCTAACTCTTTTCTGAGTGTAGTCAGTGTTTCTTCAACATATTTAGGTGCTCTGATATTAGGTGCATAAATACTTCGTATAGTTAAGTCTTGCTTGTGTACTCAACCTTTCAGCAGTAGTGTCCATCTTTGTCCATGATGGTGGATTTTACATTTAAATTGATTTTTTCTGAGAATTGCCACCCCTGCTCTTCTTTGTTCATTGTTAGCTTGATGTATATTCTTCCATCCTTTAATTTTCAGTTTGTTGCTATCTTTAGGTCTCAAGTGAGTTTCTTGTAGACAACATATGAATGGGTCATGTCTTTTGATCCAATATATCACTCTATATCTCTTTACTGGAACTTTCAGTCCTTTCACATTCAATGTAATTATTAATAGGTATGTGTTCACTGCTGCCATTGTGATATGTTTATTTTTGTGTTGATGTTTTCTCTGTTCTTATTAGTCTGTTCTGGGACACCCTTTTTTTGTGAGTTTATTTTTCACATTTTTCAGAGTTAGTTTTGTAGTTGTTGAGACTCCTGTGGTACATTTCTTAATATGGTATATTACATCTTTGTTGTGCTTTACAGCTGCCCCTATCATCCACCTTAATAAACTATATATAAACCCAGTTTTAATTTCTACCAGTCTTTTCATCTTCCTCTCCATCAGGAAGGAGTATAACAACTGTAGTTCATCCCTCTTTTTAATATGATGGCGCCACAGTTTTCATGACAATCACTGGATTGTTTCTTTCAGTGTTAAAGCTGTGATTGAGTTTGGAGCCTTCCCTAACTGAGTAGAATTCTGGATGATGTGTCATTCTGAAATATAATGTCAGTGGTTTTGTTCTTCTAAGCCAAAGCCAAGAACTTCTTTCAATATTTCTTGTAGTTTAGGTTTGGTTTTTAAAAAGTCTCCAGTTTCTGTTTCTCTGGGAATGTCTTAATTTCATTTTCATATTTGACAGATAGTTTCGCAGGATATATAATTCTTGGTTGGAACTTCTTCTCCTTCAAGGCTTTGAATGTGTCATGCCACTGTCTCTGTGCCAGCATGGTTTCTGCTGAGAAATCTCACGAAAACCTATGGGGTTTCCCTCTGAACGTTAGCTTTACTTTGAGACTTGCTGCCTTTAAGAGTTGCTGCTTAGGTTTCATTTTGTTAGCTTGATTATAATATGTTTTGGAGTCTTTCTTTTCAGGTCTATATTGGGTGGTGTACGATATGCATCTGCGATATCTATATTGTCTTCCTTCATGATTTCTGGGAAGTTTTCTCTCAGCAGCTCAGCAACGATACTCTCTGTGTTCTCAGGTGTCTCATCCTGTTCAGGGACTCCAATTAATCGAAGGTTGTTCCTCTTAATAGAGTCCCACATGGTTCTTAATGCTTCTTCATTTTCCTTATTTCTTTTTTCTGCTTTTTGCTCATAGTTGCTGTTGTCAGTAGCTGTCTTCCATAGATGCTGGCATCAGTAGCTCTGTCATCCAAATTAGAAATTCTTTTTTCCATTTATTCCATTCTGTTTTCTTGGCTTTGAATGGAAGTTTTTATATCTTTAATTTTGTTCTTGATCTGTTGGATTTCAGAGTACTGGTGTTCCATCAGATTGAACAGCTTGCTTAATTTTTCATTTTGTTCTGCTGCATTTTGTATAAGGTCTAGAAGAGCTCTGTATATAATCCTTTTGTATTCACCTTCTGATGATTTCAGAAGTTTCTTCATTTGGAAAACTCCTTGGTTGTTTTGTTTGTGAGCCTTCTGAAGCCATGGGTGACTTCTTGTGTGCCACAAGTGTCTGTTGCTTTTGGGGTTTCATGTGAGTAAGTAAGGGCTGGGAGAGATACTGTGAGGATGGACTGCAGATGTTTCTGTAGGGTGTCTTAAAATGTAAAACAAAAGGTATCTGACTACTTCCCAAGTCAGTCAGGTTTTCAGGTGTGGAAGTCCCTCTTCCCAACTGGCAAAGTAAGCACCTCTATATCCAACCCCAAATGATAAAAACTAGTTCAAAATACAGCAATGATACTGCCCTGTTGGCCTCTGCTGACAGAACCCAGCCTTAGGTGACACTGTGTGAACTGTGAAAAGCACTCTCCTGTGGGCAGGGTCTGGCTCCCAAGCTAAGAAATAGATCAAGCTGTGGCCACTGTATCTAAGATGGTGCCATCCACACCGTCAGCAGATAGTGGGGCTGAAGGTGCCGTGAGGTAGTGAGTCCTCCACCTCTGTTGCCTTACCCCCATCGTAGACAACATGGTATAAACTACTGCTTTTGTGTCAGAGTAGCTTGGTCCTGTCTGCAGGCTAAGAATTAGGTCCCACTAAAATGTCCATATCCAATGTGATGTCCTGCACATAGGCAATGTGGTTCCGTACAAACCATCCTGTGGCAGTGATAAAAAGACAGACCCAAAGTGGCTAGATGAACAGAGTCCTAAGCCTGGCTCTCAAAATATCACAGTTTTGCCTGCCTATCCCACCAGCAGTGTGTTTGAGTCTAGCCACTAGGCAAGACCCAGCTACGCCTGCCAGCCAAGACAGAGGAAAAAAAAGTCAAAATGGTGTGTTTACCTTCAGTCTGTGAGAGCCAGGCCTAGCCAGGAGTGGGAGTCAGAGAAAGAGAGGAGGTTTTTCATTCAGTGGTATGAAGTCCAATTTAACAGCCCTGTGCCGTGTCCTGGGAGCTCACTAGGTGACCAGAAGGCTCAGTTTGGTTATCAGTTCAGGTCTTGGTTTACAGAGGGATAAAAGGAGATGTATGCTTAGTCTGCCATCTTGACTCCGCCTCCTGTTTGTTAAATTTAAAAAAATGGTTGCTAACAACATTATTTGTTAAATATTTGACAATATTAACTGTAGTGGGAAACAATCAAAATTTGCTGACTGTTCCTGAGAAATCACAGTTCTGTTGAAGATATAAACATGTATTTACTATTAGGTTGGCACTTGGCTTGGCTGGCATTTAGGCTGTTGTTGTCATTAGGTTCCATCAAGTCATGTCTGACTCACAGCAACCTTGTATTTAGCAACATGAAACATTGCCCTGTCCGGTGCTATTTTCACTTTCATTGCTGTTTCAACTCATTTTTGCGCACGCATCTCATTGAAGGTCTCCCTTTTTTCCTCTGAGCCTTAATTTACTAAGCATGATGTCCTTCTCCTGGGACTAGTCCCTTTTAATAACATGTTCAAAGTATGTCAGTCAAAGTCTTGCCGTTTTCATTTCAAAGAAACATTCTGGCTCTACTTCCTCCAAGAGAGATTTGTTCATTCTTCTGATAATCTTTAGTATAGCCAGTGTTCTTTGCAAACACCACAGTTCAAATGTATCAATTTGTGTGTGTGTGTGTGTTTTCTTATTTTTCTTATTCATTGTCCTACTTTCACATGCATATAAAAATATTGAGGGCTGGATCAGAGAAACCTTAGTCTTCAAAATGACATCTTTGCTTTTGAATACTTTAAAGAGTTGTTGTTGTTTAACAGCAGATTTGCCCAGTGCGATGCGCAGTTTGATTTCATAACTGTTGTTTCCTTGGGTATTGATTGTGGGTCCTAATAAAATGAAATTCTTAACAACTTCCATCTTTTTTTCTATTTATCATAATGTTTGCTTCTTCGTTTTGAAGTCTGTGATCTTTGATCTTCATCAGTAAGTGCTTCATATTCTCTTCACTCTCAGCAAGCAAAATTTTGTGTCATCTACATATTTCTGGTTGTTAGTATGTCTTCCTCTAATATTGATACCCCATTCTTCTTCATATAGTCCATCTTTAAGTATTATTTGCTTAGCTTAAAGACTGAATATATGTCCTGGAAGTATATAACCCTGATACCCTTTTCCAATTTTGGTTATAGTTAGATTATTAATATAGTGTTAGACAAACATTGATTGAAGTCATCTATAATACAGGTACAGAGTACTGTCAAAGTACAAGGGAGAGAAATGTTTTTCTTTTAATTAAATTAACATTACATGGGCTATTGCTTACTTGTAGCCATGGCTTTGTTTAAATTAATTTTTACCTTTGCTGAAGAATATGTGACGGGTGGAACTGGCTTGTTTCTTCTGGTTTTATTTTCATCTTTCTTCTACTTTTGACCTTCTGCATTATTTCCTTATAACCTTTAAATTGATTGGAGACCCTGGTAGTGTAGTAAAGTGCTACATCTGCTACCCAACAGGTTGGCCGTTTGAGTACACCAGTTGCTCCTGGAAACGATGAAGCAGTTCTACATGTTCATGATGAGTTATAATCTACTTAAAAGCAGTAGGTTTGATTTTTGGTTGGGTTATATTGATTACTGCTTTCACTGAGTAATTTGTCATATGCAATGGTATCTGAATTTTAAAACTAAATAGAGCAGCGAAACACATTTTTCACTCTTTTGAGTAATATATGTTACACCTTCTTGACTAGAGTTTCAAGTTGGAATATTTTTAGTAGCTTCCTGTTTCTTACTATTCATTGGAATCTTCTCAGGCCGTACTGTTAATCATACCAAGGAAGTGGAGAGGAAATTTGAGTAAATTAATTTTATGAGACTGAATTTGGCATATGCGAATGCATTTGTGAGCCCTCATATTGAAGGCCAAGATATTGACATATGTTTATAGTTATCCTTAATTTTGTTCTGAAATCAAGAGTCAGTGGAATATAATAGTTTAAATACTCCATTTGTTGTTTGCAAATGTAGGCTATAGACAGTTACATACTTAATACTCAGTAATCACTGTGTCTCATTAAAAAAAATTACCAATATGTTAAGCAGACATGAGGGAAAACTGATTATCTGCAGTGTAGAATTACTTTACATTCTTTTGATCATTGTAATGATAGAATAGTAACTTCAGAGAGAACTGTGTTGATTTTCTCTTAAGCTAGGATGACTATTGCTTCATAAAATGCTAGATAAACTCTGGGTGTGCTACAATATAAGTGCAATTATGCATAAGCAATATTTACTTTCATTAAAATAGCGACATATTTAAATCTCTTGCCATGGAAAGATTACTACACACAACACATCTATCAGACAGAATAGAGTAGTATATTCAGGTGCATTGTCTTTACAGAGATAAAATCATACATAAGCTTATGATTTGAGAAGCAGAATTATCTGAAGAGATGTTCTAAACAGATCTAGGTACAAATTATTTGTTTGCTAATATATTTATTATTTGTAACTGTGTGCTTCTGCAAAGGATTTTAGCCAGATTGCAGCTGAAATATCTCTATGACATAAGTTAGAAGAAAATATAAAAAATGAAAAAAAGAAGCCAAGAGTTAGAAGAAAATATAAAAAATGAAAAAAAGAATATTCAAAAACGATATAATTTTTGCGATTTATCAAGACATTTAGTTTTGAATTTCTTTATAACCAAAACATTGTAAATCAGATTTTTCTGTGTGAATTATCATTAGCATATTAGTTTTTATAAACAGTGTCATTTGAAGGTAAGTTCTTGTGTTAACTCCTGTACAATAATAAGCAAAACCCACTGCTGTTGATTCCAACTTATGACGACCCTGTAGTTTCTGAGTATAAGCTGACCTTTTAGGGAAAGCAGAGATAAAAGAGATATTTAGAAAGAGAAAACACAATATATCTGTATGTGAAATTATGGAATTATAGATTTTTAAAACTGACAAGTACCACAGATAGCATAATATGCAGGAAAGTTACATATTTGTTAATCTTCTGAAACATCGCTGTAAGTATACATTTTTTTTCAAATTTAAAGTGTAATTTACACAACAATTAGCCGTTTAAAAGTCAACAACTCAGCATTTAGTATATTTATATTATTGTTCAACCTCTACCTCTATTTAGTTCCAATATACTTTTCTAAACCCTAAATAAAACCATGTACCTATAAACTGTTCACCCCCTCATACCCACCTCTATGCTCCTATCCCACCTCACAGACAACCATCCATCTTCTATCTGTATCTACTCTGGATGTTAAGCATAAATGAAATCATATAATGTGTGACCTTTTGCATCTGACTTCTTTCACTTCTCAGTGTTTTTCAGGTTTATGCTATTATATAATGCATCAGTACCTCATTCCTTTTTGTGACTAAGTAACATTCCATTTGTATATACCACAATTGTACATCTATTTTTCTGTTAATGTACATTTGAATTACTTTCACATTTTGCCTGTTGTGAATGGTCCATGAGCATTCTTGTTCAGTTACTTGTTTGAACTTCCGTTTTCAGTTATTTTAGATATTTTCCTAAAAGTGAAATGGTTGTCTTATATGGCAATTCTATATTTAACTTTTTAATGGGCTGCCAAACTTTTACATACCAGCTTAGCAATTTTATGTTTCCACCAGCAATGTAAAACTTGAATTTCTCCGCATCTTTTCAACACTTGTTATTTTCTTTGTTTTTCCTAGTATTTTGTTGAGTTTTTTTAAAAACCTGTTTTTATGAGTGATAATTGCTCTGACTCGACGGCACTTGGCTGGCTGGCTTTATATTTTCTTGATTCTTTGTCTGTCTTTGTTATCAGGGTAATGGCCTCATAGAATAAATTATGAAATGTTCCCTCCTATTCTATTTTTGGAAGAGTTTTAGAAGGTTTGGTAATAGTTATTCTTTAAATATTTGGTAGAATTTACCAGTAGAGTCATTGGGTCCTGACTTTTCTTTCTTGAAGGGATTTTGATTACAGTTCACTGCATTTGTTGTATATTTTTCAACATTTTAGAAGTCTTTGTTTCAGTTAATATCAATTGCTTCTTTTTTATGATTTGTCTATTCTATATTTTCTAATTTTATTTATATTATTTTCATAATCTTTTTCATTTCTGTAATTTCTGTAACAGTGTCCTCATTTTTGTTTCTAATAAAAGTTATTTGAGGTCTCCTTTTTTTCTTAGTCTAGCTGAAATTTTGTCAATTGTGCTGATCTTTTCAAAGAATCAGCTGTGTGTTTTATTGGTTCATGTAATTATTTTTCTACTTCTGATTTCATTTTTTCTCTGCTTAGATATTTATAATTTCTTGCCTTCCACTAGACTGGAGTTTGGTTCATCTTTTTATACTTACTTATAAGATATTATTGGGGCCATGGTGGCACGGTGGTTAAGAGCTATCACTTCAAACTAAAAGTTGGCAGTTCAAATCCAACAGCCCTCACAAAACCCGGTAAGGTAGTTCTGCTCTGACCTGTAAGGTCACTGTGAGTTGGAATGAACTCAATGTCACTGTGTTTGAGTGAGGTATTATTATTATGATTGCTATTCTTTTTTAGATAGGTCTTTATAGCTAACAGTTTCCCTCCAAGTACAGGTTTCACTGCATCTCCTAAGTTCGGGTGCAGTTGTGTTGTGTTTTCACTTTTATTGGTATCAAGAAATTTCTAATTTACCTTGTGATTTCTTCTTTGACCCATTGGCTAAAAGTACATTATTTAATTGTAATGTATTTATAAGCTGTCTGGTTTTCAGTTATTGATTTCTAGATCAATTTTATTGTAGTCAGAGAATATGCTTTCCATGATCATACTCTTCTAAGATTCATTGAACCTTGTTTTGTGTCCTAAGGGATCTTGAAACCATTAACCTGAAAAAATTCCATATGCATTTGAGAACAACCTATGTTACATTGTTGGGTAGAGTACTCAATATGTTGTCTGTTACTTCTAGTTGATTTATTGTGTTAGGCCTGTAATTCCTTCTTTCTAGACATTCTGTACTTTTTTGAAAGGGAGTTTTTGAAATGTCTACCTGTTTTTGGAAAACCGTTTCTTTAATTACTCAATATATGCTTTGTACTTTGGGGGACTTTTTTTAGTTGATGTATATTCCGAATCGATGGCACTTGGCTTGGCATATTTACAATTATTGTATTATCTTGATAAATTGACCCTTTTATCAATATATAAAGACATTCTTGCCTCTTGTAAAATATTGTATTAAAGTACTTATAACCAGGCCTTTTCCTTTTAGTTCCTATTTCCATGACTCGACGGCACTTGGCTTGGCTTGCATGGGATATCTTTTCTCCATCATTTTACTTTTAACCTGTCTGCATCTTTAGATCTAAAGTGAATTTCTTGTAGACAAGTTGTGATTTTTTTTTTTGTACGTTTGGTCAATCTCTGTCTTTTAGTTGCTGAGTTTAATCCATTTACATTTAAAGCAGTTACTAAAAAGGAAAGGTTTACTTATGGCATGTTGCTATTTGTTTTCTGTATGTCATAAATGTGGTTTTCCCTCTGTTTCTCTTATACTGCTACCTTTTGTTATTCATTTTTTCCCATACTGTATTGTTTTGACTCCTTCCTTATCTCATTTTTCTGTGTATTTTTTATTTTCTTATAGTTTACCATGAAGATTACAATCAACATCCTAAATATATAGTCACTTACTTTGAATTTATACTAACTTAGCTTCCATAGCACACAAAATTTGCTGTGCAATTCTGCCTCCCCGTGTTATATTGTTTGTCATAAACTACATCTAAGTATATTGTGTGCCCATTCACATAGATTTATAATTACTGTTCATACTTTATTTTAATTAAACACAACAACAACAACAACAGAAAGTATTTGACAAGCTGAATACCCAATACTACTGGTTTTTATATTTACCCATGTTGTTATCTTCACTAGAGTTCCTTATTTATTTGTGTGACTTTGTGTTATAATTGTGTCTTTGTTGTATAAATCATACAATACTATAGGACAGAATAGAACTTCCCCTTTCTGTGTTTTAGGCTGTAAATCATTACAAAAATAGAATCACCAGGTCTCTTTCTCCCATGAAGCTACTGGTGGATTTGAAGCGCCAACCTTTTGGTGAGCAACAGTAGCTCATAACCACTGTACAACCAGGGTTTCCAAATGCTTTCTGGTGCTAAAGGATGTTGAGGAAGTGTATTTCATTCTTCTGTGTTTTTATATAGCTTTTACCACCTTCACCCTCCTAATAAATGACCTTGTTATAGGTGTTTACTTAACCCCTACAAGCAGATACTTAAAAACAATGAAGCAAATCTTTTGCTGTAAAGTTGATTCTGACTCTTCTATAGAAAGCATAGAACTGCCCCCATTGGATATCCAGGGAGAAACTGGTGGATTTGAACCACCAATCTTTTGATTAGTAGCCTGAACTCTTCTCTAATGCACCACCAGGGCCCTCCTCCTAATTTATTAAACCTTTATTTCCTGATATCTAAGACCACTTTAATTTTAGAAAGTCTACAGTCATCTTAAATTCAGTTTCTTCCAGAAGTGGCAGTTTTCACTGTCAGTCACATCTTCATTTCCCTGGTCATCCTGGTGAGAATATTCTCATACAAATTGACTTCCACTTTTCCTATGCATTCATATACAGAGTACCATTCAGTGTTACCAATTCTGATATCACAATGCCTTTCATGTTATCCCTGTCACATATTTAGCTGGGTTAATATTACCTGATGACAGTACAATGGCCATAGCTTCCTAACTGACCTTTCATATATCCTGTGCATTTCTGCCAGAGTGATCTTATTATTACTACTTATGTCATCTCACACCACAATTCAGAAATCATCTGTTTACTCAACATTGCTTGACAGACTACTCATGATCAAGATCAGGTTATTCAAACTTCTCTTCCTCTACTTCTCTTAACCATGTGCCCCTCCAGGTGATCTGTTTACTTACCACATACCCATTCAACAACACACATGAAATAGCTCTTTCTGCTTTATGTTACTTTCTACTGTTTGGATAACTTTGCTAATGTTTTCATGTTCAACCACACTTATCCTCCAAGAACAACACAAGATCTATCACCTTCATGATGTTTTCCTTGTCTCTTTCATTTAATGTGGATTTTCTCTTTTTCTCATTTTGTGGTTTTCTTCTGTGCCTAGTATGTACATATAATCTTAGAGGTTGTCTTTATTGGTCTGATTATTTTTTCATGCAAAGCATAGACAATCAAGAGCTCCATGGAACCAGCAATTCCACCATAAATGGAAGTCATAATGAAAGATGCATGCTGATGTCATTTACGAAAAGAAGAAAAAAAAAAAGTTACTCTTCTGGAAGCCTCAGTGGTGTAGTGGTTTTTTTTATGTCTGCTAACCCAAAGGTTGGCAGTTTAGATCCACCAGGTGCTCCTTGGAAACTCTACAGAGCAGTTCTACTCTGTCCTGTAGGGTCACTGTGAGTCAGAATCAACTCAACAGCACTGGGTTTGGTTTTTTTGGTTCTTTATGTTATCTCAGTATTAGCATATGCTGTGTGAAGTGCTTATGGAATTTGCTTTAGAGTTTATTTTTTTCTTTGCCCTCCAGTACTGTATTAATTCCCAATAATTAATTAGGCAGAAGTTAACACATATGGTAGAAATTTTTCTGGTGAGGCATCAACCTTATGTGAATATGAAAATGAAAGCATTTTGATTTCAGAAAGTGCCTTGGATTGTTTTATCTTTGGTGTACATCTTGTTTCCCATTGGCAACACATCCTCACAATTGAAAACTTACTCTATTACACCTTCATGTTTAAGGCTGTCACCTGTTTCAGTGGAATAAAGTTAACAGAATTACTATAACCAGAAATTACAAAATTTTATTTTAACTTTATTTCTAAGTTGTCTGGAAGATGATTGTAATTCTGGTGATTTTTGTACTTTGATTGTAGTTACTATTTACACTTTCTGCTATTAATGTTATTGGTCTTTTTATGCCTAAGGCCATCTCACATAATATTCAGTGCCAGCCTCCTTACTTCTGAGAACTGTAAATTTCTTTTATAGATCGACTAATTAAAAATTTGACGTCAACAAAGAATTAAAAGTAGCAGTTATCTGTTAATTCTGTAATAGTGTTTCAGGAAGAAAAAAAAGATTTATTTGGGAAAAAGAAGACAACTTTCACTTCTGTAATAGCTATCCTTTTCATTAAGTTTAGCACTTTCTAACCCATATTTAAAAAAGAAAGTACTACTGTTCCCATTTTATGCTAGTAGGTAGAGAAAATCTGTCTGACAGATAGCATTAATATAGACCATAAACTCATTGCCATGAATAGATATTGAAGTCGTATGTCATAAATTTCCTAATTCTTTAATCACTTTTATGAACTGATAAATTTATTTTCTAAGTGTCAGTGTATTAGTGAAACACTGGTCAGTTCTTCATCTTTGGAGAAGGGTTGTTCATGCTACTGACTATCTTATCTGGAAACACCAGTATGTTCCAAATTATTTATGATGATAAACTGCTATAGGGAGTTTATAAGTCATTTTTTTCATATATAGTGACTTTTCTATTGTCTCATCACTCAAGTTTGATGAATTGTTCAAAATAGTTTCTCAATCATTACAAGACAATTCTATTTCTTTGTAATTATTAAAGTCAGACAACTTTGGGATAATATAAACATACACAAACTCTTAGCAAAATAGATTTTGAAAGGCTCCTGGAGATCGTTTATTTGAACCCCCTACTTATGGAGAGAATCACTTCTTTACTGTCATTTTTCCTTGACTTACTGTTTCTAATGAGAAACTAAATTTTGAGAAAGATGTTAGTTTTTAACATTTCAGAATATTTTATTTAGTGCAATGAAACCTAAATCTAACTGCCAATAGTTTCCTTACATTATTATTTTTTGTAGTAGTAGTAGTAATCATAGAGCAAAATATAGAAAAATGCCATAAATGAGACATACTAATGAAAAAAGATAACATTTTGAGTGTCTATTATGTGCTTACTCTGTTCAAAAAATGTTATATATATTCTCTCAGTTATCAACATAACCCATGTGATGTACAATTATTATTTCCATTTTAGAGAATAAAAAATTTAGGAAAAGAAACTTACAAAGTCAGTAGAAAGTAGCAGAGTCAGAATTCAAAGCCAGCAGCTTGGCTGCAGCCCACACAGTCTTAACTAGCTCTCAAATGGGGATATATATATTAAGTGGAACAGAGGAAGACAATAGAGAATTAGGCAGTAGCTTTTCATTACTTCGATCTGGAAATGGTGCACATCGTTTCACCTGAACTTTGCTTGGCTGGAACAATTCATATGTGCCCAGCAAAGGGGATCTGAAGTATAGATTTCTGTATGCTTTAAAAGGAGAGCTAGCAAACAGGAATTGATGTATACAGCATTACTGTCTGTGGAGCATTCCCCAAACACCCAAAGTCACCTTTTTTGTATACTCTCTAAACCTGTTTATCTATATATAATAATTAGACTGTGGTCATTTATTAATGGAGATGAGTTTTGGGGGCATACCAGTAGTGTTGAGTGTACAAGAACGTGTGAAATGTTAGTACTAGCTGTAGCACAAATTGTGTGCTAACACTGTAGTCTTTGAAAAAGACAATCAGTAACTCCCTGTGTCGTCCCCTCTTTTGGAAGCATATAGTTTGAGACCTCCTTACCATTCCCTAATTCCTTCAAAGATTGATTGAATGACAAGCTACTGAAAACCAAAAAAAAAAAAAAAAAAGAAAACAACCTCAATCCTGTGCCGTCAGGTCGATTCTGACTCATAGAGACCATATAGAACAGAGTGGAACTGCCCCATACACTCTCCAAGGAACAAGTGGCAGATTTGAACTGTTGACCTTTCAGTTAGCAGGTGTAGGACTTAACCACCACACCACCAGGGTTTCCTACAAGCCGCTAGTGAATTTAAATTGTCAACAACCTTTGCATTAATGATAAGAAGTTTTTTGGTACTCTTATTTATAAAGCCATCTTTGCTTCCTGAAATTCTTTTGTATGCTGCCTTAAGTAAGTCACTGAAAGATTATTTGTTTCCACAGATCATGTGTACTTGTATTTGTGAAGAGTTAAAGGTAGGATGGCATATTGGTATTGTTTAAGCCACTGTTGTTTAATTTCTTATCAATTTAGATATGAGCAAGGTGAGTCTGTGAAAGATTCAGCTGGGATTGAGGTCTAAATCTTCTGACTGTAACAGCAGTGTACTTTTTACCAACCCATGTGGCTTTCTGGTTTAATATTTTATAGTTCATTAGTACCCCATTTTTGTTTTTTACAGTACCTGAGTGCAAAAGCTGTTTTTTTAATAACACTCACAGAAATAACAGTGCTGATTTATAAACAACTTGTTACATAATTGTAGGCCAACATTCTTATTATGATATTTCTTGCTCACATTCTAGCTGACATCTTGTGCATAAATAGTCACATCTGTCTTGACTCGGAAGTAGTGACACATGTGATAATATAACAGATCTTGGAAAAATATTCTCATTTAATACAATAGCAGGAAAACATGAACTAAAATAAAGCCACATATACCATATGGGCACACGTTATTAAACAACTTGCATTTAATTTCATCTTTGGAAGTGAATGTGCGGGAGATATCTTAAAATGTGCTTAGTTTTCTAAGTAGCTAGTATGAGCGTCAACAAAGCTTCCCGACTCATCCTATGATTTGAAAGTTTCCATCTCTTGGAAATGCTCACTACTTTTGGCTTCTATGTTAACAATTTTCTGTATTTCCCCTTCTCTGATCAGCATCCATTGTTGGAAGTATCTTTTTCTTTGTTTGCTTCTAAAATGTTCTTGCACTTTAAAGCTCATTCTCAGACTCTTCTTTTTGCTGTTCTGGACACTCTTACCAACAATATCATTAATGGATATGCATCTCAGCACTTTTTATTGATAGTTTTCAAATTTTTATCTCTAGCTTAGGTTTTTCATGGAATGTGAAATAGCTGTGTACATACTTGTATATATATGTCTATGCGCTTACATACATACACATATACACATGTATCATACATATATATACACACACACATACGCACAAGGAATTCTGGTGGCAGAGTGCTTTTGCAGAGGAAAGATACGACATTCTGCTTACCTATAGATTCACAGCCTTGGAAACCTTATAGGGCATTTCTGTCTTGTCCTATAAGATCTCTATGAGTCAGAGTCGACTTAATGGCAATGGGTTAGATTTACTTTACTGTCTCTCTGTCTCTCTCTCCTTTTGCACACACACATCCACTTCTGTAATAACCCTATGTAGATCACTGGAAATCATCTCAAATTCTTGTTTTTGTTCTGAAATATGCCTTGTCTTCTTTGTTCCATATCTAAGTACAAGTTCTAATTGTTGTTGAGTGAACTCCAATTCCTGGCAAGTGCTTATGTATCAAGGTAGAACTGTGTCCTGTAGGTTTTTAATGGCTGAGTTTTTCAGATGTAGATTTTCAGGCCTTTCTTCCAAGGTACCTCCTGGTGGAATAGAATCATTACCTTTTGATCAGCAGATAAACACCTCAACCTTTGTACTACTCAGGGAATTAAACATCATCATAATTGACTCTATTATGAAAACAAAGGAGCTAGACATCACCTTTGGTCCTTCTCTCCCATGTCATCTAGTTAATGTCCAGATTCTGTCAATTTATTCTAGCAAACTTGCACTTTTCTTTCAAACCTCATAGCTGTTTCTGTTTATCAGTCTTGCTCAAATTATTGCAATACTTCCTAATTGAAACTTTTCTTATCAAATTTTAAATATTTGAAGGAGCAACTGCAGGGAAAGACTGTGGTACAGGTGCAGCAATAGTTAATAGACTAGTTCTGCAAAATAAAGGCTCAAGGAAAACATTCATATGCATAACTATATAGCCAGCCAAGTGCCGTCGAGTCGGATCCGACTCATATGAATGGATAAATAAATAAATGCTTCCAGGAATTACATTATAAAGTCTCTGTGTCATGTAACTAAGGATATTATATGTTCCATAATAAAAGGTTGTAAAAGATTGTCACAACTGTCTATTCATTGGCAAAAATGATGAAATAAAGAAAAGACTATCTTTTCGTTATGAAAAAAATAATTATAATTGAGTCAAGTATCTAACTAAAAATAAACTAAAAAGTAGAAGGAAATATAGCAGTCTATTTTTAAAGTCTTTTGGATGGGAAAGCTCCTATTAAGCAAGAAATGAAAGTGAGGGTGGAAAGAAATTATTGATAAAGTTAACTGCATATGCATTAAAAAGTGTCTATACAGTGAAAACTTAAATTTAAGCATATAGTTGGAAATAGACATTTGTAGCTTGTAAGACAGAATGTTATCAGGAATGATAAATAAATAAATAGCTCTTAAAAATCAATGTAAAAACAACCACATAGAATAATAGAATCATTCTCAAAGACATTAATAATTCATTTATAGGAAAAAACCCACAAGTGATCAATAAAAATATGAAATATGCTAATATAGGTCCAGATATCAGATAAGAGTAACTAAAAGCAATGTGGTGCTATTTTTCTCCTATCAAATTTTTAAAAATAATAATAATAAAACAGTATCCGATGTTGACAAGGGAGATATTGGTGGTATTCTCTGTTGATGGGAGTGTAGATTGCCTTTCTGGTAACTGATTTGTTGGTTTCTAGCATTTTTTAAAAATAGCATACTGTTCTTCTTAGAAATAATTATATAATACACAAAAATAAACACAGAGATTTTAATTGTAGCATTGTAATAGGAAACAAATAGCTATGTGGAAGCAATAGTTAAAAATTGCAGCATAGCTATGTCATGAAATATTACTGTCCATTAAAAACAGAGGCAAATGTCCTGATATGAAAGATACCATTCATGTGTTAATAAGTACTAAAAGTAATTTGCAGGACTCAGTGGATAGTGTGGTTCTCATTTGTAAAGTGGGAATAAAACGAAACAAAACAAAAACAAAAATACCTTATCATACTAGGAAGAGACATTCTAGAGTTTTAATATACAAGGTTAAATTGCATACTGCCTGGAAGTTGCTGGACTGAATAGAGAAGCAAGGATATGAAAAGAGACTATCACCCATGATTTTGTATACTCCTAAAATGTTTGAAGCTACAATTAACAAACATGCGTCATTTATTTGTTGCTTTTAAACAAAAGCAAATAGAAGCATATACATTTTTTGGAACATTACTTATAACTGTTATCAGTCAAATCACTACTTTTAATATAATCAGTGTGGAAAATATTTAAGTTCTCTGAAAAAAATAACAAGGATTCTTATCATGAGATACTTGAAGAAGAATAAAAAAACTTTTTCCTGAAAGTGGTGTGATAACAATTAATTTGTTTTAACTACTCCTGTCCCTGTAGCAGCAATATAAAGTTGTTTCGCTAAATTCAAAATAATTAAAATCTATTTAAGGAACATTATTGGGGAATAATATTAGAATTTGCATGACTCAGCACAGAAGCTTGAATAGGAAGCAAAATGAAAGTTACAAAATTTATTAAGAGCTCAGCTACTAACCAAAAGGCTAGCAGTTCAAATCTACCAGCTATACCTTGGAAATCCAGTAAAGCAGTTCTGCTGTGTCCTATAGAGTTGCAACAAGGTCTGAAAATTAAGTCTGTGAACTGAATTGTTCTGAATGCTACATACTTCATTGCTGAGTATCATTACTGTCACCCTCAAAGCACTCCCCTTGGGAAGCTGTGTACCTAGCTTCAAAACAACTTTGGATCTCTTTCTGGAATGGCCATTGCACATGATAGCAGGGTGGCAAGTTTGCAAACTTAATTGTATAGTTGTCTGTGAGGGAGTTTTTAGCTAGTAAACAAGTAACTGTTGCAACACCCTCCCTACTTAGTTGATCTAACCCCCAATGACTTTTTTCTTTACCCAAAGATAAAGGAAATACTGAAAGGAAAACATTTGGATGACATTCAGGACATCAAGGGTAATATGATGACAGCTCTGAGGGCCATTACAGGAGGAATTCCAAAATTGCTTTGAAGGGTGAACTAGTCACTAACATTGGTGCATAGCTTCCAAGGGGGGTACATCAAAGGTGACCATAGTGATATTCTGCAGTGAGGGGTGTAGCACTTTTTTCTAGGATGAGTTTGAGAACTTAATTGACAGTCCTCCTATGAATGGGAATCCACTGGATGCCAGCGGGCTTGGTTTTACCGGTTTCATTTTATATAGTTTTGTTTGTTTTATGCAAATGTTCGAAACCTGGTGGGGAGAACTTGCCCTGTGCTTAATTAAGAAATGTTGATGTTTCTTATTCTGTGTCTGCTTTGACTGTTCTCCTTGTTGTGGCCTTGTAAACCGGCTGAGCATTCTTTAGATAATTTCCTTCCATATTTCAGATGAGTAGCAAAAAGGGAAAATTGTCAAAGAACTAGAATGATGTTGAGGAATTATTTTTTTAATGAGACATACATGAGATGAATATAATTTTTCATCACCTTAAATAACTTTTTGAGTTCTTTTTTTGAAACAATTCCCTAGAAATAGATGCTATAACTGAACCCCGAAGTACTAGAGTTCATAGCAATGATGAAGTTATTAGGAGATTTCCATGACTGTAATGCCCTTGGTGTTGAATTGACTAATACTCTGGAGATTTTTCTTCTCTATCAGTTCTTTTTGGCCTAATAATTAAGGGCTATGACTGCTAATCAGAAGGTTGACAGTTCAGATCCTCCATTCTCTCCTTGGAAACTCTATGGGGCACGTCTACTCTGACCTATAGGGTTGCTATGAGTCAATAGCAACTCAGTGGCACTGTTTTTTTTTTTTTTTCTTTTATCAATTCCTTTGTAACTTCAATTTAAGGTTTTAGCATTAAAGTATAAAATTGGGAGCCCAGTGGTAGCCTCTAATTTGTTCTCTCTCATTTCTTAACCTCAGTAATAATAATAATGTTGATTATAATAATTACTAGTTAAAAGACTAGGAGATAGGTACTCTAAGTATCCGCATTTTGAGATGAAAAAACTAAGACTCAGGAAACATACATATCTGCCCATGTACACATGTTGTACGTGGTAGAACTACTCAGATACAGGTCTCTGATTGCAGGTCCCTAAACTCATGTAATATAGTATTCTGCGACACGCTCATC
The DNA here is from genome assembly GCA_028571685.1 of Heterohyrax brucei. NCBI lineage: Eukaryota > Metazoa > Chordata > Mammalia > Hyracoidea > Procaviidae > Heterohyrax > Heterohyrax brucei. Next base: position 35,718,786 of record CM053150.1, on the reverse strand, counting down.
TGAACATTACATACTCTGTGCCTTGGTTTATACCATTTGCTTCAATTTATGTTCTCCCTTATCATCTATACATATCTGAAATTGTAGCATGCTTTTGAGAGGAAGAACTTACATGTTACCATAAGCTAGTCCTTTAATGTATAACACTACAGGGCTGACAATATACCATACTTATTTGAGCACGCAATCTGTTGTTTTTCAAAATTTGTTGCAGTAAATGCTCTTTGACATACTGATTTACTGTTTATTTAAAATACAAATTTCTTTGTGCTGTGCAGTGTCATAATTCATTTTGTTCTGAAAATCTTGCAATGTGGAAAAATAAAATAAAAACATAGGATGTCACCTGCATCTCTAAAAAGAAAAAAGAAACAGACCCATTGCCATTGAGATGATCTTGAGTCATGGCTTATTCCTTGAGAATATTCCTTGGAAAATAAGCTACACTTAATGGACTTTTAAATTGTAATTTTACTTGGAAACTTTAGCTTCAAATAACATTTGTAGAATATGGTTCGTACATGTAGACAGAAACAAACAAACAAATGAAGACGCCTGTTGCTGTGGAGTCAGTTCCAACTCATAATGACCCCATATGTAGACAGTCATTGAGTTAAATACAGCACATGTGGTGAGAACCTGTTCCTTGAGGCCTGCTCTTTTCCTTAGTCAGATTAGAGATGAAGGAGAGAAGACTCTATTGTCTCTAAACATTTCCACCAAATCAGTAATTGATCATAGGTCCATTTTAGTTTGCTTTGTAGGGTCACTGTGAGTCAGAGTCAATTGAATGGCAGTTGCTTTCATTTTGGTTATTGGATAAGTAGAGATTGACTTGAGGGCAGTGTTATTTTATTTTATTTTTTTTGCTTTTTTTTATTTGTTAGTCTTTATCCGAGTACTTACATACTGCAAATCAGAATCATTGTTATCACATCAATTGTAGGTTTTTCCTGCCACCTTTGGTAGTATCAAGGAACCATGGTTGCATGGGGGTTAACTGCTTGGTTGCTAACCAAAAACTAGTGGTCTGAACCCACCGGACACTCCACAGGAGAAAGATGTGGCTGACTGCTTCCATAATGAGCTACATCCTTGGAAACCTTTTGGGACAGTTCTACTCTATCCTACAAAGTCAATATGAGTTGAATCAGTAGTACAGCAACAGGTTTTTTTTTTGGTTTTGTGGAATACCCAGACAGGTCCCTTCGTACACAGCGCAGTGATAGTTCTCCCTCTGGTACATTGCTGTGTTCCTACTTGGGAGCAACTCCTAACAGCTTCTTGTCAACCCAGCTGAATATGTACAACTTGGACAGCAAGAAGTACTTTGACAGTAAGAAGGAGGCAAAAGTAGACAAATTACAAACTCCAGAGACTGAAAATTCTATTCAAACCAAACCCTTCTCGGCTTTACTTCCCCCAGCACACACACACTCCCTCTCTCACACACTCACATTCACACAAAACTAATGTATGTCTGCCATTTTTCAGATAGGACTTGAAAAATAAATCCTCATCTATACAATGTTAAAGACTGTCCCTTGCAGTGGCATGTACGTAGCAAAAGAAATGCAGTCTGTTTACTGTGCTATACTCAGCATGAGTTTTCACCAGCTGCTAGTAGTTTTAGGGTGAAGGATTTTGAAGACTGTGTGTCTTTGTGTGTGTTGATATGTATGTGTAAAGTGTGTATGCATATCCTGACACACATACTTGTTGTGATAGAAGTGGATATTAGAATATTTCTTTGTCCAATCAAGTGAACCAATGGAGGAAGAATGTTTTGCACCTTGAAGCTCCAAAAGCTGTAAACATTTGTCTAACTTGATGCTTGTCCCACTTTCCAGGTCAGGACCTGAGCGGTCTTGTTGTACACGTTAGCATTACAGTCTAAGATCTAACTGAGAATTAAAACTTTGAAAAATAAATAAATATCAGAAGCTAATAAAAAAGTAACTAATTTTTTTTTCCTTGTGGGGGAAATAATTTTAGATTGTGCTTTCAGGTTTTATCTTGCAATCGGACAGTTACATCCAGAATGAAAATAAAGGTGAAATAGCCCACATCATTAATTTACAAATATGAAAACCAAAGCCCAAGAAGATTAAATGGTTATCTCATGGAAATACAGCTACACTTTACCTGCACTAAGGCTGAAAATCAGCTACTTTAATCCCTGTTCTCAGGTTCTTCCCATTGAAACAGGAACCAAAGTCTTTACCAACAAGTTTTTGTAGTGGAAAATTAAAACATCATCACTGCCTCTCATTTGGCATTGGAGACCAATACTTGGACTCAAGTGTGCCTGAAAGCCAATTGGACTAATGTCGCATAGAAAATCTGTAAAGACAAATTGCTCTTCAGCCTATCTTCAGAGCCAAGAGCAGTACCTGTTATTGCAAGTGATGGAAGAAATGACTGAAAGTGACCAATAACTGAGCAGACTGCTGTACTGTTTGTAAAGAATCTTCAGCACCAGCCAAGCTGCTGAGGACACTCTGAGGGGAAAACTTACTGTCCTCAAATGAAGTGGCAGGAATACCAGCATCGGCTTAGCTGCCAAGGGTGCCTGTTTAAAGTAAGTTTGTGTGCATTTGCAGGAACTTGTGAGTCTCCTATTGAAAATGAACAGGAGACTGATGAGTTCCCGGGAACACCCACAAATCTTCCTACTCGTTTCTACTGCTATTCAATGGACAGCATGGTGTGACTGATGCACACCACTATTCTCAGTGACTGCATGTTTTGGTTACAAGTTTAAGTTCTAAACCAGCTGAGTAGCCTTGGAAATGTAAAGTAGCCTACATTGGCAAGGGCTGGCTCAACTCACTGTGGACTCTATGGTTTTCTTGATCAGTTCTCCCAAGTCTTGATTCTAGCCAAGGGAATATGTCTCTTCTGAGCTAACTTTTGATAATGTGTATCTTTGCCAACTGAGAAGATAGTTTATAAAAGCCATTTTAAATGGTATATTCTTTGGTTTTATAAGGTGTAAATAATTCAGTGAAATGACTGCCAGTATTTATGTAAAAGAGATCTTATAGATATTATGGGGGAAAAACTATAAATGTCCTCCAAATGTATTAGTATTCATGTATATAGAGAGATATTATATCAGGAATTTAACTCTGTAAATATTGAGCTTATTTTCTGTTCTCTCCTGAGAATGCCTTTCTTCTGTTCATGCTCATGTTTAATATCAATGTGTGTAATTATTTTCTTTATGTCTCATAACTGCTTAATGGTCTGCATTTATCATTAACATTTGTAGCACAAATTTGTCCTTAAGTTTCTTGAAGCAACCTTTCACAAAACTGTAAAAAGTTGATGCTTCTTTTCACAGTCTATCCATGGCAATTTTTAGTATGAGTGGCAAACTCAAATGTTGTCAAGGACCAGGAAGGGGTCATGTAGATTTATGAAGGTGATAATGTGTTTGCTCCCTTAGGGAATAGTGGAGGTTGTAACTAAACACATAAGAAATTTCAAATTTTATTAGAAAATCAAATGATAACTTAAGGCTTGATTTCAATTAAATATAAAAATAATGTATAGTAAAAATTTATTACAGTGTTCTTTCTACATTCTTCCAGATTATGTCTTTGGAATATCTGGTAAAACTTACATTTCAGTTGATACTGGAAACTCCTTCATTTCTACCTATCTTCTTTAGAACAAAATGCTGCTTTTAATCCATAGCAGTTCAAGTTCAATTTAGAGCTTATTTCTGTAGCTCTTCTTTAATAGAATTCAATTATCATGGCATAAATATGTCTAGATATATAATCTGTTGAAATCCCATTTTCAGGCAGAACTATTGTTAATAGATTTCTCTTCTCTACTTTCATAGTCTATAATTCTCTCTTTTTTTTAATATCCTTAATTAAACACATACATGATTTTTCCTGTGATCACACTTCTGGATGTGGCTTAGATAAGATAATCTGAGGACTCTATAGTGTTCTCATTGACTTCATTGTGATATGCATTCTGAAAAGCTTATCCTTTCAGAATATGGCAAGATGACACAGGTATCACCTTGACCACCCTCCCTGCCCCTTTTTGAAGTAAATCATACACTGACATCATTCTTTAATATCACTAATAAGTTACTGGTAATTCCAGTATAACTTCAAGTTTAGTCAGAACACTGTGCTTGAGAATCGCCTTTCTGAGGCATACATGTTATTCTTATGTCAACAGTTTCGTAGGCCAGTGACAAGTTATAACAGATTATTGCCTTAATCCAAATTGCTTGTATGATTTTTGCTTTAAATGACACTACAGAGAAAAACTTTTACCCTTGTTGGCCAGACACAGATCAATAACATGAAACTTATGTGTTACTTTAACTCAGCAGACATATATTTAGCCTCTGCTCTCCTAGATTCTGGGATAGAAATTAATAAGGAGAGTGTCTCTATCATACTTTGTGTATTTAACAGCATGATATGTGCATAAACTTGCCTCTATCATGAGAGATTCCACATTAGATATTCTTCTGGCTGATACCTTGTACACGATTACTTTCAACAGCTCGCCATGGTTAACCCATTGCTGAACAAGAGTTAGTGTCTGAAGTGGTTTTGGTTCCATCCAGTTTAAAAGTGTGTTTTATTCACTCATCTCTAAGTTTCACCTGAAGGAGATCTGACTTCAGTTTCTCTATGCTTTCTCTCCTGTCTTCTTTTTCTGTCTTTTAGTGTACTATTTAAAATTATGGAAACTGTGGGATAGAGTGGTTAAGAGCTACATCTGCAAACTAAAGGATTGGCAATGAATCTACCGGATGCTTCTTGGACTGTCTCTGTCACAGTCGTACTCTGTCCTATAGGGTCACTATGAGTTTGAATCAACTCAGTGGCAATGTGTTTTTTACATTTAAAATTATATCCAGTATATTTCAAGTTGCCCAAGTGGTAACTCTTGAATATATTTCATGTTATCTCATGAAAACTGAGTTTAGTTTTGTATTTAATCTATTCCAGGGTAGATCCCAAAGGTGCTTGTAAGTGCTTTTGCTAGTAGACTATTCACCCTTTCCCCTGATTATTAAGGTTTGTACCTCTCAAGTATTTTGTCATTTTATTTGGTAATTAAACAGTATTCTTTCTAAGGACTTAGTACAATGCTCTGTTCTTCCTAGGATTTCAGTCCCTTTTGCCATTTCTTATTACACTAATACCACATTGTAATGACACTACACTTCTTCAGTATTGTTTAGAAATGAGAAAATTGTATGTTGGTTATTATTTTTTAAATTAATAAATTGTAGTAACAACCAGCCTAAAACTAAAACAAGACAAAAATGCAGTCTAATACAGGGTGGCACTGATGGAAATACATTGTTTTGAATGATAATTTTTGTTTGTAATATTTAAAAGACTCCCAACTTCAGCTTTTCTGAAATTCTCACTTATTTCATTTCACATACTATTTGAGTAGATCTTTTAAATCCATTTTAAATGTCCTAATAATCACTGGCATTACAGTTACCTAGACAAGCCAAGCAAAATTTGCCAATAATATGGCATACTCTAATTGTTCTTTACTTATCTATTGAGACACACTGTGTTTATAAATATCACCTTTATCCAACATTGTTACTTTAAAATTTGTTACAGTGATTTAAAACAAACAAAAACAAAGACAGGGAAACAGTAACAGCAATAATCTGAATAATTTTCACTTATTGAAGAAAATAATTTTTGTGGAGGCTATGAGGCAGAAAAGACATCAGCAGCCCAAGACCCTATTTCTGTAAGACATCAACTGCTGAAGTAGATATTAGAATAGAGAGAAAAAATATGTAGTCCTGAGACTACACACCAGCTATTTGAAAAGTTTTCATATGGCTAATTAATTTTAATGAAACAAAGGAACTTATAAGGAGGGGGGCCAAATGAAAATTCCAGGATCCCAGCTTTCCTAATGTGAACCTCTCTTGAACATCAGAGATGATTTCAGACTCAGGAAATTCTGAGAGATTGTAAAGAAAGAAAATCCAGACAAGGCTTTGTCCTGTCAAAAGTGAAAATCAGTGCCCCAAATTTATTTCTTCCTTAAAATTGGATCTGTGCAATAGTAGTTCCAGGGAGCAGCTGGTGGATTTGAACTGCTGATCTCTTGGTTAGCAGCCTTAGCTCTTCACTTTGGAAATCCTGGTGGTGTAGTGGGTAATATGTATGGCTGCTAACCAGCAGGCCAGCAATTCAAATCCCCTGGGTGCCCTTTAGAAATAGACCAGTTCTCCTCAGTCCTGTAGGGTCACTGTGAATCAGAAGCAAATCGATGGCAACGAGTTTTTTTTTTTTTTTTTTTAAATTTCAGGAAAAGAACTGAGCAGTACAGGGAATTATTTGAGTAAATATGGCATATCCTGTGCAAAATCTTAGTAAGAACATGCGCTTTCCTGGAACCTAACTGTCTAATTAAGGTTTCATTTGTCGCTGTCGTCAAATCTGAGATGAAGCCTTGTCTTTTTAATTTAACTCCATTAACTCAGCATTCCTGTGTAGTATGAATTAATTGGCTTTTATATTCTCTAGGAGGAATTTACCATTTTAGACCTGCTGTAAAAATTTGGTATTTAAAATTTCATAGTAGAGTTTCAGCTTGAATTCAAATCTTTCAGCCTCCATTTTGCATGCTAGTCACAAATGTTAGGCAATAATTTATTTCAAATAATTGTAAAACTGTTACCATTTACAGCAACGGCAGGCTCACTCTGCAATGAGTTTTCTCCCTGTGCCCACTCTATGTTTCACTTCTGGCTTTGGCTAAAGGCTATGTTTTAAGTAGAAAGCATGTGCCTCTAGCAGAATAGTTCACTGTTAGGTTTATCTGCAACTCAAATATAACTCACTATTTTGGGTAACTCATGAAAAATTTATCAAATCAGTAAAAACCGACATCTGATCCCCATAATCTATAAGGTATTACAAAATATCAACAAGAAAAGGATAAGTAATCCAGTTAAGTGATGGGTGAAAGAGATAAACAGACATTTCTCTAAAGATGATATCCAGTCAGCCGAAAGACACATACAGAATTGCTCCCTATCATTAGTTATTAAAGAAATTCAAATCAAAACTACTTTGAGATACCACTTCACCCCTGACAAAGTTGGCCATGATCCAAAAAACACAAAACAACAAATGATGAAGAGGCTATGGAGAAGTTGGAACTCTCCTATACTGCTGATGGGATTGCAAAATGATTCAGCCTCTTTGGAAAATAATCTGATTCTTCCTTAAAAAGCTGGAAATAGATAGACCATTTGTTCCTGTAATTCCAGTGCTTGAATTTTATCCTTCAGAAACAAAGGTTGCCACATGAATAGACACATGCACACAAATGTTTGTTGCAGTAGTCCACAATAGCAAAAAGTTGGAATCAACCCTGATGCCCATCAACAGATGAATGGATAGGCAAACTATGGCACATATACTCAGTGGAACACTATGCTATGATAAAAACCAAGGAAGATTTTAGAAAATGTCTCATAACATGGTCTCATTTGGAAGAGGTCATGCTGAGTAAAATCAATCAGTGTCAAAATGACAAATTTTGTATGAGACCCCTGTTATAAGGACTTAACAAGAGAATTATCCACAGAAGAAAATCACTGTGTTGGCTACATGGGTGGGTGTGGGGCTGAGGGTTTATAAAAGTTAATTGATAGATGTTAGAAATGTTATTGTTTTACTGTAATTAATAAAAAATAAAATTATAAATAAATAAAAATAAGAATTCCAGGCCATCTTCTTGATAGCAACATAAAATTAACTTTTTTTTTTTTTAATCAGCTTACCATAGACAAAAATGTGGCCAAATCTTACTATACATTTACTCCCACTTGTTGCTTCATAGTGAATTATCAACAGGAAAGAATAAGCAAAGCAAACTGAATGGTGTTTCCTAGAACCTTAGTAGATAGTATCTGGTTTACACAGACTGAAATCCTTTGGATAGTTCATTTGTTTGTACTGACCGAAAATTGTGTCACCGGTGTCTGCAGGACAATTCCAGATGCCTAACCTAAGTCTAGATGCTTCTAGCATCCAATTCAATTATCCTGCTTCCAGTGAAGCAGAGGGTAGCCATTCTGCTCCTCAGAAACAGCACAACCTCGTACACTAGAAAGTCCCATTTTAGAATCATTACCGTGAGTTTTAAAGGAGCCCCAGTTCTTTTAACGATGGCCCATAGTGGTATAACCACTTCCAGTATATTTTCCATAGATGAAATTTTACATTTGATTACTGTCATCACAGTTTAGCAGAATAATTTAACAGTGCCATGTGGGTGTAAATGGTGATCTTTATAATGTTTTGCACATTTTTTCTTGAAAAATATTCTTTAAGTTCCAAACCATTGATTTATGGATGTCTGAACTTTTAAACACAGTTAATTTATAATTTGAGAATCATTCAAACACAGGAAAGGCTGGTCATTGGACATCTGTCCTGATCCTGAATACTAGCTTTTTCTTTTTTTCTCAGTGCATTATTTTTAGCATTTCAAAAATCTTAGCAGAAATGGCATACCTTCTGTAATAAAGCACAATATGTTAATAAAATCCAAGAACTATACCCATTCTGTTTTATAGTGATTATTTCATGCCAATTAGGATCGACGGCACTTGGCTGGCTTGGCTTTGGCTGCTTATGACACTGTAGAAATAGCTGTGATGTGGTTGATCCACCAGACACAGTTATCAAGGGTGCATAGTTGATGGGCATAGTGCTTGAATTATACATGCTTAAAAAGAGAGTAGAGAGCTTGAAGAACAAAAGGTATTTTCAAATCACAGGATAACAGTGACAGAACAGTTCTGGCTTTCTTTTCATACTTTGATCAACTAATAGCAAGCCATAGTGGTGCAGTGGTTAAAGCATCGGGCTGCTAACAAAAGATCAGCAGTTTGAACCCTTCAGCTGCTCCTCAGAAAGAATATTTACAGCCTTGGGAGCCTATGAGGACAGTTCTGCCCTGTCCTGTCACTATAAGTTGGAATCAGCTATACAGCAGGGCGTTAGTTTTGGGGTGGATTCAGCTGATTTTTATTAAGCATTAACTTTGTGCCTATACTGTGTGATTCACTAAGAATGCACAGTTGAAAAAGTTTGGCTTAATCTGTGTCTTTATGGAATTTACAGTTTATGATACTAAGTTAATAAACACACAGTGAGGTAAATGTGAATTTCAAGGGGTGATGTGTGCTGACGGAAAAATAACAAGGGGCTGTGACAACCCTGGAAACGCTTGCGGCCCAGTGGTGAAGGGCTACAGCTGCCACCCCAAAGGTCAGCAGTTCACATTCACCAGGCGCTCATGGGAAACTCCGTGGAGCAGTTCTGCTCTGTCCTGCACAGTCACTATGAGTCAGATTCAGTTTGATGGCAATGAGTTTATAGGTTTATGACAGCAGAAAAGGCTCACTTTAATAAAATAAATTTGGTATGAGATCTGCTAAGTGAGTAGAAATCATGGTAATAGCAGAGAAGGTAGTTGAGGTGACTTCAACAATAGATAATGGCTGCATATAATTAATCTTGTGGGCTCTGAGAAGGATTTGGGGCTTTATACTTAGCTTTTGAGGTTATGTTGATGTATTTGGCATACTGGAGTGAATTTAGCACACTTTAAAAAAAGGATCACTAAAGTTTGAATAATAGTTCAGAGAGAACAAAGTATTGATCCGGGAGACAAGACTTCTATGGTAGTTCATAGGGCTACTATGAGTTGAAAGCAACTTTACATCAACAGGTTTTCTTTTCTTTTTTTTTTTTTTTTCTTTTTTATATGGTAGTCTAGAATAGGCTAGTTACAGTGGAAATACAAGGAAATGGATTGGTAGGAGATATATTTAGGAATATAAGTGAATTGACTTGTTGATAAATATCAACTGTAAGGGAGAGAAATGATATGGTTTCACTTATAATTGCTAGTTCTTTACTTTAGCTACTGGGTGTGTATTGATATGCTTCATGAGATTCAGGGCAATGACAGAAGAGCAGGATTGAGTGAATAATCATATTTTAGGTGGTTATGATTTACACAGTTTAGGAATGCAGAGCTAGTCTATCATATGAAATCTCTCTGGTGTGCTGATGTCTAATACTTCATAAGCTGGTTCTGCCAAACATCTACTACCCCCTAAACAGGTAGATCATAAATGCTGGTATATTATTGGACGTTAAAAATAATTGCTGTTGTTCTCTGCCAGTTAATAAATGTATAAATGTTTTAGGAACTGTGGCAGACATTTTCCATCATTATCTCCAAACTTCTCAAAAATCATGATGCAAGTATTATTTCCGCTTTTTACATTAGCAAATGTCAGAACCAAGGCTCAAACATAGTGAAGTCTGACTCAGAATTGCATATCTGAATCATGTGCCACTTCTCTTTATCTGTTGTGAATATGGTGCTAGGCAAGCCTTTCTAATGACTAATGAATTAGGTTTTGCCTTTTTCCATGAATACTTAAAATACATCTGTGATTGAGGAAAGTTGGAAGTAACAGTCTTCTTTGGGGATTGAATGTCCTGAACATAAAGAAAGTGGTGACAGTTTTTATTATCATTGCTAATTTTATTATGATCATGAATGTGAAAGTTAGTAGTACAGTGTTGTTGGCTTAGGTAGATTAATCCAGAATACAAGGGCTGAAAATGCACAGAAAATGGCAAAAATATAGTCACTATGGAAAAGGGAGTTTGGGTAATGTTAGTATATTACATTTAAAATGCTGCCAAGTTAGTAAATGCAAACATCTCATTAAGTTTTTGTATTTGAAATTTTTATATTTTTGAAAATTAAAATATTTCTTTAGGTGAGTATAATTTCCCGTCTGTATCACTGGCAAACTTAAAATAGAATATTCTTCAGTAATATAATTTCATTTGAAATTATTTATGTTATTCCTTCTGTTTAGCCAATAAAATAATTGGATTTTATAGTTAACTGGAATATTAAGATCATTAAGTTCAATAGCATTATTTTATTCATTAGGAAACTATCGCTCCAGGGAGTTAGGTGAAAAAAGACACAGTTATAGTCATACTTATGTTTTCAGATTCCTAGTCCAGGTCTCTAATAACACTTTTCCTTCAGATTCCCTAGTCAGTTTGCTACAGAAATAATTTAGGAACACACACACACACACACACACACACACACACACACACACACACACACACACACACACACACACACACACACACACACACACACACACACACACACACACACACACACACACACACACACACACACACACACACACACACACACACACACTTTTTTTTTGTCTCCAAGAAATCCTAAAGCTAACATTAGCTGTTTTATCAAGATCTGGGCACCATGGTGACAATTAAGTCAAATATCATAATTCATTACAGATACTTAGCATGGCAGTATGGCCAGGCAGATGTGAAGCTCGGCAAAGATGGCTGCCATTCAGCGTGGACATTTGTAGAAGAGCCAGAGTGAGCCAATTTAAAACTAATGAGGCAAAAACCCCTTCAATCAATTGGAATTCTCAGATGAGGTGAAAATAATTGGACAAAAAAGGCACAAATTGTTATGTTAATTGGAAGAAACATTGTGTGAAATTCTCTAGAAAAGATGTTTGATAGACCTATCTAATAAGATATTTTGGGAAGTTTTCTGGGCAGGTTTCTTGCTGATGTGACTCAGAAAAAAAGATGGTATGATGGAGAACAAAGGCAGAGCTGTTCACTGCATTTTCAGTCCTAATATTTATGGTTATGTTTCAGTGCTGCTCGTCTTATTCCTATGACTTTGGACAAGTCATTTTGGAACAGAATCTTGGTTTGCTTTCCTATAAAATAAGAATATAACTCTTTATTATTATTATCTTTTTTTTGGAGTAACTTTCAGAGCTATTTTGAAGAACAAATTATACAGTGTATATATGAAGAAGTTTTGAAAACCATATAGTACTATTCATATATTGTTATTGAATGAAAAAGTGGTAACACTGCTGTCCACTGCCACTTTAGTGTGTAAACTCATCAGGATTATGTTAATATAATACACAAAGTTTTTAGATTAAAAGGAATATGTATGGTTAGCAGAGTTTCTTTACAGTTGATACTTTCTTGCATAAAATGGAACATGAAATGGTATTTAGTTAACAAGTTACTAAGTAATCAAGTTAGCTTGACTAATATTTGACTAATATACAAAAATGATTAATATATAAAATTTGGACATTGAATTTCCACAAAATTAAATGAGGAGTATAAATATATAAAATATCTGAAATCTCATTACTGTTGAGACAATTTTGACTCATACTAACCCTACAGAACAGAGTTAAACTTCCCTGCAATGTGTCCAAAGAGTGACTGGTGGATGTGAACTGCCAAACATTCTGTTAGCAGCTTAGCTCCTCAGCTGTTTGCACCCAGGGCTCCACATAATGCGTCAGGATCAGAAATAAGTAGAGACTAATTAGAAAGATCAGAAATATGTTAAAACATATAGTCAAGAAAAAGAATCCTAAAAGTTAATTAAGTCAACACTTTTTTCCCTCCAAAGTTACTTAACTTTAATCTAATAATGAAGAATAAATCAGACAAACCCAAATATCAGACATCCTACAAAATAATTGGCCTGGACTCAAAATATGTTAATGTAATGAAAAACAAAAATACTGAAGGTCAAGACAAGTGAATATAATACCAGACCCTTCTTTGCATCCTGATACAACATACAAATACACTACTGTAAGGAACATTATTAAAATAGTTGTAAATTTGGGTATAGACTACATATTAAAGAATATTATTGTAACAGTGTACTATTTCTTGAGATAATGATATTTTGGATGTATCAGTGAATGTCTTTTATCTTGGAAGATCCCAGGGAAATTGTTTGAGATGAAATATCTTGATGTTTGCAATTTCTTATAAAATGGTTCTTCCACAAAAATATGTACTTTTGTACATAGATATACACACATATTAGTTTTCCATTAATTGGCCTTTAAATAATAGCAATCCCTTCTTTTGTAGCTAAGCCAAGTGCCGTCAAGTCAGATCCGACTCATGGCGACCCTAGGGGCCAGGGTAGAGCTGACCCCTGGAAAATCAAATCATGACTAGATTTCTGTCAATTTTAAGTTCTTAGTATTTTAAACCTTAACACTATTGGATTTCTTAATTCTAGTAATATTTTATTAAATTGTCATGGTTCATGCCCAACAGATGATAAAATTAATGAGTTTTCAGTTATCTAATCTGAGACATTTTTTGCCTCACTTGTCATCCTCAGACATTAGATTTAGTTAGTAGATTCCTATTTGTTTATAGATTCCTAAAATGTGATTTTTATTAAATAATGGTATTATTTGTTGATATAAACAGACATATTCATTTTTGCTATAATTTTTCCCCTAATTTCTGTGATGATGTTTAAGTAAAATAATTACTTTATGGCATTCTACAACAGTCGCGTGTCTTCTAGGTACTCTGCTGCCTAAACAAGCTTCAGAACTTTGCATGGAAGTAGCTATTCTTTGTAGAACATCAAAGGAGAAGGAAACCAGTTATTTTTGTGTTCTGCCATTATATGATTTTGTGTTCTGCCATAATTAAAATAACAGCTGACATCTTGTATAGGACTTAATACTTTGAACATAACTACCAACAGCTTTTACAATTCAGATAATAAGGGCTAACCAAAAACCAGTTGTCACTGAATGGATTGTGACTCATAGGGAACCTATAGCACAGAGTAGAACTGCCCCTTAAGAATTTCTAAGGTTGTAGTCTTTATGAAAGCAGATTTCCCACATGCAACAGCTGTTGAATTAAGACTGATCACCTTGCATTTCTCAGCTGAGACTTAACCTTGGTGCCACTGGTGTTCCTTTAATAACGCCCCCCCAAAACAAGAACAACACCCAAAGTCCAACTGTCCAGTTGATTCTGAGCATATAGGACAGAGTGGAACTGCCCAATAGAGCTTCCAAGGAACATCTGTTGAATTTGAACTGCCAACCTTTTTGATAACAGTCATAGCTCTTAACCACTATGCGACCAGATTTCTTCTTCAATAAGTGACAGTAAATTCACCTCAAAGTTTCTCACGGTAATAAGTAAAATTGTGTAAATGTTTGACTGAATACAACTATTACCTCCTAATTTTTTGATTCTAGATCTTAGTAATGTTTAGAACAGATTGGGTTATTTATTCAAGCCTGTTTTAGGCATTACCTTCATGACTAAAATAAAATAAATTTAGAGAAATTTGCTTACTAGTAGAAAATATGTATCTACTACAGAGTTAAATCTAAAGATAATAAAAATGATTATCATTTTCACAGATTTTTATGGATGTTAAATGTAGAAAATGTTTAATTGATTTCTTTATTCTTGACAAGGCTAATGGAATCTTAGTCCTCAGGTGGAAGGGTATTACTTGATTCTTGATTAAAATGATTTTTATTACCCAGCAGTTTTCCTAGTTCAACTAATGGCCCTATCTCTACCTCTTAGAGTATCTTCTCTTGGTTTTGTATATTTACCAAGTGGAAAACAAGGTGTTCCCTTCCCTAGCAGTATGATTATATTGGGTACCATTCTTGTGGTGCCAATCATTAAACTCCCTTCATTCATGTAAAAAACAAAAAGTTAGCAGTATCAAGAACAAAGTAATTACTTTGAAATATGATCATAATCACCTACCAAAAAGATCTCTGTTTAATTTGATTACTGGGGAGCAATTTTTTGTGCAGAGCCTCTTGGAGCTGTGCCTCAAATCGTGTTGGCGTATTTTTATCATGCATACCTTGTCAAACAATCAGTTCAACAATTATCGCACACTCATTGCTATCATGAATTTGCTATCATATCTAGCATTGTAGCCTATTTTTAGTTGTTTCTTGAAAGATAGCGTCTTTTAATCTTGCAGCATCAAACTTGCATTGTTTCTTGTGTGTAAATCTATCTTTTTTTTTTTTAATGTCATCTCTCCCACTATTTTAGATACAGTAAGTGTGGGAAAACAAATAACTTGTTTCAAAGAAAAAAATATATTTTTCTTCCAAATGCTCCTGGTTTACTTTCCATTCTCATAAGATATTGGTTAAATAAAAGAGTGACTACACATTTGTTGGGTCAGTCATTCAAGCAAGCTCTATAATGTCTTTTAGGGGAGGAATTATTAAAACACAAGAATATTTTGTTGTTCACTATTTTGCCGACAGTTAGGAACCTGACTTAAATGACTTTTGGAGATTTTTTTTTCCAGCTCTGTGGTTGTTGGAGCCCTGGTGGTATAGTGATTAGGTGCTGTGTCTGTTGACCAGAAAGGTCAGCAGTTCAGATTCGCCAGGTGCTTGCTCCTTGGAGCAGTTCTGTTCTGTCCCGTAGGGTCACTATGAGTCAGAATTGGCTCAACAGCAGTGGGTTTTTTGGAGGGCATGCAGATTATGGTTCTATACTTATAAAAGTGAAAGTAGAAAATCATGATTCTGAAGTTAGAGTTAAAGGCAATATTCCACTTAAATGGAGAAGAAACTACCACATTGTTAATCAAAGCATTAACACTCCCCTTCAGTAAAGACTGTGGTGCAGGCATTATTTGTCTTGAAGCAGGACAAGTTTCCTTATAGTAGCAGAGGAAGAAGCAAGCAAATACAAAAATAGAAATAATTAAGTACCTACTGTGAATTAAGCATAGTTGTATATAACTATGCTTAAGTAAGTTACAGTTAAGTATAACACTCCTCTCCAGTAAAGACTATGGTGCAGAACTTATCATTCATCTCCAAACAGGACAAGGTTTCTTGTAGTAACAGAAAAAGAAGTAAGCAAATAAAAATATAGAAATAATTAAGTCCCTACTATGAATTAAGCATTCTCAAAATCTTAGTAGGTAAATAATATTATGAACTTACAAGCTATAAGAAAATAAAGCAAGGAGAAATAAACTCCATCTCCTTAATCTATGTCAGAATGAGGATTTGAACCTAACTCTCCCGGTTTTTCTTGTTACTCCCTGTGTGTTATTCCCTTTGGGTGATTGTTCCTCCAACTTTAACAGCCTCAGGTGCTGCAAAGATAAGCATCAAGTTCACAGGTTTGAAGACCTTAATATGAGCCTCATTTGGTTACAGACTAATGTCTCTGTTGGTGTTCCCAAGTTTACTATTTTTATAACATGTGGATGTCTTTCTTTGCTTTTCTTTATTCCTGTATTTTTAATGCAGAATACTGCATGCCTATCTGTGACAACAAGAAGTGCATGAAATGAATTTTTAAAGTCCTCTTTCTGTTGCTACCACCACTTCCCTTTGTATTCTTTAGATACAAACTTCTTAACAAGTTCTCATTTGTCACCCAGGCTGTTTCTATACGTGTCCACACTTTTAGTATGTATGTATTATTATACATATTATTACATGACTTGAACTGGTTTTAAATCAGTATATGAACATGGGTATCTTTACAGTTGAATTTTCTGTATTTTGAATTGTTTAAACAGTATTTAAATATCATATAGGATTACATTATTAATGTCTGTCATATCATACTATCTACTTCAGACAATAGAAATTATAATTAATCATTTCTTACTGATGAATATTTAAGATATTTCCTAAATATTTTGTATACAGCAAAATTGCTTCAGTTAATTCTTTGTTAATATATTTGTCCAAAAATAGAATATTTAGATTAAATCAGTATGTTAATTTTAAAATTTTGACATTTCCTATCATATGAGCCTTCAAGAAACATGATGTTACATTCCTAGCAGTAAAGAATGCATTTCTCTTTCCTGACATCTATGATTATTGCCAATTTAATGGACAAAATATCTTGTTATTGTTTTGATTTACTTAATTTGTAATATAAGGTGAAGTAAGTTTTTCACATATTTTCGGACATTTCTGTTGTGACTTACAAATTCAGATAATTCATTCCCTTTTCTATCATGTTGCTTATGCTTTTCTTATTGCCTTTGTGTATCTATTTTATTTCTGTGAATTTCAATTATAATCTGCAAATATTTTCTGTTGGTTGTTAATGTATTACCTTTGTTCTTGGTGTCGTATGAAATACAGTTATGTTACACAGTCATGTAGTCAGGTATATTAATATTTTTTCTCATTTACATGGCATGTTTTATAAAACTTCCACTTAATATATTTATCAATAACTTATTCTAGTTATTTTATACTTAAATAACAAATATTGTTTCATAGAAATATACTTACAAAATTAGCAAGATCCATATTAGAAGTAGAATTTCCAGGGGAAGTGTTATTATTTTAGACATCTTGTACTGCTATAACAGCAGTACCACAAAGTGGATGGCTTTAGCAAAGAAAGGTTTATTCTTACACAGTCCAGTAGGCTACAAATCCGAATTGAGGGTGTACTCTCCAGGAGAAAGCTTTCCCTCTGTCGACTTTGGAGGAAAGTCCTTGTGTTGCATCAGTCTTTGGTCAGGGAGTGTCTTGGCATAGGAACTTCAGATCTGAGGGATGCTCTGTACTCCAGTGCTGCTTTCTTGATGATGTGAGGCTCCCAATTCTCTGCTTGCTTCCCTTTCTTTTTATCTCCCATACGATGAGAGGATAAAAGGTGGTAGAAGCCACACTCCATGGAAACTGCCTTTACAATGGAGCAGGGAGGTGACCTTAGGAAGGGATTTACAGTCCCACCCTAACCCCCTCTAACATAATCCCCTCTGTTAACCGCAGGCAGAGATTAGGGTTTACAGCATAAGAAGATCATAAAATGCAGGGCAATCACAGAATATAGGGAATCCTGGCTCAGCCAAAGTACTACATATATTTTTGGCAGGACACAATTCAATCCATGACAGTTATTTTTATTTGCTTATTAAATTATTTCAAGAGGTTGATACCATTTTATTTTCACGTTTTATTTATTCAGAAAATACTTGTCCATAATACTCTGTGTGAGGTCCTGTGCTAGGTGTTAGGGAAATCACAGATAAGTAAGATGTCGTCCCTGGCCTCTTTGGAGGTAACAGAATTCAGAGGGAGAAAATCCCATAATCTGTTACTAATGAGTAAAAAGAGCTGCAATAGCTGTTGGCACCTTGGGCTGTGGGTGTTGTGAATAAGAAACTGCAGCCTCTGTGTGGGGAACCAAAGAATGCTTCATTGTGTATAGTGGACATGGCACTAGAGCTGTGTCTTTGAGAACGAACAGACTTTTCTAGAAGTTTTTATGTATATACATTTACTCTCATATTTGACAAAAACCTTGCCTTAGAAACTGACATGGAAGCCTGTTACATTATCACATTGCCTTTTATGAAACGAAAACAAGATTGGGCCTTTGTTTGCATCCTAAGAAATGGCCAAAGTACATGAACAATATTATTGAAAGGATTATTATATAATAACATCACTCCCACATTGCAAAGGTTATGAGTTGAGAGCTTGAATAATAATACATTGCTTTGCTTTCTATCTTCATCTGCAAAGCCACAGCCTGAAGCTTATTTTTCAATAGCAAAATACAATCTCTGAGGTTTTGGAACAGAGTCAACCCACAAAAACAAAATTGTGTTTGCAGTATCTCAGTTGACCTGCTTCTCAAAATATGGGATTTTCGTTATTGAATACCAGAAATCAAAAGTTTACCTGCATTTTATATGCATTGTTTTTTCTGTCTTCTCATACTCTTTCTAAGGAGACAACTGAAAAAAAAGAAAGAAAGAAAGAAAAATGGCAGTTAGCATTAGTTTCCAAAAATTGGACAATTATGTATGGGAGTATGTTTGAAGTACAATAAATGATATCCACGCTGGTAGAAAATTTCCATGAATCAATTTTTCAGAGGTACCAGTTTCAAAGTAGAGAGAAAAAAAAAAAAAGATCATTCCAAGGAACCTTTGAGGCAGTGTACATACTCAGTTGATAAACTGAATCTTCAGCTACTAGTCCTTGGACTAATGGTCTTTGACAGTGTATTTAATCCATTGATTGCCAAAAAATATTTCCCTGAGTATAATGTACAATGTCATGAATGCGGACTTACAGAATGTAAGGCTGT
The DNA here is from genome assembly GCA_028571685.1 of Heterohyrax brucei. NCBI lineage: Eukaryota > Metazoa > Chordata > Mammalia > Hyracoidea > Procaviidae > Heterohyrax > Heterohyrax brucei. The sequence goes on along the minus strand of CM053150.1, from coordinate 35,699,710 downwards.
GCTCAAAGCCTGTAATAGTATACTTTTAAAGGCGAGCTGTTTTACCATGTTTAAGCCAATTTAGAAGCACAAACTAGGTTAACAAAGTTCTCTAAAGCCTCAAGAGACCTACTTTAATGAGTAGGAAAGGAGTGCTTGATAATAAGCACATTAGCTATGTAAATGGATATTTTATATAAAGTCTTGAAAACTTGTCTTAAGTAAACTAAATATTCCCCTTGAAACATTTATACTTTGAATATAACTTTAAAAAATATTTTGGTCAAAGGAATTGTTTCTTTTTAGTTTTTCATACATATGTGTATTTTATTCTATGCAGTATGTGTATTTTATTCTATGTATAATTCAGACTTCGTCTTTTTATTTTTTCCTTATTGAGGCTTTTATTTACTTATTTTTGCTGTGAGTGAATTTCCCCAATGCTTCAGGTAGTATTACATGTTGGGAAGTTACGGAGATGGTACAAAATATAAGCTTTGGATGTAAACACACCAGGCTCTGCCATTTAAACACTTTTTGGACCTTGGGCAAATTGCTGTCTGAGCCTCAGTTGCATAATTTTTAAGATGGATGTTTAGTCTCTGTTGTCACCAAAAAATACAGGGATTAAAATAAGCACTGGTATAAGAATGGTAGAAGCTTGGTAAACAAAGATTCTTCTTATATTTTTCAAAAATAATTAAATCTCAATACTTTTATGAGTCTCTAGAGTTTATTTCAATTACTTATACTGACAAAAAGGAGTCATGTTTTTACTGAAATGCAGAGTATTTATAATATATAGCTTATCTATTATTACTGATTATATTAAATAAATGTCTAAATCATAACTTTTCTGTCTTGTATCACTAATGTATATATTCTCTCATTGCCATTGACAATGCACAGTACTATTTCTCAGCAACTTTCTGGTGAACATTTGATTATTTCTAGTCAGCAGTCACTTATTTGAACCATTATTTGAACTATTGTTTTCAGCATTTGGTGACAAAAGAAAGCACTTTTGAGAAAATAGAGGAAAAGCCAACCTAGAGGAGGATTGTATTTACTGTGCATGCCCATTTCATTTCCTGTTCTATTTTTGTTCTGTATTGTTTTACTTGCTGCATTATTTCCATATTTTTAGCTCTCTTCACCAAGAATGGATGCAGGCTTCCTTTGTAGCCTGTTCCCACTCTGTTTTCCAGCAGAAATTGTCATGTTAGTGGTGTGATATAGTCCTTAACTGCAGATGCCTCTGTCAATTCTGCAGCTGTTTTACTTCCTGTCAGAAGCAGTAGTTATTTTAAATAGAGTTGATATTATGGCCTACATTGTAATTTCAGCTCCAGCTTTCCTTTCCTTTTTTTTTTTTTTGTTATTGCAGTTTTCGTACTAATGTGAGTTGCAAAATATTAGGCATAAAATTCTGAGACTAAGGGTGAATCTGGTAAATAAATTTTAGAAGAACTAAACTTTCTGTTTAGACTTTTGAATTCAAGGAAACTCTGCTGCTGTGGTGATTAAGAGCTATGTCTGCTAACTAAAAGGTCAGCAGTTCAGATCTACCAGGTACTCCTTGGAAACTCTATGGGACAGTTCTACTCTGACCTACAGGGTTGGTATGAGTCAGAATTTACTCAAGGGCAGTGGCTTTTGAGGAAAGACTCCTTGGATGGCATTTGTCCTTGGATAGACCTTTCAATTAGTCTGAGCTCAATTAAAAAGAATTCACAGCTGAAGTTTCCCCCCAGCTGACAGAATTATAAGAGAGTGAATTTAATCATAAGAATGCATTCTTCAGTCAGCAGCAAAAGGACAAATATTGTATGAGACTCCTACTATAAGGACTTGAAAATAGACTTGTGTAGAAGAAAAGACTCTTAGATGGCTGCAAGGGTAGGAAGGGAGGGAGAGGGCTGGGCTTAGATTGGATAGTTGATACAAATTTGGCTGGGTGAAAGCAGTGACAGTACACAATAGAAAGAAGATCAACTTAACTGGACTTTAGTATACTCTGAAAACTCTTCTAATTTTAACCCAGTGTTGCAAGGATAGAGTAACAGGGATAGAGGTCTGGGGACCATGCTCCCAGGGGACATTGAGGCCAATTGGTATAACTAGCCTATTGCTAAGAGAGTCTTCTGCACCCCATATTGGTGAGCAGCATATGAGGTCTTAAAAGCTAGCAAGCTTCCATCTGAGGTATACCAAATGGTCCCAACTCATCCAGAACACATGGTCACCAAGAACAACAAAGACATATGGAAAAAAGAGCCCAGGAGACAGAAGGACCCATATGAATGGGAGACTTTATCAACGTGTGACCAGAAGAAGCAGATGGTGCCTGGTCACTACCAGAGACAGCCATGATGGGGCACACAATGTCGAGTCCCAATGCCAACATGAGAAAAAGAGGGGTGTACCTCAAGAACTCCACTAAAAAACTGCAATTGATGGTCTGGTGGCCTGGGGATTCTCCTGAGAGCATAACCCCTAGACCTGCTGCTGCCCCTGACCAGAAAACATTGCTGAGGTCAACTGTTTGGAGTGGACTGGACTCGGGTATACAGTGTGACCATATGGTATGTGTAGTTTATGGTTCTAGGCATCCATAGGATGCTGTCCTACAGACCTCTTAGTAGAAGGGAGAGGAGGAGACAGGAGATTGTTTGGAGGATACAACATATGTAGAATGAAAAGGAGTGTGCTGTTGTTGAGCAAGGAGAGCAGAAGGAGCTGCAGATAGGCAGGCATGCATATTTAATTTGGATTGTGTACATCCACTTAATCAGAATTAAGAAAGAAGAAAAGAATGCATTCTAAAACTAACAACTCTCAAAACTTGTTCCAGTGTCAGAAAATGAAATAACGTTGGTAGAGTCCTTGCCTTCCATGTGGGAAGCTCTGGTTCAATTTCCAGACAATACACCTCATGCACAACCCACTAGCCTTAAGTGGAAGCATGTTGCTATCATAAGTGGAGGCATGTTGCTATGATGCTGAGTGGATTTCAGCAGAGCTTCCAGATTCAGACAAACTAGGAAGAAAGATTCCGTCTGATAACATGTGAAAAATGTGTGAGGTGAAGTCTCACCAATCATGCTTCTAAGGAACATTCTGGATGTGCATTTTTCTAGACAGATGTGTTCAGTCTTCTGGTAGTCCATGGGACATTCAGTATTCTTCCTGAACACCATAGTTCAAATAATTCTTCTTTGGTGTTCCTTCTTTGTTGTCTAAGGGACAACAAAGAGACAATAGAAAGAGACAATTAAACTGCTATATAGTCATTCAGAAATCCTGGTGGTGCAGAGGGTTAAGTACTATGTCTGCTAACCAAAAAGTAGGCAGTTCAGGTCTGCCAGGTGCTCCTTGGAAACTCTTTGGCGGCATTTCTATTTTGACCTCTAGGGTTATGTAGTCAGACCCAACTCAAGGGCAGTGGTTTTGGTTTGGTAGTTTTTATATGGTCATTTGTCAGGAAGCGTGGAACTTCAACTATTTTAAAATTCAAATATATTATCAAATATAAGATTTAGAAAACATGTTTTTTTGTTTTTGTTTTTGTTTTTAATTAATCAGCACACCAGAAAACTGGTTCAACAAGAACACTTCATTCTCAGAGTGTATCCATTTTTCCCCTTATGTAGAAGTATTTGCATATTTGACAGAAAATGCGGGAGGATTTTTTTTTTAAGCGGCTGAATGCAGTCTGAAGAGGGACCTAGCTGAAGTTTTCTTGTATTCAAATTCAGAAGCAAAGCAAAGCAGTGGCCTAACTAGCATATGCTATCAAATGTGGACAGCAAAGTCATCTTGCTTAGAGAAAAAAGAACAAAAGTAAGGTGAAGTGTCGTAAACATCTACCTAAATTGTTTATCATTTGTTCAAGTATAATTTTGAATTTGAAGTGGGATGGTTATTCACAGAACTGTGTAGATCTTCTCTACAGGTTGCTCTTGTTAGGTGCCCTCAAGTCAATATCAATTCATAAGGACTGCGTGCGACAGAATTGAACTGTCTCATCTGAAATCTTTAGTGAAGCAGAACACCAGGATTTTTTTTTTTCCCATGTAGTGGCTGGGTAGGTATGAACTGCTAAGCTGTCTGTTCACAGCTGAGTGATTACGTTTATATCTAACCTGAGTCAATCTGTTGACATCTCTCCTGAACCCAAACTAATGTACTTGAATCTCAAAGTAGAAAGGGGAAACTTCCTACTCAAAGGAAAAACTAGCTTAATTTTGTGGAGGCATTCCTGAAGCATCCTAGTGTTGAGTGTGACATGCTGCGTTAAGGCCTGGAGAACCTCTTTCTAGCTGCTCCTTCTTTCCCTGACCATATTTCAGATAAGTTGTCTCATTACTCCTTAGTTTTTTTCCTTCAAATTTTTGTCTCTGCTCCTCCCTGTTTGGTGATGATAATGTGTTTTCACTTACTCTCTAAATAATAGGGTAAATTTTGCCGTACATCTATAGTATACAAAAGATATGCGTTCTTTCTCCAGGTATATGTTTTATCTTATGCCTAGAATGCTCATACCATACCCTTCTCATCACTAACTCTTGTGATTGCTTCAGTTATGTTTCACTTGACAGCCCCTCAAAGAGGTCTCCTCTAATCATATTAACCACTGGGCAGACAGACACCCTGTGTAGTCTCCTTTAGCCCTGTGTGTAACCTTCCACAGCATGTTTCACTCTCTTTCTACCATCCCTATCTTTTATTTTCTGTCATTTCCTGAAGGCTGGAACTACAGTGAATTTCTGTGATATCCTCAGCATGTAACCAAAGTGATGCCTGGTACATAATAGGCATATAGTACACAGTTTTGAATATATACTTACTTTTATATTTTTTTCATGTAAACATCTTTTGTCATTTAAGTAGTCAGTAAGGTGTTTGGGTTGATGTATGTGTGGTTGATGTTAGTAAGTAGAGGGATACTGAGTGTTGACTGCTGGTGGCGGTGGTGACCTCTCTGGGCCAGTGTGCTCATGAGTTGATGTATAACATACACTTTAAAAAAAATATTTTATTGTGTTTTTGTGAAAGTTTACATACCATATTACATTCTCGTTTAACAATGTCTGTCAGATCCGACTCAATGGCACTTGGCTTGGCTTGGCTTAACAATTTCTATACATATTTTTCAGTGAAATTGGTTAATTTTTTTGTAATATGTCAGGACTATACTTATTGCTATTCTGATTGTTTTGTTTCCATTAATCTAGCTTCCTTGCCACTCCCTCACACCTTTGACTTCTCTTCTTTGGTTTACGGTAAATGTTTACCATTTCATTTTGTTTAGTTGATTATTTAGAGGAGCACAGTACTTGCAAGTAATGTTTATTTTATGGACTGATTTGTCATTTGGCTAAAAGCTGACCTCTAGGAGTGCTTTGAATTTCAAGTTGTCTTAGGCTGGGTGCACTAGAGTGTTAAAACCAGTGAAGAGTTTTAATTCTGTAGTGTGTGTGTGTGTGTGTGTGTGTGTGTACAGGTTTCACTGATTTTAATTCTCTATTATGTGTTTACACACACAGAGGTATATGCAGGCTTCACTGGTTTTAATTCTCTGTAGTTTGTGTATACGTCTATATGTATATATGTATATATATACACACTTATGTAAATGTATGTATGTACACAGAGAGAGAGAGAGAGAGAGAGAGAGACTTATCTCAAGGAAATGGCTCATGTGGTTGTAGAGGATGGTGAGTCCCAAGTCTATAGGTTAGAGGTCAGGCTAGAGGCATCTCTCTTCTGACTCACAGCTGCAGAGATTGATGAACATGAGATCAGCACGTCAGATGGTAGCTGATGAAACGAAGATCCACAGGCAAGACATCGTACTGCAGTCTGTGGAGGCTAATGAATCCCAACCTTAGCAGAAAATATGGCAGGGCACTGGCTCAAGTTCCAAGAACTGGAGGTCAGATGATTAGGGTCTGGGATACAGGATGTAGAGCAAACAACACTGATGAGCTTTGCCAGACTACCCACATGTATTGGATGCAGGCCACACCCCTGAGAAAACTCCCCTTACAACTCATTGACTGATCACAGTAGATCACATTATGAAGGCAATTGTATCACAAAATGTGGAAAAACAACATCATTATATCACTGCCAAGTTACATTATTACATAACAGCCAAACTACGTCATTAATTACATAACTGCCAAATTACTGAAAATCATGGTTCCGCCAAGCTGACACATTACCTTAAACATCATACAAATTTGAAGCAGATTGCAGGGCAACAATCTTGAGGGTTTGTCTAGTCTCTACTACACCAGGAGCCTTTTTTTTTTTTTTTTTTTAGGAATTTGAAGATTATTTTTTCTGCTTGTTTTTCACCAGTTCTGTTCAGAACCATGTATTAAATCCCAGGTCAAAACAATTGGTAGTGGTAGCTAAGCACTGTGAAATTTCTCTGCTCGTTTCTTCTTTTAGTTTTTTTTTATATTATTCTTTTGCTGGGGACGAACAGAGAACCATAGTTGTTTATTTTAGATGGATGCTGGCAAACTTGTAAGACCCCTGTCTTGGACTGAATTGTGTCCCCCCCAAACATGTGTGTATTAACTTGGTTAGGCCGTAATTCCTGGTATTGTGTGATTGTCTACCATTTTGTCATCTAATGTGACTTCCCTGTGTGTTATAAATCCTGAATGTATGGTTTTAATGTAGCAAAATTAGAGGCAGTTATGTTAATGAGGCAGGACTCAGTATTAAGTCTTAAGCCAATATATTTTGAGCTATAAAAAGAAGTGAACAGAGAGACAGAGGTACCACATACTGCCAAGAAACACAGCTAGGAGAATAGTGCATCCTTGCAACATGGGGTGCTTGTTCTAAGAAGCTCCTTGGCAGGGGAAGATTGATGACAAGGACCTTTCCCCAGAGCTGACAGAGAGAAAAAGCCTTCCTCTGGAGCTGAAACCTTGAATCTAGACTTCTAACCTCCTGAATTGCTAGAGAATAATTTTTTCTTTGTTAAAGTCATCCACTTGTGGTATTCTGTTATAGCAGGACCAGATAACTATGACAACACCAAACTAGGATATACAACATTACCTTTATGGACCATGTTGTATCAGCTGACTGACTTTTCCCTTGAGACTATAGTCCTAAGACCTTAAACCTAATAAACCAATCCTGTGTGGTGTTTGTTGATGTGTGAAAAGCATCCATAACTGTACCCTCCTATGCTGGAAGCTATACCACTAGTATTTCAGATACCAACCAGCAGGGTTACCATAATGGACAGCTTTCAGTAGAGCTTCCAGACTAAGACTAGGAAGAAGAACTTGGCAATCTATTTCTTTTAAAAAAGTGACTAGTAAAAACCTTGTAAATAGCAGTAGAGCACTGACTGATATTGTTGCAGAAAATGAGCCCCTCAGGGTGAAGGTATTCAAAATACAGCTGGGAAAGAGCTGACTTCTGTGTGTAGAGTTGACTTTAGTAACATGGATGGAGTAAAGTGTTCCGGACCTCTACTGCTCATGTGGAATGAATCAAGAGGAAAAGAAAAATCCACAAGCATCCATTAATAATCAGAACATGGAATATGTGAAATATGAATCTAGGAAATTTGTAAGTTACGATAAATGAAATGGAATGCATAAAGCTTGATATCCTTGACGTAAGTGAGCTAAAAAGAACTGAAGAGATGATGAAGCCAAGGAGCTGAACAGAAGTCTTCAGAATGTGCCTCCAGAAGTCAGAGTCCAGGGATGTACTAAAATATGAAAAGACCTGGAATTAGAAAACCAAAATGGAAAAACATCCTTGGTATTTCTCAAGCTGAAAGAACAGAAGAAAGAATTGAAGCCGTGACTTGCCCATGGAAGCAGCAGTCAAGCAGTCAAATGGATTACATTGGGCAAGTCTGCTGCAACAGATCTCTTTCAAGTGTTAAAGGGCAAAGATCTCACTTTAATGTCTAAGATGCACCAGTCTCAAGCTATGGTATTTTCAATCAACCCATATGCCTGTGAAAGCTGGACAAGGAATAGGATGACCTAGGAAGAATCAATATTTTTGAATTATGGTATTGGAAGGAATATCGACCATACTGTGGAATCCAAGAAGAAGCAAATGTAGAATGCTCATGAGGAGTGAGGATGCCGAGACTTCATCTCACATAATTTACACATGTTATAAATAGAAACCAAGTCACTGTGAGTAGGAACTGATTTGATCGCACTAACAACGACAGCATTGGCAAAATATTAAAAGTTACAGAAGCATCAAAATAAGGTGGAAAGGTTACACAGGGTCACTGTAACAAGAAGAATTGGTCAAAATGCTACCACTTCAGGAGGGTAGTGTATGATCGAGAACCCATGAAATTGACAGAAGAAACTGGAGCCTCTCTGAAGGCACCAGCAAATTAAAAAAAAAAAAAAAAAAAATGGCTCCAGGAAGTGATAGGATATTGAGATGTGTCAGCAAATGGATAAATGGATGCTGTGCTGGAAATGTTCACTGTTCTATGCCAGGAAATTTAGAGGGCAATTATTTGGTCAACACAATGGAAGAGATCCATGTTTATGCCCATTTCAAAGAAAGATGATCCAATGACAACAACAATAAGGAAATTATCTACAAATATCATTAATATCACTCACAAGTAAAAAATTTTTTGAAGATAATTCAAAAACAGTTGCAGCAGTGCATAGACAGGGAACTGTCAGAAATTCAGGCTGGCTGCAAAATAGTCCTTTGGACCTATAAATATCTTGGCTGAAAGCAGAGAATGCCAGAAAGGTGTTTACCTGTGTTTTATTGACTATTCAAAGGCATTCAATTGTGTGGATCATACCAAATTATAGATAGCATTGCAAGGAATGTGAATTCCAGAACCCATAATTGTGCTCATGAGGAACTGTACATTGATTAAGAGGCACTCCTTTGAACAGAACAAGGGGATATTGCCTGTTTTAAAATTAGGAAAGATATGAGTCAAGGTTGTACCTTTTGATCATACCTATTCAATCTGTATACCTAACAAATAATCTGAGAAGCTGTACTATATGAAGAAGAATAGGATGTCAGGATTAGAGGAATACTCATTAACAATCTGTATTATTCAAGTGATATACATCCTTGCTTGCTAAAAGTTAAGAGGACTTAGGGCACTTACTGAATAAGATTAAAGACCAAAGCTTTCAGTATGGTTTATACCTCAACGTAAACAAAACAAAAATCTTCACAAATGGACCAGTAAGCAACATCATGGTGGATGGGGAAAACATTGATGCCCAAGATTTCATTTTACTTGATTTGGATACAGCAGTTAAGAAATCAGAACACATATTACATTGGGCAAATGGGCTGCAAAAGACTTCTTTAAAGTGGTGAAAAGCAAGGATGTGACCTTGAAAACTAAGGTGTGCCTGACCCAAGCCATGGTGTTTTCTTTGGCCTCTTATGCATGTGAAAGTTGGGTGATGAATAAGGAAGGCCAAAGAAGAATTCATGTCTTTTAATTGTAGCGTCAAGGAAGAATATTGTGTATAACCATGGACTGTCAAAAGAACAAACAAGTCTATCTTGGAAGAAGCAGGACAAAATTGCCCTTGGAAGCAAAGGTGATAAGACTATGTCTTATGTACTTTGTGCATGTTATCAGGAGGGGTCCATCCCCAGACAAAGACATCATGCTTGGTAAAGTAGAGGGTCAGCAAAGAAGAGGAAGACCCTCAACAAGATGGACTCACACAGTGACTGCAAAGATGGGCTTAAACATAATAGGATTACGAGGATGGTGCAGGTCTGAGCATTGTTTCCTTCTGTTGTACATAGGTCACTATGAATTAGAACTGACTCCATGGAACCTGTTTTAGTCAGCTAGTGTTACTCTGACAGAAATACGTCAAAGTGATTGGCTTTAACAAAGAACAGTTTATTCTTACATAGTCCAGCGGGCTACAAGCCCAAATTCAGGATGCTGGCTCAAGGGATAAGCTTCCCCTCTGTTGGCTCTGGAGAAAAGTCCTTGTGTTGTGTCCATCTTTGTTCAGGGAGCATCTCAGTACAGGAACCTGAGGTCTGAAGGATGCACTTACTCCCAGTGCACTTTCTTGATGGTGTGAGGTTCCCAACTCTCCACTTGCTTCCATTTCTGTTTATCCCTTGTAGGATAAAAGAACAAAAGGTGGTCCACGCCATACTCCAAGTCAGATCTCTTTACAGTGGAGCAGTGAGGTGACATTAGAAGGGAATTATGGTGGCACCCTAATCCTCTCTAACATAATCCATGCTGTTAGCCACAGGCAGAGATTGTGATTTACAGCACGAGAAAATCACAAAATGGAGGACAATCACAGAATACAGGAAATCCCGGCCCAGCCAAATGACTACACATATTTGGGGGAGGGGGCACAATTCAATCCATGACAGAACCTAACATGTTGTCATGGATTGAATTGTGTCCCCTTCAAAATATGTGTAGCCATGTGGCTGGTCCATGATTCCCAGTATCTTGTGACTATCCTCCACTTTGTGGTTTTCATATGCTGTATGTTAAAAGAGCACCTCCCTATGTTATAGGAGCACCTCCCTGCTCCACTGTAAAGGGAGTTTCCCTGGAGTATGGCTTGCACTACCCTTAATCCTTTCATCTTGCAAGAGATGAAAAGGAAGCAGGCAGAGAATTGGGAACCTCACACCATCAAGCAAGCAACACCAGGAGAAGAGTGTGTCCTTCAGACCCGAGATTCCTGCACCAAGATGCTCCCTGGACAAAGACTGATGCAATACCAGACTTTCCTCCAGAGCCGACAAGGGGAAAGCCTTCCTCTGGAGCCGACACCCTGAATGTGGACTTGAAGCCTACTGGACTGTGTGAGAATAAACTTTCCTTTGTTAAAGCCATCCACTCTGTGGTATTTGTGTTAGAGCAGCACTAGCTGACTAAAACATATGTGTTTATTTATTTATTTCCTTATTTAACCTGTTGTTGATTTTTAGCTTCATATCATTATGGTCCAAGAAAATGCTTTATATAATTTCATTAAAAAAAAAAAAGAATTGTTAAAACTGTTTGTGACCTAATACATGATCTGTTCTGGAAAATGATCTGTGCAATTGGCGTATGGTTTTTAGTGATTGTCTTTTTCCATGTTCTGTCTATAATTCACTTGGTGGGTTGGAATCCTCTGCTATTATTGTAGGGTTGTGTTTCTGTGTTAATAATAGTCAAAATTTGATTTATGTGTTTTGGTGCGTTGCTTTTAGGTACATATGTGTATTTATAATTGTTATAAATTGATACTTTTATTATTATGTAATGCCATTCTTTATCTCTTGTGACAGATTTGATTTAAGCCTATTTTATCTGATACCAGTATGACCTTTCTGCTCCTTTTTGTTTACCAGTTACATGGAATATTTTTCTTAATGCCTTTTCTTTCAGTCTGTTTGTGTCCGGGTGTCTAAGGTGTGTTACTTTTAGAAAATGAAAAGATGGATTTTTTTTAAATCCTTTCTGCCACTCTCTGCCGTTTTTGTTTTATTATATTGATGTTTTTGTTGTTTTTTGTTTGTAGTTAAGTGCTGGCTTTTGATGAGCCTTCATATTATTTTTCCTCACCCTGGATGTTTCTTTTTGATGATTTCTTGGTGATTCCTGCATGTGTTACATTACCTGATTTACAACTACTGCAATGTTTAGCAAAGGACTAACATTTCATTATTATATAACCTTCACATAATAAATCTGTTCCTGATATATTCTTCCTTCCCCTATTTCTATTTGTGTGTTTCCATTAACATCAATGTATGTCCTGTGCTTCATAGGTTAAGTTTTTACCGTTTACTTCATGTTTTTGCCTTTCTATTTGGAGTACCCTCTTGAGGAATACTGGCAAAGCTGGTCTGATAGTGACAAATTCCCAGGCCTTCTGTCTGTTTAGGAATGTTCTGATTACCCTCTCATTTTCTGAAGGACAACTTTTCTGGGTAAAAAACTCTTAATGGGCAAATGGTTTGATTCAGTTGTTTGTGTGTACTACTGCCTCGTTTTCTGGCCTCTAGAATTTCTCGGAGAACTCTGCACTGACACTTATGAAAGACCCCTGGTATGTTAAATCGCCTTTTATTGTGCTGCTTTAAAATTCTCTCCCTGTTTTTGGTTTTTAAGAATTTTGTTATGATATGTCACAAAGTTGACCTCTTTGTGACTCTTGATTGAAATTCATGTAGCTTCTTCTGTTTGCAAGCTTGGTTCTCTGTTCAGATCTGGTAAATTCTTTCCAATTATCTCTTGGGAAATTGTTTCTGTGCCTTTTTTGTTACGATAGTAACTGAAGTTCTGGTATGTCTAATGTTTAATTTCTTGTTTGAATTCCACATTTCCTTTTGAGTCTGCTTACTTTTCTCTTTTGTTCCTTTGTTTATTTTGAAACATGTGAAGTACAGTTATTTTGTCTTCTATTTCACTTATACCATCTTTTGCCTGTTCAATTCTGTTGTTGAATGTTTCTGTTACTTTTTTTATGCAGATGTGTTATTCTTCAGTTCCAGTAATTATCTTTGTTATATATATTCCATACCAATCCCATTGCTGCTAAGTTGATTCTGACTCATAGCAACCATGTAAGACAGAGTAGAACTGCCCCAGAGAGTTTCCAAGGAGTAACTGATAAATTCAAACTGCCACACCTTTTGATTAGCAGACATAGCTCTTAACTACTACACCATCAGGGTTCATATATGTATATATTCTGTACATATATATGTGTATACTTATGTATGTGCATAGACATATATATACACACAAGCCTATATGATGTCCATGATAAGTCATTTTGTTTTTCCATTTGCGTGTTCTCTATGTATTTGTTACTTTCTTTAAACTTATTTTGCACCAAGTCTGAGAATCTTCAGTTCTTTGCTTCATTCTGGCTTCCATGAGAGATTTCCTCTCCTTTATGTTTTGCTTTCTTGTCTTGTGCTTTTCTGTGTTTTACTAACTTCTGTTGAACTGTTTTGTTATTTTTTAATTTATTTATTTTGCTTTGTCTAATGTGGGAAAATTTTCACTGTGTGCCTTGGTGATACAGTGGTCAATTGTCTAGCTGCCAACTAAAAGGCCAGGCCCCACACCTACTAGCTTCTCAGTAGGATAAAGATGAGGCAGAGCACCACAATGGGAACCATGGGTCAAAGATCCTACAAAGCAGCTTGCCTCAGCCCTGTAGGTTCACTTGGCAACAGTAGGTTTACTAGAATCTGAGAACCACTAGAGGATACTCTTACTCTTATTTTTTCTTTTTTCTAATGTTGATTTTGGAGGTCTGGATGGTCAGTCTCTGAAATTCAAAATACATGTATGGGAGGGGCCGTTTCATCAGACTCATCCACTGACAGGAGTTGTAGGAATCAACTTTACTTTGGTGACAGTGAGTCATCCTTCTGATGTTTCCCTTACCAGCATCCCTGCACAGGCTCATCTACAGCATCCCATTTGAGGGCTTTTCCTGTGTGTCTTAGTCTAGATTATTCACCTTCCCGTGCTACCCTTTCACTTCTTCTCAATCTTAGTACCCATCTGTTGCAGGCCTCAGTGAGGTTCACTAGTACTGCAATGCAGTGTTACAGTCTTCTTCCATCCCTTTGTCGTGTTCCCTGATTGGGTTGATACCCCAAAGTAACATGCAAAAGTGGCCATGATGAGTGAACTCTCTTGGTGTTAGCAGAAAGGATATCTCAGTTTCTGTGCTAACCTTTCTCTTCCTCTCCCCAACTTCCGGTTTTGCCATGATTCTCCAGTTACTCAGCTGTTACTCAGGATTCCACGATCTCACTCTGTGCTTGTTTTTATCCATTGTTCAGTGAGTTACTTGCTGGAGAAGTAGATAGAAGTGTCCACTCACTTCAACATCTTACTCCTCATAACAGTTTTAATTAATATTGATATTTGATAGTGAGCTTTGAAAAAATGTTGAAATTTTCACAGCCATGGGTTACCTAGCTGGTATTTTGCTCTCAAGACCAGTATGACTTATATAATTTTTTTCATTAATTATAAATGAAATATATTTAGGTTTCTTCATGCTGTTTAGAGAAATGTTATCACTAGGAAAAGCATTAAAAGAGAGTGATTGATGCTAGTGATTTTTCTAAAAATAGTCACTTTGTAAGTATTTTTTCCATTTGGGGTGTTTGGACTTCTTTCAGAGTTAAAATGAAACATAATATGTGGTTTTATAAACATTTTTGTATTTCAGAATCTGGCTGAGTAATATGCATTGGAACAATATGATAAAAGCTCATCTTAAATGCATTTGTTGGCTTTTATAAAAGATAAGATTTTCCAGTTGTAAAATGTGAAATGAAGTAACATGATATTTTTAGAGCAAATTATCCCAGCAAAACTTGTATGCTATATGGATGAGAATCACTTGTTAATGTTATTTATTTTGTTCTCATTTCTGATAAGTGTATTAATAACCATGCCTTTTATTTGCATAGATGCCTATTTTGCATCTATGCATTATATCACATTTTGGTAGATGCCAATTTTGCATCTCTGCATTATATCACAAAGCCATTACATTGAATTCACTGAAATACAAATCCCTGATACCTAATGCAAGAGGCATGCATTTATTTTCATTTTTGTTTAGTTGAAGTAAGTGTCCAGCATTTCACATATTTTTCCAGTTAAGAAAATAATTGGCAGAGAAAGGAGTTGCAAAATGGTTCACATTCTTCAGATGAACTAGAGATTTCAAATATTGCTCTACCTAGCACAAAACTCTGGTGGCATAGTGTTTAAGTGCTACAGCTCCTAACCAAAAGATTGGCAGTTGAAATCCACCAGATGCTTCTTGGAAACTCTGTGGAGTAGTTCTACTTTGTCCCATAGGGTCCCTATGAATCAGAATTGATGCTACAGCAGTGGGTTTTGGTGGGTTTTATACCTAGCACATCTCCTACAATTCTATTTTGTTGTCATATGAAGGTGTTTAAACAAAGATAAAAATTCTTCCTTCACCTTTGATGGTATTAGGATACCGTTTTTATGGTTTATAGGTACCAAGCTTTTAACAAACTGTGAAATGCTGTGGATTTCTTTGTGAATCACCATATCTAGACTAATGTGGTGGTGGTTTACAAAGTAATTCATAGTGTTTCACAGGTGCTTCTGCAATTGATCTACACTTCTGAAGCCTAGGATCACTTATGCTATTGGTAACAAGCCACTTTGTGTTAAAAAAACATGCAAGGGTAAGAGATCCCTGGTAAACATACTCTAGCATCTGTCCATTTGGTACTCCACCAAAATTGTTCCAAACACACAAGAAATTATGGATGTTTTACATATTTAGTATCTGATTCTCTGTTGTTCTTTTTTTCCAAAAGTAATTTGTGACACTTCCTGGTTAAGAAACATAGTATGTTAGACATAGACTCAGTGAGTACCCACACCCAAAATAGTATGCACACTATTTTGGGGATTTAAAGATTTTATTTCTGATTTGGTTACTATGCTTATGTAAATACAGAATTAGTATACATGAATGCTGTATACTCCATGAATATATTAATTAAATGGCTTGACTACTGGTCTTGTGAACATATTCAGTACTTCTGTAAGCAAACAAGACTTAATTTTATTATAGCCTGAAAAAACACTTTTGGTATAAGTAATGAAATAGCCTTAATAGGCAATGTGGTTCAATAAAAGATACATGTTAAAGTTAGATACTCTTTGGACACTCGTCTTTACTTACACTCTTGTGGAACCAGTTTCTGTGGTTCCATTCTATGATGGGAAATATTGAATAACCTTCACAAGGTACCGAAGGCCTAATTACTTACTGACTTATTGAGTCTGATTGATTTCTGTACTATAGATTAAATATTTCATAGTTAACTCTTTTAATAACTGATTCAGGCTCCAGATAGCCCAGTTGATATTACCAGATCAGTTTGCTTAGAACTTTGGTCTTCTGTCTGACAACAAGAATTTCATAATTATGAAAACTTTGATGTTTTACTTCTTAAGTTAGACTTCTGTCCACTTATGTAGCAATGGTACATCATCATTGAATAAGACTGTGAATTTAATGATTATTAAATAAGTCTGTTACATTCATTGTGACTTTGTTTTTGTTCAATTCCTTTGTTATATTGTTAAATATGTGTTACCTGTATGTTGTGTCTGGTTTGGTGTCCTTATATAAATCATCATATTGAATTGTAAAGCCCTTCTACTAGGTTATAGAAAATCAGCACATTATTGTAAGCATATATATGGTTCAAACGAGGTCAATAAAATTCAAATATGCTCTGTGAGAATATGGCAGGAAATGCTTTACAGAAGCAAATATCTTGTAACTCTAGTTTCATTTTGTGTACTATAAATGTAAGATCGTAATTACCTAACCAATAATTTATTAGTCTATGTAAGTCTCATCTCTTACTTATATTTGCTGTACTCTTATTCCTTTTGGAGCCCTGATAGCACGGTAGTTAAGAGCTTGGCTGCTTACCATAAAGTCTGCAGTTCGAATTCACCAGCTACTGCTTGGAAACATTGTGAGACAGTTCTGCTCTGTGCTGAAGGGTCAGTATGAGTTAGAATTGACTTGAAAACAAAGGGTTTTGGCTTTTATTCCTCTTGTGCTCTATGTTTATAAGTAGGTCCTCAGAGATCTTGAAATGCCCCTGCTTTTATTAGGGACCCATTGCCAGTGGACGGGATAGGTAGAGAAAGACTCTACAAAGACAAGTTTCTGGGATTCAGTTCTTTTGGAGGTCTATTTTTTCTGTATTATGTAACGGAACTGCTTTTACAATTTCTTGTGTGGTGAAGCTTCTCTGTTTGTAGTGAAAACATTTGTAACCACTGTTATAAACTTGCAGAAAGTCACAATATTTCTTTCCTGACAGAAATTTTAGTTTTATTATAAATAAAATGGAGTTCATTAACACATCTCATGATCATACATCTGTACTCTTGCATCACAATTCTAACCTCAAGTCATCAATATTTATTTTAACAAAGCAGTATTTACTTTTTCCATTTTTAGATAAACACATGGAAGTTCACAAACAGTAAGATTAATTTTGACTGCATTTTTGGGTAGAACACATGTTCAAAGTGGACTGCCCTGTTCTATGAGGAACAAAATCAGGGTCAAGGCCTCCTAACTATGGGGCATTATTTGAAAATAAATATTAAGAAGAATGAATTTTTGAGGTTAACCAAAATGTTTAGTATAATTTATACTATAATTTTTTTCTAAGCTTACTTGTTTTCCATACCTATTTCTAAATATGGAAACCCTATTGGCATAACAGTGAAGTGATAAGGCTGCTAACCAAAAAAGATTGTCAGTTCAAATCTACCAGGTGCTCCTTGGGGAATTCTACTCTATAGTGTAGTTCTGCTGTATCCTATAAGGTCGCTATGAGTCAGAACTGACTCCACAGCACCTAACAATAGTAACAACTTCTCTAGGTATCTGAGTTTCTCAATATTTGTATTTCATTTTACTTCTTGGACGTTCAAATGCTGACTACCCTTTAGTTTCTGGACATTTGTTTGAGACATATTCCCAGAAAAATAATCATAACATAGAAGAACAAAGAAAATAATTGCAATCTAGTCATGTCTTACTGTGTGTATGAGTTTCATTTTTATGGGAGTTAAGTATTTTTGAATAAGTACGTGAGACTTTTATATTACTATTACGTATTTTTCATCTTTATAGAATTTTTATTTCATGTAGTCTTGTGTGAGCTTATAGTACCTACAGATATGCCTGTACCTAATGTGTAGAAAGCAAGAGTGGGGGAAGCAAGGGAGGGAAGAAGGGAAGAAATTTAAATATTTCCATCATTAAAAATATATTTGAAGGGCTGGAGTCAATATGGCAGACTAAACACACATCTCCCCAAATCCCTTGGGAAACCAAGACACGAACTGGTAATTAAACAGAGCGTTCTGGACACCTAGTGATCCCTAGGATGTGGCATAGGGCTGTTAATTTGCACTTCTTACTACTGAACACTAAACTTCCACTCTTTTGCTGGTATAACTCAGCGAGTGCGGGCTTGTACAGACTGAAAGTAACTCACCATTTTAATTTTTTTTTTCTCTGTTTTAGCTGGCAGGCAGAGCTGGGACTACTAGCTGCTAATCTCAGACACACTACTGGTGAGATCAGCAAGCAAAATTGATATATTTTGAGATCCCAGCTTTGGACTCTGTGCATCTTGGCACCTTTGGCCTTTCTTTCTGCCTCTGCCACAAAGTAGCTGGTACTGAGGTGGTGGTGAACTTGTGCAGGATGCCATCTTGATCCATTAGTAGGTGGATACACACAGAGACCCAAGCTAGACTTACTTCTTAGACTAGGAGGCAGCACCTGCCCTGGGGAGAGCGCTTTTCAGGCAGAAAAGCAGTATTTTTCACAGTGTAACCTATGGCTGGGGCTCGACAACAGAGACTGTGGACTCTGTGAATTTCAGTACCTTAGGCCTGTCTTTCTGCCTCCACCAGAGAGTCTCCTGGTCCCAGCCAGGTGGCAAGCTTGTGTGGGACACTATCTTGTTCAACTGGGCGGTGGATATACCGATATGGCATCCTCAGCTAGACCCAGTTCCTGGGCTGGGAGGCAGCGCCTACCTGGAGGAGAACACTTTTCTGGCAGAAAAGCAGTATTCTACACAGTGTCGCCTACAGCTGGGGCCTGACAGCAGAGGCCCACAGGCCAGTAGCCTTTCTGTATTTTGAGTTAGTTTGTAACATCCAGGATTTGATATAGAGATGCTTACTTTGCCAGCCAGGAAGAGGGACCTATACACCTGAAAAACTGACTGACTTTGGAAGTTGTCACATATGTTTTACCTCTCATTTTAAGATAGCCTAGAGAAACAACTGTGGTCCATCCTCACAGAATCTCTCTCAGACTCTAGTGACTCACATGATGCCTGAAAAGCAACAAACTCATGAAGCCATAAAAGTCCAAATCAATAGCAGAAAATAACATAGAAAGTGGAACTCATGGAAACTGAACAACATCTTACTCAAAAACTCATGGATTATAGAAGAAATCAAGGATGAAATAAAGAAAGTTACAGATTCCAATGAGAATGGAAACACTTCCTACCAGAAACTATAGGATACAGCCAAAACAGTGCTCAGAGGTCAGTTTATCTTCAGAAATGCACACATCTGAAAGGAAGAAAGAAACCAAATGGAAGAACTGGCCCAACAGCTTGAACAAGTAGAGAGAGAACAACAGAGGAACCCCGCCAGCACCAGAAGAAAACAGATCATAAAGATTAGAGCAGAACTAAATGAATTAGAGGACAGAAGAACAATTGAAAACATTGAAAAGACCAAAAGCTGTTTTTTGAAAACCAGCCAACCAAGTGCCATGGAGTCATATCTGACTCATGTCAACGTTAGGGGCCAAGCTAGAATTGACCCCCAGAGTATTCAAGGAGTGCCTGGTGGATCAACAAAATTCACAAACCATTGGCCAAACTTACTAAAGAAAAGCAGGAAAGGAAACAAATAACCTGAAAAAGAAACAAGAGTTGCTGTAACAGATCCAACAGAGATAAAAAATGTCATAACTGAATACTATGAAAGACTATAACAAATTTGAAAACCTAGAGGAAATGGACAAATTCCTTGATTAATATCAACTACAGAAATTATCACAAGCTGAAGCAGAACAACTTAATAAACCCATTACAAAGGAAAAGATTGAAAAATTCATCCAAAACCTACCAACCAAAAAAACACACGGGCCCAGATGGCTGCACTGCAGAATTCTACCAAGGTTTTAGAGAACAGTTTATCTGTAATACTAGTGAGACTATTTCACAGTATAGTAAGGGGTGGAATACTCCCATGCTAAAAACTCTCAGCAAAATTGGAATAGATAGCTATTTCCTCAATGCAATAAGGGCCATTTATACAAAGCCAACTGCCTACATCATCCTGAATGGAGACTGAAACCATTTCCCTTGAGAACAGGAACTAGACAAGGATGCCCACTCTCACCTGTCCTATTCAACATTGTGCTCGAAGTTCTAGCCAGATCAATTAGACAAGACCAAGAAATAACGGGCATCCACGTCAGCAAAGAAGTAAATATCTCCCTGTTTGCAGATGCTATGATTATATACACAGAGAATCCTAAAGAATCTGTAAGTGAATTACTCAAACTGACAGAAGAGTTCAGCAAAGTTTCAGGATACAAGATAACTATAAATAAATTAGTAGGATTCCTTTATACCAATGATGAGATTATTGATGAAGAAAGACCTAAATATCAAATCTAAAACAGTAAAGCTCATCTAAGAAAAAGTAGGCATAGCAATGGAAGTTTTAATATACAACATATACAGACTTCAAAATCTGTCAAACTGACCACAAACGACAGAAGAGAAAATAAATAAATCGGAACTATTAAGAATCAAACAATTTTGCTCATCCAAAGACTTTATTAAAAGAATTAAAAGGCCACCTACAGAATGGGTAAAAATATTTGACAACGATATGTCAGACTGATGCCTCATCTCTGTAATCTATAAAGTATAATAATCCAGTTAAGCAATGGGCAAAGGAGATGAACAGATACTTCTCTAAAGAGGAGATCCTGGCAGCCAAAAAACACATGCAGACATGCTCGTGATCATTAGTTATTAAAGAAATTCAAAGCAAAGCTACTAGAAGATACTGTCTCACCAGAACAAAGTTGGCCATGATCCAAAAAGCACAAGCAACAAATGCTGGAGTGACTGTGGAGAAAGTGGAACTCTCCTACACTGTTGGTGGGATTGCAAATGGTGCAACCTCTTTGGAAAGTAATCTGGCCCTTCCTTAAAAAGCTGGAACTACATATACCATTTGATCCAGTAATTCCACTGCTTGGAATATATCCCACAGAATCCAGGCCATTCACACCAACTGATACATGCACACAAATGTTTATCGCAGCACAGTCCACAATAGCAAAAAATGGAATAAATTCAGATGTCAAACAACAGAGGAATGGATAAGTTAACTATGGTGTATACACTCAATGGAATAGAATGAAATGTTAAAGAACAACGATGATTTTAAGAAACATCTCATAACCTGGTTTCAGTTAGAGGATAGTAGTCAGTGAGTAGTCAGTGAGAAAGTAGTCAGTGAGAAAATGACAAGTGTTGTATGAGACCCCTATCATAAGAACTTAAAAACAGACTCATGCATAGAAGACTCTGACGGCTGCATGGGTCTGGATGGAGGGAGGGCGAGGGGAGGAGAGTTTAGGTTAGATAGTTGTTAAAAATTTGGTTGGGTGAAATCTGTGACAGCATACATTAGAAAGAAGATCAACATTAACTGGACTTCAACATAACATGATTACTCCTCCCATCTTAATCCAATATTGCAAGGATAGAGTAGCTGGGGTTGGGGGCCAGGGACCATGCTGTCAGGTGACATGGAGGCCAATTGGCACAACTAGCAGTTTGCTAAGAGAGCCCTCTGCACCCCACATTAGTGAGGGACATCTGAGGTCTTAAAAGCTGCCAGGCTGCCATCTGGGGGTACAGCAAATGGTCCCAACTTAGCAGGAATGAATGATCACCAAGGACCAAAATGACATGGGTGAAAGAAAACCTGGGAGACAGACAGATCCACGTGAGTGGGTGACTATACTCAGTTGCGACCAGAAGAACCGGATAGTGCCTGGCCACCACCAGTGATAGCCGTGATGAAACTCATAAAGTTGAGTGTCACTGGCAAAATTAGGATAAAAAGGGATGCACACTGAGATCTCCATTAAAAGACCTCAGTTGATGGTCTACAGGCCTTGGCATTCCCCTAGGAGCATCGCCCCTGGCCCATGATAGAGGTCAGCTCTTGAACACGAATGAATTGGCGGCACAGAGTGACCATGTGAGGTATGCACTTTATGGTTTTACCCATCTATAAGATGTTGTCTTGCTGACCTCTTATTGGAGGAGAGGGAGTGGGTAGAGCAGAGGGGATAGGAGATTGTTGGAAGGATAAGGCATGTATGGAACGGAGAGGAAGAGTATGCTGTCACTGGCCACGGAGAGCAGTGGGAGCTGTATGTAGTTGGCCATGTAAATTTATATGGGAATGTGTATTTGACAGTGGTAAAATGTTCTTTATATTTTTAATCGTGACTTCATAGGGACACTCTGAGTTGGAATTGGCACTATAGTAACAGTAACTTGATCACTGATCATGTCTTTGATCTACATGCATCTGTCCAACCCAAGGCATAATTCCATTATAAGTAATCTTTTTATCTAAAAATCAATCAAGTAAAAAAATATTTGGGAATCATAAAAGTGAGTGAAATTCTTAGGATAAGGAAGAAAGTTAGCCTATTAATGAATCTATAAGTTTAAAAAGTTAGGACTTACTTGAATGCTTACTCTTGAAAGTACTTCAGCTGAGTTACTGAAATTCTGAAGATACTAGCTGTGTACTAATTAGCAGTTAGTAGAATATCAGCCTTTTATTTGTATGTGGGGATACTTAAGTAGTATAACTGAGCACCACTGTAATCAGTGTCCTGATTTTGTCTCCTTGAGAGACTGTGCTCTTACAACATACTCCCCAAATAATAATTAGAGGAGAAAATTAAATATGCAATTCTGCTTTCAAAAATATTGTGGTGGACTATAAGAAGAAGAACTGAGAAACATATAAACCCCCTTGAACTGCTGAAAATAGTTCTGCTACAGAAAAGCCACTAAGATTTATAGAGATCTTAAAGTACTTTACTTAGGGTATCTCATTTAGTCTATATGGTCAGTATTATTGCCCCATTTTAGAGATGAAGGAATGCAAGTACTCTAACTTTTAAGACTGTGTTCTTTATACCTTAACCAAAAACTAGACCCATTGCTGTCAAGTCGATTCCATATCATAGTGATCCTATGGAACAAAGTGGAATCATCCTAATGGGTTTCTGAGGCCGTGATATTCATGGAAGCATATGGCTACAACTTTCTCCCACAGAGCAGCTGAGCTTGAACTGCCAACCTTTTGGTTTGTGGCTGAGTGCTTTAACTACTGCTCCACCTGCAGAATGCTCATTGGCTGTGTCTGTGACACTTTGACATAAAAGGTAAGATTTCAGAATAATGAGAAAAAAAATTAAAAACATGTATTTAGAAAGTACTTCTGTTCTCCTAAATCGTAATCATTCTATCTGATTTCTTCTTAATGTGGTGATGTCTGTGAGATACTGTTTGTGGTTTAACTGAAATCGAGCTACAAAATATTTATATGCTGAATTTGGAAAAGTCTTCTCTAAGAAGACATGTATGTCTGCCAGAGGTCTCCTAGGTTGGCAGGTAGATATTTTCATTGGATCTTGATGTGTGAATCAGCAGTATCCACTGTCCAGGTCAGAGCCAGTGGTCAGCTTTCCATAGCCAGGTAACTGAAATGAGCATTGGATTAGGTCCTGTGGTTTCAGAGCCTTTTAGTGACTAGCAGGTAAAAACAAACAAACAAAACAAATGCAGTATTTGAGTGTTCAAGAATAGACTGAGTAGAGGAAAGAAAAGGGAACATAGTAGCTACAGTGCACCAAGTTCATTTATCTGATGAGAGACATTAGAAATTTGCTTTTCATTGAGTATGATGAGCATATAAAATCTTCCAGGGTGATGGGTTTGTGTAATTTGAGAAAACTCAAGTGATTCTTAAATGCTCCCTTTCCTGAGAACCACTGAACTAGAATTTTATGAGGTCAAAAAACATAGAAACTCTTAGAAAAGAACAGAAGAAATAACCATAAAATCAGTATGAAATAGCATAAAGCCAGAAGAGAGAAATCTTTAGGACTCAGATTATAAAAAACATCTTTCTATCCCTAAGGCAAAATTTCTGTGGAAACACCAAAGAGGCCAGAGCCTGAGAACCTGGGGGAACAAGCTGGAGTCTCAGGCCTGAATGAAATCATATTAAAGAGAACACATTAGCAAGTTGAGTGTCTGTCTGGAGCTAGGAGCCCAGAGTACAGATGGGAAAAATATCTAGAAGAGTGCTATGCAGTAGAAATGTAAAGCAAGCCACATAGGTAAGTGTAAATTTCTTTAGATTAAAATTAACTTAAAAAATTAATTTAAAGCTTTACAAAATTAGGTTAAATTACTTTGATATTCTATTTAAGCCAGTATATCCAAAAATATTATTTCAGTATTATCAATGCAAAATTATTAATAGGGTATTTAACATTCTTTTATTGGCGTTAAGTCTTTGGAATACAATGTATGTCTTGCACTTGTAGGACGTGGTTTGAACTAGTCACTAGACAACGTTTAATTGCTGAAAAGTCTCATCTGTCTATTAGGTATCATATTGGACATTGCAGATCAATAGGACAGGTACAAATGTGAGTTTATATCTTTACATGCCTACCTCAAACTCTTTTGCCAGTATTCCCAAGATATCTCTGAGATTGCCAGGGTTAGAAGCACACACTCTAGAATCAGACTGCTTATACCTGAAGCATATTCCTACCACATAATAGTTGTGTGACCATGGGCAGATGTCATATCCACTTATGCCTCAGTTTTTCGTCTTTCAAAAGGAAACTAATATTTTGCTTATAAAGTTATTGTTGTTAGGTGCCACTGAGTCAGTTCTGACTCATAGCAACTCTATGAACAACAGACGAAACTGTGCCTTCTCTTGCGCCATGTCCACCGTCATTTTTATACTTAAGCCCATTGTTGCAGCCACTGTGTCAACCCACTTCATCGACTGTCTTCCTCTTTTTCGCTGATCCTCCACTCTACCAAGCATGACGTCCTTCTCCAGGGACTGATCCTTCCTGACAACATGTCCAAAGTGTGTAAAATGTAGTCTTGCCATCTTTGCTTCCAAGGAGCACTCCGGTTGTACCTCTTGCAGAACAGAGCTACTGGTTCTTTTGGCAGTCCATGGAACATTCAGCATTCTTCTCCAACACCACAATTCAAAGGCATCAGTTCTTCTTCTGTCTTTGTTCATGGTCCAGCTTTCACATGCATATGATGTGATTGAAAATAGCATGTCCTGGGTCAGGCACACTTTAGTCTTCAAGGTGACATCTTTACTTTTGAAAACTTTAAAGAGATCCTTTGTAGCAGATTTTCCCATTGCAATGTGTCTTTTGATTTCTTGACTGCTACCTCCATGGGCATTGGTTGTGGACCCAAATAAAATGAAATCCTTAACAGCCTCAATCTTTTCTCCACTTATGACGGTGTTACTTACTGGTCCAGTTGTGAAGATTTTTGTGTTCCTGATGTTGAGGTGCAATCCATCCTGAACACTGTGGTCTTTGATCTTCATCAGTGTCTCAAATCTTTTTCACATTCAGCAAGTAAGGCGGTATCATCTGCATAAGGCAGGTTGTTAATGAGTCATCCTCCAATCCTGATGCCTCATTCTTTTTCATAGAATCTAGCTTCTCAGATTATTTGTTCATCATACAAATTAAAAAGATATGGTCAAAGGATACAACCTTGACACACACCTTTCCTGACTTTAGACCAGGCAAGGTCCACTTGTTCTGTTCGCACGACTGCCTCTTGATCCATATACAGATTCCTTAAGAGCAGAATTAGGTGTTCTGGAATTCCCATTTTCCACAATATTAGCAATAATTTAGAATGATCTACACTGTCAAATGCTTTTGCATAGTCACTGAAACACAAGTAAACATCTTTCTGGTATTCTTTGCTTTCAGCCCAAATCAGTCTGACATCAGCGATGATGTCCCTGGTTCCATGTCCTCTTCTGAATTCAGTTTGGATTTCTGGCAGTTTCTTGTCAATATACTGGTTGTTAGGAATATTAAATATGTTGATATAAACCAAGGGATTAATTATTTTAATTATCAATAGCATGTACGGGCTCAAACAAGAGTGGTTGGGCTTGCTTTTGTTGTTGTGATGTAGCCTTATTGCTTAACATTCAACTCCAGGCTCCTTTCTTTTTTTCTATACTATCTTGAGGAAATTCTTTTGATATCAAGGACCTCAATTCCTGTCTCTCTGCCAGCAATTCTAGTGCTTTTATTTTAGGCTCAGATTTCGTATTTCCTGACTCCAATACCAAATAGAATCTTAAACATTTCTACTTAGATCCCTCAAAATATCTAAGGAGATAGTTGATAATAGAACTCACTATCACCTTTTCTAAACACTGTCCTCCAGACGATAAATGTACCAAAAGAGAGATCATCCTTTTCCCTCTGAATGGCACCAGTATTTGTCCAAAGATACATGCCTGAAATTTAAATATCATTCTGGATCCCTGCTCTGTCTCTCACATCCTATTCATCATATGAAACCCACTACTGTCTAGTTGATTCTCACTCATAGCAATGATATAGGGCAGCGTAGAACTGCTTCATGGAGTTTCCACAGAGCACCTGGCAGATTTGAACTGCCAACCTTTTGGTTAGCAGATGTAGCACTTAATTAACAACTGTGCCACAAGGGTTTCCTATCATCATATAACCTCCTCTAAATTTCTTAAAGGGAAGGACATTTTTTTCTGTATTCCTACCATCATCAGCCTAACTCTAGATTATTGCAGTACCCTCCTTCATAAGTGGTTCTTCCTTACACATGTTATCCTTATTCTCCATTTCACAGCCAGAGGGATTGTCTTATGATGCTAGTCTGATTATTTTTTCCCCTTCCTTAAAAATATTCAGCCATTTATTGTATGTTCTAAAATTAATAAACTTTTTTTTTTTTCTTTAGGTTAGCACTGCCTACTTCAGCCTTTAACTGGGTGCTAGCCTCAGTGGAGGAAGCCCTGGTAGCACTCCGGTTAAGTCCTTGGTTGCTAATCAAAAGGTCAGAGTCTCAAACTCATCTACTGTTCATGGGAGAAAGATGTGGCAGTCTGCTTCCATAAAGATTCATAGACTTGGAAACCCTATAAGGTAGTTCTGCTGTGTCATTTGGGTTACTGTGACTTGGAATCCACTTGACAACAATGGGTTTGATGTTTTTATGTCAGTCCCTGTGGTGTGCTTTCAGTTCTTTATGCTTCTCCCCATCCCTGGAGGTTTGTAGGAATTATTCCTTCTATTCAGAATTCTCTTTTATTCGGAATTGCTTTTATTACCTGTTTCATAAGGGAAAGGACTACTAGTTCATTTTACCACTATTTTATTCTCATCAAAAAATACAGTTCCTGCCACATAGAGAATGCTCAATATGTATTCATGGAAGGAAGTTCAGGAGCAAGAAAATACTAGAGGGGAGGTAAAATACAAAGTCTCCATGTAAATTAAAACACTTTTCTTATTTTGAGAAAATTCTTCCTCAAGGTTCTGGAACAAGACTGTTACAGTTGTAATTAGTCATTAAAATTGCTGCAACTTCATCTCTACTTCGTTCCACTCGCCCAAAACAGAGAAAAAAACATAGCAAGAATATCATCAGGCTACTTGGTAGTCCTTCACCTCTCTCCATTATGACCAATAATATCTTATGAATTGCTGTCTCCCAGCTATCTAGTTTTCATTCTGGTAAAAGTCCAAGGCAGAATGTTGTAACTCTTCTTCTGTCTAGAGCTCCCCGATTCAGTCCAGCGAGAAACCCACAGTACTTACTGCCCTAGGCAAGAATTGTCTGACACAGGAGGAGGGAACCAAAAAAAGTGATCTGTAATATCTGAGAGGAAACTAGAATTACCCTAACCAGTTTGGGCCCTAGAGACCCAATAAATTGCATCTGGGACAGATAGTGTCTGATACAGCTACAGATATCTGAGGTAAAATAAACCTTTGAATATTTTCCTCTTAGGAAAGAATGGGAAAATGAAAAGAATTGCCTTTTTCATGTGTCTGGGACACCTAACTTTTTTTTTTTTTTAATTTGTGGATAGGTATAAGTCATCAACTTTGCAATAGTGAGGAAAAAAATAAATAACTCAAACATAAAAATGAGTAGACCCTAGGCCATTAATTTATGTATGCTGTGTATGCTACCGAATCATTAAACATTCATGCAGTTTAAGGTTACATGTGAGATATCTAAATTTTATAAAGACTAAGATCCAGCCATATTGATGAGAAAAGCAAGTACTCATAAACAGATGGCTTCTAGTTAAGGATGTGTTATTCTGCTGCCGTTTGTTTTCACTACAGTAGGTTCCAATACTGTATTAATGGTAGCTGCTTTTAAAAGTCCATTTGCCTGTGTGTTAAGTCCTATACTGAGGAGCATTTCCACCACCTCTTGACACTGCTGCAGTTTGCAATTTTGTGCTTTCGGTTTACATCCTTGGAGACCTTCACATAGGCTGCACCAGGACAATCAGACAATTGTTAAACTACCATGGAAAACATGAAGTTTTAAGGAAGGGTAGCTTCTAAATAACCACTGTTTATCAATTGACAAAGGAAATACAGGACCATACATACAGTCAGTCCCAGGAGCTACTCAGTAACGTGTATAGATTTGTATTTTAATATCACTTCCAATTCCATTGGTAGTCATGCTTTAAAACACAGAATTACCTAAGATACATTAGTTTTGGCTCTGAATTTATTTGGAAATAATTCAAAGTTCTTTTTGAAATTTAACAATGAGATTTATTTTTATTTTACAGTTTTCCATTACTGGTTCAAGTATATTGCTCTGATTAATTCTTTGTGCCAAAGAACATAAGGTTGCATTTACAAGTGTTGACAACCAACAGTTGTTTTTCATATTTGTCAGTATTGAAGTTTTAGGGCCCAATATATTGATATTTATTCTTGTTTCCCACTACAAGTATTACCTAGATTTTGAATGCTAAAAAACTAAGGCATCCTTTCATATACCTACCACTGAAATGTAAATTACAAGTTAAAGTATCACTATTAAAGAAGTGACTTTATTCTTATTTACAAATTTAAAATTGTGGCCAGTGAATACCACCTTTATCAAAGGCCAGGAAATTTTATTGTAACTCTGATGAAATTCTTTTTATCAATCAATGATTTTCCATTTTAATTCTATCAGCTTAACTACAGGTAGTCTCAAAATAAAGATATTAACACAGGACTATTTCTCTAAAAATGTCATCTTTGCTGTTCCATGTTTTTTTATATTACATCATATGTGTCTGATGATATGTCTGAGGTGCAGCTGTCAAGACTAGGGATACCATAGCCTAGGCTTCTAATATTGTTTTATGAATTTGCCTCTGAACCTTGTCCTAATTCTCTTACTGCCACTTCATTGTCCCCTTTTCCTGTCCTGTGCTGGTTCAGGATCACATCTTGATTCTCACAGTGGTCTTCTAATTGTTCACTCTGTTTCCAACTTCTCTTTACAGCTCGTAATCTACCATAGTATCAAAAACTTACCCAAATCCTGTCATATTCTTTAGTCATGCTAATCTACTCATCATTTCTTGGATATGACAAACTTGAAAGTCTAATTTAAGCTGTTGGAAATACTGTATCTTTTTTTCTAGAATATATTCTAACACTCCAACATCTTTCCGCTACACAAACACCCAGACTTCACACCAGGTACACTTCCACTGATTACCCAGTTCTCAAATTCCTATCATAATTTTGAGGTCTTCTCACAAGTCCCATAATCTACTATGCTTCCATGTTGCGTTGTTGGTGCTTTGAGTGCACAGTACTTGTTGTAGTTACCTACTGCTGCTATGACAGAAATTCCACAGGTGGGTAGCGTTAACGACTAGAAATTTATTTCCTCACAGTTTGGGAAACTAGAAGTCTGAATTCAGGAAAACTTTCTCTGTCTCGTGGCTCTGGGGGAAGATGCCTGTTTCTCTTCAGCTTCTATTCTCTGACTCCTTGGAGATCTCATGTAGTATACGACATCTGTCTTCTCTCATCTCTGCTTGCTTGCTTGCTCAGTCTGCTTTTTTTTGTGTGTCTCAAAAGAGGTTAACTCAAGACACACCCTCTACTAATGCTGTCTCATAAATTTAAAAAGAAAACCCATTACAAATGAGATGGTAATTACAGATACTTGCAACACACATTTATGGGAGACATAATTCAATCCATAATAGTCCACCATCGTATTTATTACCCATAAAGAGATGTCCAGCCACCACTAGTGATAGCCATGATGGAGCTCATGAAATTGAGTCTCTCTGGCAACATAAGAATGAACAGGGGTGCACCCTGAGATCTCCACTAAAAGACCACAATTGATTGTCCAGGGGCTTCGAGGTTCCCCTGGGAACATGGCCCCTGGCCTGGATGCTGCCCCTGTCCATAAATTGTAATTAAGGTCAACCTTTCGGACAGCAATGGATTGCACTTGGCCACGCAGAGTGACCATATCTTGTGGGAACTTTATGGTTCTGTGCATCTATATAGGATGTCATTTTACTGACCTCTTATTGAAGGAAGGTGAGTGGGTGGAGGGGAGGGAATAGTAGCCTGTTGGGAGGATAGGACATGTATGGAGCAGAGAGGAAGGGTGTGCTGTCACTGGGCAGGGAGAGCAGTGGGAGCTGCATATAGGTGAGCATGCAAATTTATATGGGAATGTACATTTTCATTCAGTCATAATAAAAAAGAAAAAAAAAAAAGACAGAAGATGTATGCCTTCACTATCTTGGTGGCCCTGTATGGTACCACATACTGGGGGATAACTGTTACTAATAATTGCCATCTTTTTTATTTTCATTTTGTTTTGCACTTTATGAAGAGTAAATGTTAAGTCAGTGTTTCTTAACCCAATAATTCATTGTTGTGGGCTGACTTGTAGGGCACAGTAAGATATTTCATGGCATTCTTGCTATATGCTAGTAGCACCTGCACCCAGTTGTGGCACCCAGCGGTATCTCCCATTATTGCCACATGTCTCATGGGGGATGGGAGTTGTCTTTAGTTGAGAGCCGCAGGCTTAAATTGATTTTTTTTTTAATTTAATCCTCACAGCTGCTCCATGAGGTAGCCGCAGACTTTTTTCCTTTTCTTTTTCCCAAAGACAAAATTGTGGCTGAATCCGTATTGGTAGGAGGCAATGTAACCTTAATCTAAGCACATGTGTCTTCTTCTGGAGCATATACACCTACTCAGTAAGGTACATCCCAATTTGTAGCTGCTGAATTACTTTATCTTTAATACTTGACTGCTAGTTTCTTAGAAATATACCATTAAATGAAATTTTAATTCTTTTGAAGATTTGATGAGTAATGAGTCTGTGAAGTGTTTTCAAGTTGGGTGTAGATAAGATACAATTGTGCCTGTATGCCTGACTAATAGATGCCTGGAAATTCATAGTGTCTTTCTAGGCCTTGCAGCCCAACCATTTATCACAGAAATCTCTGTGTTATTCATTTCAAAAAGATGAGAAAGCTAGAATAACATAATTTTAGTTTTAACATCATTTGTAAACGTATTGCTGTCTTTAAGACAAGACAATTTTCTGACATGAGCACAGGACTCAGAGCTGGAAGTAACATGGGTCCAGCTCTGCCAATCAGCCTTCTCAGTGGGCGTTGGTATCTCAGCGCCTTCCGTCTCCAAGAGATGAGACAGTGTTTCCATGCCTGATCATCATACACAGTAATTTTGTACAGGATTAGTGAAGCACAGCATGCTTTATAAATACAGGGCACAACTATTGCTTTGTAGGATTCGTAGGCTGACTAGAAAAAGTGTATCCTTCTGAGATTATCCTTGCAGGAAAAAATGGGCAACTGGCGCGTAGAATAGTCCAATGTTGAAATAACCCCTCCTACTCTGGTTTAATGGCACCTTACAACATCAACAACTCTCTGAAAAGACTGGAGAACTCGTCTTGTGCTGCAAAGCCAGCCTCACGTTATTAATGTCAGCATATTTACTCTGAGTCTCAATATAAAAATGGTCATCTTGAATTATTATTTTTTTCTCAGCAAGATAATATCATGGTGGTACCAGTGATTTAGTGACTGGCATACTGCCTTCAGAGAACAGAAGCGACATACTTGTGGTAATGTGTTTTGTAGGCATATTTATAATTAATTGCTCCTATTCTTATCTAGGCCATGACATTTCTCACACTTAATGCAATACATATAGGTTGATGCCTTTTCAGAATTCTACTTTGATGCTCATTAGTGAACATTCACTAGATATATACTCTGAGAAAACATACACTTGAGGTTTTCTCCTCTGAACTTTCAAGAATGTATGAATATTGACTGGGAAAGAGGCTAGGTGCTGATTCATCCTTACATTACTATCTGCATCCACATCACCTTGATCCTGTACTTCTTGCCTATATTAAACAAATAGTTTTAACACTAAGAACTAGTCAATTTATTTCTGATCCTCTGGCTTAGTCATCTAAGCCCTTGTCATCTAGGGCTGCTAAAACAGAAGTACCATCAATGCATGTCTTTAATAATGCAAGATTTATTCTCTCACAGTCCAATAGGTTGCACTTTCAAATTCAAGGCATAAACTCCAGGGAAAAATTTGCTGTCTCTGTTGACTCTGGAGGAAAAGTTCTTGTCATGTATCTTTCCCTGGTCAAGGAGCTTCTCAGTGCAAAGACTCCAGGTCCAAAGGACATGCTGTTCACCTGGCTGTTGTTTCTCGGTTGTATGAAGTCACCCTGTTTCTCTGTCTGCTTTTGT
This sequence comes from Heterohyrax brucei, assembly GCA_028571685.1. Lineage (NCBI taxonomy): Eukaryota > Metazoa > Chordata > Mammalia > Hyracoidea > Procaviidae > Heterohyrax > Heterohyrax brucei. Next base: position 35,667,090 of record CM053150.1, on the reverse strand, counting down.
CTTTTCGATCTCAGAAGAGATTGACTCAAGACACAGTCCAATCTTGTAGATTGATTCCTACTTCAGTACCATAACTACCACTAATTCTGTCTCATTAACATCACAGAGACAGGATTTACCACACATAAGAAAATCACATCATATGACAAAATGGAGAACAATCACATAATATTAGAAATTATAGCCTAGCTAAATTAATACACATTTTTTTGGGAGAAACAAGTCAATCCATAACACCGTTCTTTCCCATCCATTAAAAAAAAAAAAAAAAAAGAAAAAGAAAATGGCTCTAGCACATGCTCTTTACCTCTTTTCTGTTGTACAGATATTTTATCAATTCTTTGTCAATTTCCTGACAGTAGTTGGAAGTCTTATTTGGGGGAAGAAGCTTTCATGATCTGGGACAAGTGATTTAAACTTCCTGCTGCATAGTATAAAAACTAAAATCCCATGCCAAATCCAATGCTATTGATTCAGTTCTCACTGGTAACTACCCTAGAAGACAAAGTAGAAAACTGCCCTAGAGGGCTTCCAAGAAACACCTGGTGGAATCAAACAGCTGACCATTTGGCTAGCATCTGTGTCACTTAACAATTGCATCATCAGAGCTATATTATATAGAAGACCATAATTCTTCTTCTTGTAAGAAGCTTTTGATATTATCTCCAAAAGTGATTACATGTACTTTTAACCATTTTTGTTCATTAAAAGCATTAAGTTTAAACAACTAAGGTTACTATGATGTCTGTTTGTTTACTGTACCTTTGTATTGTTCCAGCCACTAGATCTGTGGTAATTTGTTAGAGCAGCAACAAAAATGAAGACAGCGAGTGAGACAAAGACTTGACCTTTTTAAGTTTCTTTTAACATACTCCTTTAGGAAGTAAGTCATCAAGACTGAGAAGTCCAAGTTATTTTTTATGGACACAACTTAATTGGGTTCTGGTAGTAGTCATTCAGAGAGCCTGCCTCAGGGAATTCATTGTTTAGGTGGGAGACAGACAAATAAGTGAATACAGACATGTCCTTTAGTGAACTGTGTTCACTTATTTGTCAGACTTGGCCTGACATGTTCACAAAATGGATACACTATTGAGAATTTCCCATCTGGTTTTGAGTTTGTCTTTTCCCCAAACCAAACACATCTGGGATGCCACTATTCAAAGAAGTAACAAAGAGGGATAGTCTTAATCGGAATAGGTAGAAAAAAAGTAAAAAAATAGACTTGAATTGTCAGTTTATTTTAAATTATGTAACCTTTGGCCATGAACACAGGAAAGATGTTTTTGTTCCATATTGATTTTGAGTCCTAGATTGATTTGTGATCCATCCTTCTAGAGAGAACATTATCAGTCAAGACAGTAGGACAAAAATAAAGCTAGAGATTCTTGAACTAGTAATTAACTGCTCCAGTTCTGTAGGTTACGCATGTCACGTTTGCCTACAGCCAATTGACTAGAAATAGTTCTATGGCCAAGTCCAACTGCAGAGAATAGGGAATGAGGGAGTCAAGCAAGGGTCATGTATAATCGATGCATCTAACAAGAAAGACATGTTATCAGGAGGGACCAGTGCTTGGAGAAGGACATCATGTGTGGAAAAATAAAGGGTTAGCAAAAAAGAAGATGACCCTTAGGGAGGTGGATTGACACAGTGGCTGAAACAATGGACTCAAGCAAAGCAACAATTTTAAGGATAGCACAGGATCAGACAGTGTTTTGTTCCGTTATATGTATATAGCTTTAGTGCGGGCCAGAACCAACTGGATGGCATCTAATAACTGCAGCACAAACTAGGATAATAACAATATCATAGGGATTAAGCTCTTGACCTAAACCAGAAGTGTATGTTTTCCCACTGTCCATTCAGCTGTGTTTCTACCTGAATATTATGAGTAGTACATTTATTATTGCTAAAAGGGAATTTCTGTATTATCATCATTTATATTATGAAGCAGACTTTACTTTTTTAATTGGTAATTTAATATTTTTTTCTACATGACTTGCTACTATTTTGAAACTGTTGGAATAGGAGCTTATAATGTGTGTTACTATCCTAAGAAGAAGATTTGAATATATAATTTTTTATTATGATTGAATGAAAATGTGCATTCACATGTATATTTGCATGCCCACCTAAATGCAGCTCCCAGTGTTCTCCCTGCCCTGTGACAGCACACTCTTCCTCTCTGCTCCATACATGTCTTATCCTCCCAACAATCTCCTATCCCCTCCACTCCGCTCACTCCCCTTTCTCCACTAAGAGGTCAGCAGGACAACGTCATATAGATGCATGGAACCATAAAGTGCACAAGTGACATAGTCACTCTGTGTCGCCAAGTCCAATACATTCCTGTCCCAGAGTTGGCTTCCATTATGATTTATGGACAGGGGCAGAATCAGGAACATGGACTATGTTCCCAAGGGAACTCCAAGGCCTGTGCACCGTCAATTGTGGTGTTTTAATGGAGATCTCAAGGTGCACCCCTTTTTATTCTTGTGTTGCCAATGAGACTCAACTTTGTGAGTTCCGTCACGGCTGTCACTGGTGGTGGCCAGGCACCATCTGGTTCTTCTGGTCACAAGTGGATGTAGTCACCCACTCACGTGGGTCTCTCTGTCTTATTGCTTCCCTTTGCCCATGTTGTTTTGGTCCTTGGTAATCATCCAGTCCTGCTAAGTTGGGATTGTTTGCTGTACCCTCAGATGGCAGCTTGGCAGCTTTTAAGACCTCAGACACCACTGTGGGGTGCAGAGGGCTTTCTTAGCCAAACACAAGTTGTGCCAATTGGCCTTGATTTCTCCTAAGAGCATGGTCCCTGGCCCCCCAACCCAGCTAGTCTGTCCTTGTAATATTGGATTAAGATGGGAGAAGTAATCATGTTATGTTGAAGTCCAGTTAATATTGATCTTCTTTCTAATGTGTGCTGTCACAGATTTCACCCAACCAAATTTCTATCAACTATCTAATCTAAACCCTCTCTGCCTCGCCTTCCCTCCCTCTTTGACCTTGCAGCTATCAAAGACAATTTTCTTCTGTGCATGAGTCTGTTTTTAAGTTCTTATCGTAGGAGTCTCATACAATATTTGTCCTTTTGTTGCTGACTACTTTCACTCAACATAATGTCCTCTAACTGAAATCAGGTTATGAGATGTTTCCTAAAACCATTGTTTTTCTTTATCATTTCATACTTTTCCATTGGGTATATATACCATAGTTAACCTGTCCATTCCTCTGTTATTGGACATCTGGACTGATTGCATCTTTTTCTATTGTGGACTGTGCTGCGATAAACATTTGTGTGCATGTATCAGTTGGTGTGAATGGCCTGGATTCTGTAGGATATATTGCAAGCAATGGAATTACTAGGTCAAATGGTATCTCTATATCCAACTTTTTAAAGGAAGGGCCAGATTGCTTTCCAAAGAGGTTGCACATTTTGCAATCCCACCAACAATGTAGGAGAGTTCCAGTTTCTCCACAGCCTCTTCAGCATTTGTTGTTTGTGCTTTTTGGATCATGGCCAACCTTGTTGGGGTGAGATAGTATCTAATTGTAGTTTTGATTTGAATTTCTTTAGTAGCTAATGACAGTGAGCATGTCTGCATGTGTTTTTTGGCTGCCTAGATATCATCTTTAGAGAAGTGTCTGTCCATCTCCTTTGCCCATTGTGTAATTGGATTATTTATCTTTTTCTTATTGATATTTTGTGGTACCTTATAGATTATGGAGATCATGTGTCAGTCTGACATACAGTTGCCAAATATTTTTTCCATTCTGTAGGTGGCCTTTTAATTCTTTTAATAAAGTCTTTGGGTGAGCTAAAGTGTTTGATTCTTAATAGTTCCCATTTATCTATTTTCTATTCTGTTGATTGTGATTTGTTTGACAGATTTTGAAGTCTGTTTACATTGTGTATTAAAACTTCCATTGCTGTTCCTACTTTTTCTTAGGTGAGCTTTACTGCTTTAAATTTGATATTTACGCCTTTTATGCAGTTTGAGTTGTTTTTGTATAAGATGTAAAGTATGGGTCTTGTTTCAATTTTTTGCAGATGGATAGCCAATTTGCCAGCACCCTTTGGTGAAGAGATTATTTTTCTTCTTACCCCAGTTTAGTGTCTTAGGGCCTTTTTCAAGTATCAGTTGTTCATAGGCAGATGGTGTCATCTCTGGGGTCTCAATTCTGTTCCATTATTCTATCTGTCTGTTTTTGTACCAGTACCAAGCTGTTTTCTGTGGCGGTGTAATAGGTTCTAAGGTCAGGTAGTGAGAGGCCTTCCAGTGTGTTCTTCTTCTTTAGTAGTGCTTTACTTAACTGGGGCTTCTTCTGTTTTCAAATAAAGTGATAGTCCATTTCTCCGTCTCCTTAAAAAATGTCACTGGAATTTGTATTGAGATTGCATTATATAAGTAGATTGCTTTGGGCAAAATAGATATTTTCACAATATTAAGTCTTCCTATCTGTGAGCAGGGTCGATTTCACCATTTGTGTAAGTCTCTCTTAGTTTCTTGTAGTAAGGTCTTGTAGTTCTCTTTGTACAGGTCTGTTATTTCTCTGTTTAGATTAATTCCTAGGTACTTTATCTTCTTAGGGGCTATAGTAAATGGCATTGATTTGGTGATTTCTTGCTTAACAATCTTGTTGTTGGTATAAAGAAATCCTACTGATTTACTTATGTTTATGTTGTATTCTGAGACTTTGCTGAACTCTTCTATCAGTTTGAGTAGTTTACTTACAGATTCTTTAAGATTCTCTGTGTATATAATAATATCATCTGCAAATAGGAAGATATTTACTTCTTCTTTGCTGATGCAGATGCCCTTTATTTCTTGGTCTTGTCTAATTGATCTGGCTAGAACTTTGAGTACAATGTTGAATAGGAGAGGTGAGAGTGGGCATCCTTGTCTAGTTCCTGTTCTCAGGGGAAACTGTTTCAGTCTCTTTCCATTCAGGATGATGTAAGCAGTTGGCTCTGTATAAATGGCCCTTATTGCATTGAGGAATTAGCTATCTATTCCAATTTTGCTGAGAGTTTACCATGAATGAGTGCTGGACTGTATCAAGTGCATTTCTGCATCAGGAGACAAAAATCAGGTAATTCTTGTGTTTGGTGTTATTTATGTGGTTGATCACCTTAATTGTTTTTCTGATGTTGAACCAGCCTTGCATCCCTCATAAGAATCCAACTTGGTCATGATGGATTATTTTTTGGGTATGTTGTTGTATTCTATTGGCAAGAATTTTGTTGAAGATTTTTGCATCTAGATTCATGAGTGATATTGGTCTGTAGTTGCCGTTTTTTTTGTTGGGACTTTCCCTGGCTTTGGTACTAGGCTTATGCTGGCTTCATAGAATGAGTCTGGGAGTACTCCATCCTTTTCTATACTGTGAAATATTCTCAGTAGTATTGAAAATTAATTCTTATCTAGAAGCTTGTTAGAATTCTTCAGTGAAGTCATTTGGGTCTGGGCTTTTTTTCATTGATAATTTTTGGATGAATTTTTCAATCTCTTCATTTGTGATGGGTTTATTAAGTTATTCTGCTTCACCTTGTGATAATTTGTGTAGGTGATATGAAGCAAGGAATTTGTTCATTTCCTCTAGGTTTTCAAATTTGTTAGCGTACAGTCTTTCATAGTATTCTGTTATGACACTTTTGATTTCCGTTGGATCTATTACGACAACTTCCCTCTCATTTCTTTTTTGGGTTATTTGTTTCCTTTCCTGTTTTTCTGATCCGACTCGACAACCCTTGGCTTTGGCTTCCTGTTTTTCTTTAGTAAGTTTAGCCAGTGGTTTGTCAATTTTGTTGATCTTTTCAAAAAACCAGCTTTTGGTCTTTTCAATGTTTTCAATTGTTCTTCCATTGTCTAATTCACTTAGTTCTGCTCTAGTCTTTATGATCTGTTTTCTTCTCGTGTCTGAGGGGTTCCTCTGTGCTTCTCTCTCTACCTCTCTACTTGTTCAAGCTGTCACATTAGTTCTTCAATTTGGTTTCTTTTTTCCTTCCAGATATGTGCATTCATGGAGATAAACAGACCTCTGAGCGCTACTTTGACTGTATCCCATAGGTTCTGGTAGGAAATGTTTTCGTTCTCACCACTAAGATCCCCCTTAATAAACTATGTGTAAACCCAGTTTCAGTTACTACCATTCGTATCAACTTCCTCTCCATTTGGAAGGACTATAAAAACTGTAATACATCCCTCTTTTTAATATGATGACATCATAGTTTTCATTATGTGATCACTGGATTATTTCTTTCACTGTTATAGCTTTTATGGAGTTTGGACCCTTCCCTAACTTAGTAGGATTTTGGGTGACGTGTCCTATGTTTGCTTCTAAAATATCAAGTTAGTGGTTTTGTTCTTCTAAGCCAAGAGGTTCTTTCAGTATTTCTTGTAGCTTTGGTTTGATTTTTACAAAGTCTGATTTTATCATTATCTGTGACTGTCTCAATTTCATTTTCATATTTGAAAGGTGGTTTTGCAGGATATATAATTCTTGGTGGAAGTTTTTCTCCTTCAACCCTTTGAATGTGTCATGCCACTGCCTCCATGCTGGCGTTGTTTCTGATGAGAAATCTGATGTAAACCTACAAGGTTTCTCTCTGAATGTTAGCTTTTCTTTCTGTCTTGCTGCCTTTAAGAGTTTCTGCTTATGTTTCATTCTGTTAGGCTTAGTTATAATATGCCTTGTAGTCTTTCTTTTGCAATCTATATTGAGTGGTGTTCGATATGCATCTTGGAGATCTATATTCTCTTCTTTCCTAATTTCTGGGAAGTTTTCTGTCAGCAGCTCAGCTACAGTGCTCTCTGTGTTCTAAGGTGTCTCACCCTGTTCAGGAACTCCACTTAATCGTAGATCGTTCTTCTTAATTGAGTCCCACATGCTTCTTAATGCTTCTTCATTTTTCTTGTTTGATTCAGTAGCTCTGTCTTCCAAATCAGAAAGCCTCTTTTCTGTTTATTCCATTCTGTTTTCTTGGCTTTGAATTCAGGCTTCTATGACTTTGATTTTGTTCTTTATCTGTTGGATTTCAGAGTAGTGATGTTTTGTCAAGTAGAACAGCTTGCTTAGTTTTTCATTTTGCTCTGCTGCATTTTGTATAAGATCTAGGAGGGCTCTCTATATAATCTTTTTGTATTCACCTTCTGATAGTTTCAGAAAAGCTTCTTTGTCTGGGGAGTTGTGAGGGGCTTTCTTTTGGGGGACTTCTGAAGCCATGGGTGGTTTATTAGTTACTATTTTCTCCAGAATTTGTTGCTTTGGGGGCATCATGTGAGTCAGTAGAGTCTGGGAGAGATGCTGTGAGGATGGACCACACTTGTCTCTCTAGGCGTGTTAAAATGAGAGGTAAAAAGTATCTGAGAACTTCCAAAATCAGGTATATACTTCTTCTTCCCAGCTGGCAAAGTAAGCACCTCTATATCGAACCCCAGATGTTATAAATTAGCTCAAAATACAGAAAGGCTGCTGACCTTCTGGCCTCTGCTGTCAGGACCCAGGTGTAGGCAACATTGTGTAGAATACTGCTTTTCTGCCAGAAAAGTACTCTTGTCTGGGCAAGTGCTGTCTCCCAGCCCAGGAATTAGGTCCTGCTGAGGCCTCCATATGGGTATATCTGTCTCCCAGTGACACAAGATGATGTCCTGCACAAGCTTGCCACATGGCTGGTACTAGGCTGCTCTCTGGTAGAGGTAGAAAGAGGTCAAAGGTGCCAAGATGCACAGAGTCCACAGCCGCTGCTGTCAGGCACCAGCCGTTGGCAACACTGTAAATACTGCTTTTCTGTCAGAAAAGTACTCTGCTCTGGGCAGGTGCTGCCTCCCAGCCTAGGAAGTAAGTCCAGTGGGGGCCTTTGTATGGGTTTCTCTGCCTCCAAATGGATCAAGATGGTGTCCTGCACAAGCTTGCCACCATCTCACTACTGGCTACTATATGTCAAAGGCAGAAAGAGAGGCCAAAGCTGCCAAGATGCACAGAGTCTAAAGCCTGCCTCTCAAAATATGTCAATTTCACTTGCTGGTTCCACCAGCAGTGCATCTGAGATTAGTGGCTAGTCGTGTCCCAGCTCCGCCTGCTGGCCAAAACAGAGAAAAAAAGTAAAATGGTGAGCTCCCTTTGGTCTGTGCAAGCATGTACTCGCTAAGAGTGGTGTTAGTGAAAGAGAGGAGATTTTGCGTTCAGTGGTATAAAGTCCAGATTAACAGCCCTGTGCCAGGTCTTAGAGCTCAGTATGTGTCCAGAAGGCTTCATTTAATTATTAATTAAATTAAATTAATAATTAAATTAAATTAAATTAATTATTAATTAAATTATTAATCCCTTGGTTTCCCGAGGGATTTAGGGAGATGTGTGTTTAGTCCACCATCTTGACTACCCTGCACCTAAATATATAAATTTTTGTGTAATTATCAGTATCCTTTTAAGGAAGGAGGTCTTTGAAAAGGAAATTATAAAAGCAAAATAGATCTTTTAAGCATTTATTCTCTTACTCATTCACTTATTATCCTATTACCAATCTAATATCAGTGGGCTAGGTGCTAGGTAACAGATGAAGTTTCTCATTTATATGCTAGTAGAGAATTTGTAAAAACAAACTAGCAAATTACAGCAAAGTGATAAGTTCTGAAACAGAGGGAGAGTAGAAGGTGTTCTGGGAACACATAAGGGTATGACCTAACCCAGCCTTTGTAACATGTCAGGTAAACTTCTGGAAGAATCATGATCTCTGCTGAGAACTGAGGGATAACCTTGACTAAGTCTAATTAACAAGAAAGGAACGTAATACAGCTGGATATAGGGGTGAGGAAGAGAGAACATTGTATCTGGGAAGTAGTGGTAAGTGTAAAGACCTAGAGGCTTGAGAAACTGGTGCTCAGTAAATGTTTGAGGTCTGACAAATAAGTCTATGAACTTAATCGTTCTAAGTGTTACATACCTCATTGCTGAAAATCGTGTATTGCTGAACGTCACCTTAGAAGTATTCCCTTTGTGAAGCTGTGTACCAATGTTAGCACCTAGTCCACCCTTGAAAGTATTTTCAGAACTCTTTCTGGAATGGCCATTGTGCACAATGGCACAGTGGCAATTTCATGAACTTAATTGTTTAGTTGTCTGTAAGGGAGTTTTTAGCCAATAAACAAATAAATGCATAGCACTATCCTCCCTATTCACCTGATCTGGCCCCTATGGACTTTTTTTTTATACCTGAAGATAAAGGAAGTATTGGAAGGAAGATATTTTGATAACATTCAGAACATCGAGGCTAACACAGTGACAGCTCTGATGGCCATTCCAGAAAATATGTTCTAAAGTTGTTTTCAAGGGTGGATTAGGCTCTGGCATGCGTGCATAGTTTCCCAAGGTGAGTAATTGAAGGTGACTGTGGTGATATTGAGCAATAAGGTATGTAGCCCTTTTTTTAGGATAAGTTCATGACCTTAATTGTGTCTTAATATGTCATTTGCTCTCACAGAAAAATATGAGTCAACTCTGAGCACTGTAACCATTCCAATTCTTCTGTTAATTATGCTCAACACCGTATGTTAATATAAATAAGAAGGCAATGTGATGCTATTAGATCATAGTGTTTATTGTGTCTGGTAAATTATAAAGCAAAAAGCCTTCTTCATTCAGTTTAGATCTTGTTTTAAATAGCAGAGGGAACTTGGAATATTTTGCATTTTAGATAACACAGGTGGTGGTAGTCGGAGTTTACTTGCAGTACACACAGAGCTGTAGTCTGCTTTTCACATGCCAGACACAGTGTTGCACTTGGGATTGATTCACTTACAGCAAGAATGGGGGAAAAAGTCCCTTTAGGTATTTGATTCAGCCTAAATTTATGCATTATGAAATGAAAGTTTAATAAACTGTTGAGTTTAAGTGTTTAACTATGTGTCTGCATTAAACTGGAAGAACATGTTTCAGAAATACAGTGACTACAGATATTTTTGATTAAGCTTATTATCAGCAGGTGTTACTGAAAAACCTAAGCATAAAACCCTAGTGTAGATGGTATTTTTTTTCCCCAAATATATCAAATACATTTTGATTCTTGTGCTTAGAATTAAAAGGGGAATCAAGCAAAAGTATATTATGTAAAGTTTACTTGACTTGTGCTGTAGATTTCACTATTTGGGTATCTGCTTTATATAAATTAGTAGAGAAACTACTGTTGAGTAAAGTTTGTGTTTTACCTCAATTTGCTGGTCTGTAAAATTAAGTGATATTCACCAGTGACCTAGGAGGATTGTATTGATGACAAATAGAGTTAATTTGTTTAATCTTTAAAACATACACACATATCACAAATATGTAAGTCCTGCATATATTTATAGTGGCATTGCTGCCTATTCTTACTTTGTACCATACAACAGCTGGAAGGGTGTGAGTCTAGAATTACTTGATCATAGGGTATAGCCTGAGCTGGGTGTTGTTGCAAAGATAAATGCTTCGAAGTGAAAAACAAAAACAAAACCCTGTTACTACTGAGTTGATTCTGACTTGTAGCAACCCTATAGGCAGAGCTGCTAGTAGATTTGAACTGCCAACGTTTTGGTTAGGAGCTGAACTTTTAACCACTGGCTGACCAGGGCCCCCTTAAAAAGAAAAGTGGCATCAAATTCCGTGACAAAATGGGCAGATGAGGAATGCCCGTTGATGGATTAAAGAAAACAGGAGGCTTGAGGTGGAATTTTGAAACACAAGTACAGTAGTGGTTACATAATCTGAAAACTATCCTTCAGATTCACATGAAATTAAAAATATAGATTTAGGCAAATAATTGTATGGATATGTAAATTTTTAACTGTTAGATTTTGAAGTTGAAAGGATGAGCTTTAACACATGACAGACCCACTTTCATTTAGGTTAATATTATTTTATTTTCTGGTCTTGATATATGACTCTTGAGATTTGCTTCCATAGCAGAAAATTACTTTGAACATATTGGCTTGGATAGGCTCCACAGTGATGGGACACATGGAACACTAGAACAGACAGGTCATAATAGATAGATGAGAACTGACGTAACTGTCCATGGGTCTTAAATATGGCCCAGATGAAATAATATTCTGTAAGTTAAACCCTGTAATTCTTGTAACAATATCTGACTAAATTTAAAAAATAAAAAAGTCAAGTCAAAGCATGTGAGGTCTGACAATCAAGTCCAGGAACTTAATTCTTCTAAGTACTATGTACCTCACTGGTGAATCTCACTATAGTCACCTTCAAAGTAATCCCCTTGAGAAGCGATGAAACAATGCCAGCACCTGGTGCACCCTTCAAGGCCATTTTGGAACTCTTTCTAGAATGGCCATTGTGCACAGTGACATGGTGGCAAGTTCTCAAACTTAACTGTACAGTTGTCTGTGAGGAAGTTTTTAGCCAGTGAACAAATAACTGTATAGGAACACCCTCCCCACTCACCTGATCTGACCCCAATGACCTTTTCGAAGATAAAGGAAATATTGAAAGGAAGTCATTTTGACAACCTTTAGGATATCAAGGGTAATACAATGAGAGCTTTGAGTCCTTTTCAGAAAAAAAGTTACAGAATTACTTTGAAGGGTGGACTAGGTACTTCCCATGGAGGAGTACTTTAAAGGTGACTCTAGTGGTATTCAACAATGAGGTTTGGAGCACTTTTTCTAGGGTGAGTTTGTGGACTTAACTGGCAGTGCCTGTGTGTCTATGGAAGATAAGCTATATTAGATTTCTTGTTGATTTCTTCAAGTGTGCTGGTTTCAGATACTCAATAACTGTATTGTTTGTTAGTCTTCCAAGGCCCATAAATCTGAGATTAGAGTTCTAGGGGCCAGAGCTGGATCAGAGTAGTTGAGCTGAGGTAGCTAGTTACATCATTGTTCAACATCTCTCCCTATACAGGGTTATATTTACTCATCCCGTTGACATTAGTTTAGCCATGTGGCTTGTTCTGACTACTGAAATGTGTGTTGACTGATACTGGTGCTTCTGGGAAGAAGCTTTAAAAGCCATTATGTGAGTCTGCCTTTGGCCTTTTCTCTCTCTCAGGAACATATAAGATAAGGTATTTTATTTTTTCTTCAGCCTGGATTATGGGTTATATGAGGAGCATTGCACTGCTCACCAACAGCCAGTATGTAATGTAAAAGACAACCTTATTGCTGTAGGCCATTCAGAGTTATTTTGTTGTTACTGCAGAATAATATAATAAAAACTGATTAATACATCTCACATTCAAAGGACAAAAAAAAAGAAAGAAAATCAAATGATATCTGAGGAACAAGTGTTGGCCCAGAGAAAGTGATGAAAATAATTTGAGTAAGGAGCAGGGCAAACTCTGGAACAGAGAAGGAAACAAGGATGAAAGCAAAGTCAAGATTTCTTTCTTACTTAAGGGTGATCAGGGATGAAGTTGCCCAGACTTGCTTATTTGTTTGTTGTTAGGTATGGTGTTATTTGATAGGTGAATTGACCATTTTCAAAGCAACCTTAGATTGCACCCAGTATTTTATATTCTTCCAAAAAAAAGAATTTCCTAGATATTGCAATAAATTCAGGGCTCACAGGAGGGATTACTGCAGGGCAGAGCTAGGTTTATGGCAAAACCATTCTCAATAAATTAGTACCTATGTGGATCTACATGATTAACCATTGCACTACTAGTCAAAAGATGGTCCATTTGAACTCACCTAGATGCACCCAGTGATCTGCTTCTGAAAGGTCACAGCACTAAAAACTCCATGGAGCAGTTATTCTGTATACATGGAGTTTCCATGAGTCAGAAACACCTTCAAGGCAATTAACAACAACAACATTGTCTCTGGTAATTCTGTCCCACCCATTTTGGAGCAGTGACTGGCTCTATCACTGCATCAGAACTCTATTACTGGGGGCTTCTGAGTGGAGGAGACTCAGGACTGTTGACTACAGTGGAAGCCTGACAGAGACCTATAGTTTACCCCCAAATTGATGTAAGTACTCACTTGTCTATGCCAAGAAATTTGGAGGACAGCTACTTGGCCAACTAACTGGAAGAGATGCATATATATGACCATTTCAAAGAAAGGTGATACTACCAAATGAGGAAATTATCAAACAATATTGATAATATCACATGCAAGTATAATTTACTCAAGATCATTCAAAAGTGACTGCAACAGTGTATTGACAAGGAACCACCAGATATTCAAGATGGATTCAGAACAGGACATGGAACCAGGGATATCATCACTGATGTCAATGGATCTTGGCTGAAAGCAGAGAACACCAGAAAGATATTTACTTGTGTTTCATTGACTTTGCAAAGGCATTCGACTGTGTGGATCATAAAAAATTGTGACTAACATTGCAGAGAATGGGAAATTCCAGAAAACTTAATTGTGCTCCTAAGGAATCTCTGTATGGATTAAGAGGAAGTTGTGCAAACAGAACAAGGGGACACTGCATGTTTTAAAGTCAGAAAAAGGTGTGCATCAGGGTTGTATCCTCTCACCATGGGTTTTCAAACTATATGCCGAGCAAATATTCTGGGAAGCTAGATTATACAAAGAAGAACGAGAAATCAGGGTTGGAGGACATCTCAGTAACAGCCTGTGTTACACAGACAAAACCACCTTACTTACTGGAAGTGAAGATTTGAAACATTTACTGATGAAGATCAAAGACCACAGCCTTCAGTGTGGATTGCACCTTAACATCAAGAAAACAGAAATCCCCACAACTGGACCAGTAAGCAACACTGTGATAAATGGAGAAAGGATTGAGGTTGTCAAGGATTTCATTTCAATCAACACCTGTGGAAACAGGAGTCAAGAAATCAAAAGACACCTTGCTTTGGGAAAATCTGCTGCAAAGGACCTCTTTAAAGTATTGAAGAGTAAAGATGACACCTTGAAGACTAAAGTGTTCCTGACCCAAGCCATGGTATTTTCAATTGTATGATATGCATGCAAAAGCTGGACGATGAACAAAGAAGACAGAAGAAGGATTGATGCCTTTGAATTGTGGTGTTGGAGGAGAATGATAAATGTACCATGGACTGCCAAAAGAACCAACACAGCTATTCTGGAAGAAGTGCAATGAGAGTGCTCCTTGGAAGCAAAGATGGTGAGACTGCACCTTACATACTCTGGGCATGTTGTTAAGAAAGATCAGTCCCTGGAGAAGGACACTGTGCTTGGTAGAGTAGAGGGTCAGTGAAAAACAGGAAGACTTTTAATGAGATGGATTGTCACAGTGGCTGCAATAATGAGCTGAAGCATAAAAATGATTGTGGACATGGTACAAGACTGGGCAGTGTTTTGTTCTGTTGTGCATAGGGTCACTGTGAGTCGGAACTAACTCAATGGCACCTGACAACAACAACAGCTTGAGAACCTATCTCTATTCAGCCCTTGGGGGCTTCTTTATTGAGAAAGGTATATGTACAGTGTGCTTGTTTACCTTTGCTTGTGGTGGATAGAACTAGTCTCATGACTCATTGTTTTGTCACTATTTCTGATGATGATGATGTTGTGTGTGTGTGTTTCTAATGTAGCATTATTTTGTGGATGTTTGTTATTATAATTATGTTAGTCCAAAGGAGAATTAATGCCTTTGAATGTGGTGTTAGTGAAGAATATTGAATATACCGTGGACTGCCAAAAGAGGAGTTCTGTCTTAAAAGAAGTATAGCCACAATGTACCTCAGAAGTGAGGACAGTGATACTTTGTCTCATATACTCAGGACATGTTAGTAGGAGAGATTTATCCCTAGAGAACATCATGCCTGGCAATGCAGAGGGTCAGTGGAAAAGAGGAAGGCACTCAACTGGATGGACTGACCCATGGATGGATGGATGGGTGGACTGACTTGCTTTGGATATATCTGTCATCAGTAGGCTCAAGCGTAACAGTGATTGTGAAGATGATGCAGGACTGAGCATTGTTGTAATCCATTGTACATAGAGCCATCTCTATGATACCTAGCAACAACAACAGTCATTACAAGGCTTCTATACCCACTGTGTGCTGATTATAAACATTGCCATCAGGTCGATTCTGACTCACAGTGACCCTAAAGGACAGAGTAAAACTGCCACATAGATTTCCAAGGAGCAGCTGGTGGATTTGAACAGCCAATTTCTTGGGTAGTAGCCATAGCTCTTAACTGCTATTCCGCACCAAAAGTGTGCTGTCTCTCATCTTAGAAAAGATCACATTGAAAGACAAAACTTAGTGAACAGCTACAGTTAAGCTTATTGTTCTCATTCTAAAATATTGCCATTTTATCTTACAAAAAATTAAAGTTTTTTTTTTGAAGAACTAAAGTGGATTACCTATTATACTATTGTTTTTCTGATTATAGCATTCAAATCATATTTAGTATAAATATTGAATATTCATGTCTCTGTGTAATCTATTAAACATTAACAGAAATTAAACTCCAAGAAAGGCCAGTTAAGTTTTAAATGCTTCAATTAATTTGGAAATGACATCATTAGCTCTTCATTCCCTCACATTGCTTTTAATTATTCCCTTTTGAATAGGAACTATTGGCTATAATTAATTTTTTGAAAAGATGTTATATGGGAAATAGGAAACATACAATGTATAACTATTTTGCATCAGGTCTATTTGAGGAGTAATTAATTTTTGTAAGACATAATAAGAAAATTTAATGAAAAAAATCTTATTTTATTCCCACTTTAATCCCAAAGGAAATCTGCATGCTAAGAACTTACTGTTATATTGCTTTTGCAGAATACTCAGAAATTTTATTAAGGGAAAAAAATGAATCTTTCATGACAGTGAATGTTCAGTAGTGTATTACAACAATACTATACCCCCACCTCCAATTCAGAGAGGATTTGGACACAACACACTAATAGGTACTTCTTATCATGCTTATTATGAGGCTTACAGTTTTTCTTCTGTAAGCGATTACACTCTGTGCCTAAAGAGTGCATTAAAGAAGTGTAATGTGTTAGTCTGACATGTTTGAGACAAGGGATTTAAATATTCATAACTTTTTGAGGTAGAGTAAACCCTTACCATTTGTGATTGATCCCTCCAGGGAACTTGTCAATCCTCAGATCCATGAATACCTATTTAGCATATGATTTCCTCTATAAAATGAATAAATGGGAATAAAGAAGGAACAATAAAACTGTATTGAGATGTGTCTTCCAGCCCCTCTGCTAGGCTCTCTCGCTCACTCAGTGATTCACTGTTCACACTAGTCTTGCTCTGCCTGCACTAACAATCCACATCTCAGCAAAATGGCACCTTGGTCACATATCCTGGAACCTTGGGGTCACTCCTCAGATGGGGGCTATAGATGTTGAATCTGCAATGTGACATTTCTTTCTAAAAATACATATAAACTGGTTAGTATATGTTCTGTGCTCACAAAGACGTTTTGGCAGTATAGATGAAGAGATTTTCTCTTTTAACTTATAAGTGAAGTTTTTTCCAGCAGAGAGCAGGGCCAGATGGTGAATAAAATATTTAAAATAATCACTTTACAAATGTATGTATTTTCCATTATACTACTAATTAATAACCTGCTCAATACCCTAACACTACCATTGTTCTGTTGTTTTGTTCCTTTCTGCCTTTTTTCCTTAGGCATAAATAACTTTAAACCTGAAATATTATTGTTGCTGTTTATATATAGTATATATTGAGTTTTCATCAAAAGCTATACATGATGAATCTATGTAGATAATATAATTAACTCTGGTTGAAATGGAGAATAAGGTTCAGAACCACCACTTACCTGTCTGTCAGTTTGTCACACTGTGGTAGTTTGCATGTTTCTCCTACACAGGAAGCTGTGCCAGCATTTCAAATGCCAGCAGTATTACTCATAGTTATACTCAACTAAGCTTTTTTTTTTAATTTTGTTATTATGACTGAGGGAAAATGTACATTCCCGTATAAATTTACATGCCCACCTATATGCAGCTTCCACTGATCTCCCTGTCTGGTGGCAGCACACTATTCCTCTCTGCTCCATACATGTCTCATTCTCCCAACAGTCTCCTTTCCACCCACTCTCCTTCCTCCAGCCAGAGGTCAGCAGGATATCTTATAGGTGCATAGGATCCTAAAGTGCATCCAATGTATTTCAAACTAAAACAGACCAGGAAGAAATGCCTGATAATCTACTTCCCAAAAATAACCAATGAAAATGTTAGGAATCACAACGGAACATTGTCCATTTCACTTGCTTTGATATATCTGTCGTCAGGAAGACTCAGTCTCTGGAGAAGGTAATCATGTTTGGTGTAGTAGAAAATTAACTATTGTGAAGATGATGCAGGACTGAGAAATTTTTCCTTCTGTTTTATGTCAGTCCATCTTGAATCAAAGTCAGCTGAACAGTGTCTGTATATCCATGGTTTAGAGGAGGTACACATATTTGTAATTAATGCGCCCAGTAAGAGGTACAGCAGACTTTGGAAACTACATTTTCTTATTCCATTAGTTTTTGTTTTCCTTTATATACTAGTGTCAGTGAAACAATAGCAAAGAGAACATAAGCAAAAAAAATAGCGACTTTTCTTAGTAGGCTGAATGTAACAACAGCAATGTCAGCACCAATACTCACAGTACCACTGGTACTACCAGTCATTTACCACTGAGCATATATCCAGAAAGAAATCTTTTTCTGAGCAAAGGGAGATCCATGTAATCTCTCATTCTTGCCTACTCTCCTCTTTTATTCCTTGTATCTCTTTTTCTCCCTCACTCTCTTTGTTGGATCTCCTCTAATCTATTTTCCTCTTTGCTACTCTGTCCCTCATTCAGATTTGTCAGTAAGTCTATCCCCTCTTCCTATCTTTCTTCTCTCTCTCTTCCTTTATCTCTTTTAATTTTCCCCTTCTACCTATCATTTTTTAAAACCTGATTCATTTATCTATGTTGGAGAATTATGGGTCATGCAATTTTTAAACTTTCTATAAAAGAAAAGCATAGGATACAAAGTTGAGTGATTTTTTTAATGTATAGAAACTGAGACGTGTAAGGTCAGAATAATAGGGAATAATGCACTTTAAAATGCAAGCTTTATTATTAGGTTGACCTATATAAGTGACATTTTTATAGCTCATAAAAATCAAATATTGAAGACTCAACATTGTGAAAATGTCTGTTTTACCCAAAGCAATCTACTTATATAATGCAATCCCAACACAAATTCCTGTGACATTTTTTAATGAGATGGAGAAACAAATCACCAACTTTGTTTGGAAAGGGAAAAAATTTCAGATAAGTAAAGCACTACTGAAGAAGAAAAACACACTAGGAGGCCTCTCACTACCCAACTTTAGAACCTATTACACTCCCACAGTTGTCAAAAGAGCCTGGTACTGGTACAAAAAGAGACATAAAGACCAATGGAACAGAGTTGAGACCCCCGGAGATGCCACCATCCTTCTATGAACAGTTGATATTCAACAAAGGCCCTAAGATTTTAAACTGGGGTAAAAACAGTCTCTTTAACAAATAGTGCTGGCAAAATTGGATATCCATCTGCAATAAATTGAAACAAGACCCACACCTCACACCTTATACAAAAACCAACTCAAATTGGATAAAAGACCTAAATATAAAATCTAAAATGACAAAGGTCATCTAAGACAAAATAGGATCAACAATGAAAGTTTTAATACACAATGTAGACAGACTTCAAAATCTGAAAAGCACGTTCAACAGAAGAGAAAATAGATAAATGGGAACTACTAAGAATCAAACACTCTTGCTCATCCAAATACTTCATTAAAAAAGTTGAAAGACCACCTACAGAATGGGAAAAAAATATTTGGCAACTGTATGTCAGACTGACATCTGATCTCCGTAATCTACAAGATATTACAAAATATCAACAAGAAAAGAATAAATAATTCAATTAAGTGGTGGGCGAAGGAGATAGATATTTCTCTAAAGAGGATATCCAGTCAGCCAAAAGACACATGCAGAATTGCTCACAATCATTAACTATAGAAGAAATTCAAATCAAAACTACAATGAGATACAATCTCACCCCAGCAAGGTTGGCCATGATCCAAAAAACACAAAACAACAAACACTGAGAGGCTATGGTGAAATTGGAACTCTCCTACACTGCTGGTGGGATTGCAAAATGGTACAACCACTTTGGAAAACAATCTTTTGCTTCCTGAAAAAGCTGAGAATAGATAAACCATTTGATCCTGCAATTCTACTGCTTGAAATTTATCCTTCAGAAGCAAAGGTTGTCACATGAAGAGACACATGTACCAAATGTTTGTTGCAGCACAGTCCACAATAGCAAAAAGATGGAATCAACCCCGATGCCCATCAACAGATGAATGGATAAACAAACTATGTTACATACCCAGTGGAACACTATGCCATAATAAAAAAAAAAAAAAATGACAATTTTAGAAAACATCTCATAACATGGTCTCATTTGGAACAGATCGTGCTGACTGAAATCAATTAGTGTCAAAAGGACAAATTTAGTATGAGACCTCTATTATAAGGACTTAACAAGAGAATTATCCACAGAACAAAATGACTGTGTAGGCTACATGGGTGGGTCGGTGGCTGAGAGTTTATCATAGGTAATTGATCGATGTTAGCAATCTTATTCTTTTACTATAATTAATAAAAAAGTAAAATATAAATAATCAAATATTGACTATTTCTTGCAGTTCAAGCTAGCATTTCCTGAGCTTAGAACAGTACCAAAGAATGCACTACATCTTTATTTTAAGATGCAGCATGCATTTTAATTTCTAAAGATATTCATAGGACTTGGGCGAGCTGCAGTACAATAGCTTTAATCAGAATTTGTCTCCCTGCTGTCATTAGTTGTCGTCGTTCAGTTTCATACTAGCATTTATCATGTTCCTTTACAAAAAAATCAGCCGTTATATCTCATTAGGAATATAGTAAAATATTAATTTCTGTCTTCTAAATGTCACATTTTTGAGAAAAATAACTCTCCAAAACAGCCACGAGTCAATAACAGATTCTTGTTCAAAATTATTTATTGTCTCATCCCAGGGTCATTTTATAGACATAAACCAAATGACTTCAGTGAAATGGGGTGGTTGTCAGACAGACTCAGAAGTCCAGAAATATGACTCTTCAGACCCAAAAATGGTAATTCTTGACAAAGGGAGCCACAAATGGGCATGTGAACCTATTGATTAATTTGGAAGGAAGATACTATTTCATGGGAATGCCACTTGATGAACCAGCAGAGGACATGAGGGTGTGTGGCTAGTCTATAGAAATTATTCTTACATTCTGTGCCTCAGTTTTTCTGATTGATATGCAGGACAAGTTACTTAGAATTATAAACAAACATATGTTCTGTTGGTACTTTTGGACATCCATTTTTATACAGCCAAGTCAAGTGCCAGCAACACATTATGTCTCCTTGACTTGAAAGTACTGGACCTGTGCTTAGCTGCAGAGAAGACAGTCTTGGTTCATTTCCAACAGTTAACATGATTAATGTCTTTCTTCTCATCCTTCATAGATGTTGAGGAAAGTAAAATAATGAAGATGCTTCCTGGCAAAATGTTTGGAGGCAGGAAACTTGAACCACCTTCCTAATGGGCCACTTAGGGCTCATGCCCTTCAATTTCAGATCCTTGACTTTCTTTTGTGGAAAACGGCATAATAGTGCCTATTTCTCAGAGTTGTTTTGAGAGGTAAGTGGTACAAGTTTTCAAAATGTGCAGCGTTATTATAATAAGGTTGATTTATTCTGACCCATGGAAAGACTTTCAATATTCCATAGATGTCAGGAATAGAGGGTTTTCCTTTGTCAGACTGACAGTGGGTTCTGAATGCTATTCTCATCAATAAAACTGGAGAATTCTCTGCCACACCTTGTGCTATGCCACTGTAAGTTTACTAAGGGAGCATCTCCACAAATCAGACTCTAGTATAGCATGTTCTTGTCATTAGGTGTTATTACAAGTCAGAACTGAGTCAGAATTAACTGAGTGCACACCCATGTGACAGAGTAGAACTGTTTTATGTGGTTTCCCAGGCTATAATCTTATAGTAACAGATTGCCAGGTGCTTTTTTTTTTTTTTTTTGCCCAGGGAGAAGTTAGTGGGTTCCAACTCCCACCCAGTGGGTTAGTAGTGCAGCACTTAACCACTGTACCACCAGGGCTCCTGCAGAATACTATGTAAAGAAGGAGATATTGTAGGATAATTCAGTAACAAGAATTCTAGCTTAATAACAGTTTCATAGGCTAAAGCCTCAATTTTGAAATGGATAATCTAAATGGGAAAAAAACTCTTCTTAGTTCTGAAACAGCTAGTATGTGTCCTTAGTTCTTTTCTAAGTGGTGAATTGAACAACAATAATAACTATTCATTGGGTGACTAGTTATGGCACACTTTATCTTCACTTTTAATTTAATTTTTGTAACTCTTATTAAAATGTCATTGTTTCCCCTTCTTTGACCACCCTATTTACAATTGTAATCCCTTAACCCCTTACCTCCCCAGCTGCTTTTATCCATTTTATGTCCCTTCCTCACCCCCTGCCATAGCCTTTGCCACAGGCTTTGAGTATATGATTTGCTTATTGGTGATTATTTTTGTACCCACCCCGGAATATAAGTGCCTAGAACAGTGTCTCGAATATTTTATATTCCCCACAGATACCTGTAGAATAAATAAATGTCAGTGAATGCATTTGTCTTAAATTGAGTTCTCTAGAGAAGCAAACCCTTATTATCTTATTATAATAATGCTGCATATTTTGAAAACTTGTACCACTTACCTCTAAAAACAACTCTTGAGAAATAGGTACTATTATGCCATTTTCCAGAAAAGAAAGCCAAGGCTCTGAAGTTGAAAGGCATGAGCCCTAAGTGGCCCATTAGGAAGATGGTTCAAGTTTCCTGCCTCCAAACATTTTGCCAGGAAGCATCTTCATTATTTTACTTTCCATGAGAATGTAACAGCTCACTCAGTAGTAGAGAGTGAGACATCCCAAACCCTGAATCAGATTAGAAGCCCTACACAGCCATGAAAGTTGGCGAACCCAAGGTTGGCAAGTCAGAGAGCAAGGTACCCCTTGGGCTGTGAAGGATGCTGAACCCAAGATGGCCAGTGAGACTGTAAGGTTTCTGCTAAGCCACATAGCTGCAGGGGCTGGTGAACAAAGATTGGCAGGGCAGGCAACAGGACACTTACTCATAGGCTGTGAAGATCCTCGAATCCTAAGAGCTGCTAGCTCAAGTCCCAAGAACTGGATTTCAGAAGACAGGAGTGCAGCAGTTGTTAGATCCATAAGCCCAAACCTTGGCAAGGTGTGCAATTTGGAAGTAGGCTGCAGACAGCAGAGAGATGAAGGCTGACGGGCCATGAACCACAAGAGACCCTGCCTCTGCTGGTACCACAGCACACTCCATCATGGCAATGGCCACAACACTGTACAGCTGCCGAGACATTGAAAACCATGGCAGAACCAAGTTAAGAGCTATGGTTGCTAACCAAACGATCAGCAGTTTGAATCCACCAAACCACTCCTTGGGCACTCTCTGGGGCAATTCTCCTCTGACCTCTAGGATCGCTATGTGTTGAATCAACTCAATGGCAATGGTATTTATTTATTTATTTAGATTATATGCCCAGGACTGAGCTAAGTGACCTCTCTACCATATTCCCTTCCATGTATACATATGAGTTACCCTGATTCCTACCTTCAGATAGTTAACATTTTATTGAATGTTACAGACAATAGTAAAGCACACTATGAATAAATACAGACTTCTGTAATAGCTGAGTTATAGAATTAATGAGAAAAGTGAATGAAAGATGAGTCCAAAAGCCCTAGTATCAGCAGCTAGTAGAAAAATACTAACAGTACAGAGTTCGTATGAGTCAGAATTGACTCAACTGCAGTGTGTTTTTGAATGATGGG
Organism: Heterohyrax brucei; assembly: GCA_028571685.1. Lineage (NCBI taxonomy): Eukaryota > Metazoa > Chordata > Mammalia > Hyracoidea > Procaviidae > Heterohyrax > Heterohyrax brucei. The sequence continues at coordinate 35,644,166 of CM053150.1, read as the reverse complement.
GAACATTTAAATAAGTAGTTGCCAAACTTTTAGATTTGTGAACTCTTCATATATTAGAAATTATTGAAAAACTCCCAAAGTATTTGTTTATATGGGAAATCTATATTACTGTTTACCATGTTTAAAATTAAAATGGAATTCATTCATTTTAACTGTTTTAAATAGCAGTAATATATATTATTGTAAATAGCGTATTTTATGTAAAACAATTACATTTATTTTCCAAAGTGAAAAAAAAAAGAGAGATAAAAGAATGACATTTATTTATATTTCTGCAAATCTCTTTACTGTTGACTGGATGACAGCTGGACTTCTCATACCTGATTCTGCTTTCAGTTTGCTGTGATGTCATGTAGCTTCTGGAAAATCTCACTGCACATTTGAAATAAAATGAGAATGAAGAGGCAAATAGTATTTTAGTATAATTATTAACTTGTTGAAGCTTAGAGTCTCTGGTACGCACATGAAAACCTCTGATTTAAATTGATAATTCTAAAACAAATATATAAATATATATATATTTTTTTTCTATCCTACCGCAACTTCTCCTCTTAGGATCAGTAGTTTCAAAGAACTTTGTTAAGGATATGTATGTCAGTTGTTCTCTGAATTTTTAATTGCTTTTTTAGGAAACTCTCTTATATTCAAGTTTAATCTACATATTCTCATACACTAAACTCCCCCCGCCCCCCCAAGTCTTACCCTCTTCCTTATTTCCTACTGGGCTTATAGAAATTCATGACCTCAAGTATTGATTTTCCCACTTTATCCTTCTCTGGCTTGCTGGAACTAAGGAAAAATATTTCATAAAACTAAAGAAAGCAGCCTCCACTATCTGTAAGCTTGATGCTCATCATGTGGGCTAATAGGTACTGCACCCCTAGGCATCTCCCATTATGCCAGCAGCATTTCTGATTGGCTACCCTGCTCTGTTCAGGTAACCAGTCCTGCTCAGAGGGGGTAGTCAGGTGACTGTGAAGTTGTCATTAACCCAGAAATAAAGCTATATTTTCAGAGATTTGATTCTGTTCTTGGAAGACTGACTGTTCTGTGCCCTTAGAAGCATGACTTTGTAATATTCAGTCTCTTGAGAAAGCATCCTTTTATGTCTTAGCTCTTGGCTTGAACAAACAGAATAAACACAGCATAGAAAAGAACAGAGGGATATATTTCTGAAGCCTGATCTTATGGTTCAAAAACATCTACTCACAAACACAACAGTAGAAAGCACACTTTTCTCTGAAAGGATAATTTTGCTCTGTAATGGAGTTCTTGCCTTATGGGACCAAACCATATGATTATGCCACGAAGTTAAGAGTACGATTTAATAAATTACATTTTCCTGAACATTAAATGGGGTTACTGTGTGTTAGCGAAGTCTGTTTACTTCACACGGTTAGTGTTTTTTTCTAGAATCAGTTGTGACTTCTTTTCCCCAAAATAAATAGGAATATATTGTAAAATAATGAAATAAAGTAAGGGGAAGTGAGAAGATATTTATAAACTCATAAAATATTAAGCCAAAATAAGAAATGATATGTTGTCATGAAATTAACAAGGATTAAGCTCCTAGTATGTGCCAGTATTTTTCAGTTTGTTGATTTTCATTGACTTCCCAGTTTTGGTTTTCACTACTATGGCCCAATGTGCTTGCGTTGTTGTCTGTTACACAGAAGACATCTTCTTTATCTGGGGTAACTGTTCATTCACTCACACAACAATTATTTGTTTAAATATTTACTGAACATCTGATAAATTCTGTAGAAACAAAAATGAAAAATAATATTTGGTCCTTGTTATCAAAGAAGTAAGGAAGTGATGGAGAAGAGAGATACATAGGATGACAAGCATAGAGTGTGAAAAGTTCAGGTATAGAGGTAGAATCAGAAGGATAATGAAAACAGATGATGGTAGGAAAGCCAACTCTTCTAAGCAAGACAGTCTCTATAGTGGGAGATGCTATTTGACTTGGACCTTGATCTATTATCAGAATTTCAGTAGGTGAAAGAACATAGGAAGAAATGATGGTAGATGCCAAGAATAGAGGATATTCTCAAAAGAAAAAAGGTGTTAGCAAGTTGGTCAAAATAGTCTGTGTATGCTTAGTTGGAAAACCAATTCTGTGTATATTATGATCGTAAGTACTTAACATGCATGTTAAATCTCTGTCAAAGCCTAACCTAACAAAGCAGTTTTTATCAAGTTGATTTCAACTCATCACAATCCCTATGTGTCAGAATAGAGCCACAGGGTTTTCAATGGCTGAATTATCAGAAGTAGATTGATAACCAGGACTTTGTCCTGAGGCAGACTGTGGGTAAACTGGAAATTCCAACCTTTTGGTTAATAGCCAAGGACTTTATTACTATTATTATTATTGTGCTTTAAGTGAAAACTTACAGTTCAAGTTAGTTTCTCATACAAACATTTATACATTCATTGTTATGTGACCCTCACTGCTCTCCCTGTAATGTGACAGCATACTCCTACTTTCCACTCTATATTTCCTGTATCTGTTCATACAGCTCTTGTCCCTTTTTTTTCTTCTCACCTCCTCTCTGGACAGGAGCTACCCATTTAATTTCATTTATCGACTTGAACTAAGAGCCACACTCTTTACAATATATAATCTTTGTCTGAAGAGTTGGCTTCAGAATCATTTTAGTTTTTGGCTAACAGAGTCCAGAAGCATGTCTTCTGGGGTCCCTCCAGTCTCTGTCAGACCATTACATCTCATCTTTGTATTAGAACTGGAGTTCTACACCCCACTTTTCTTCTTTTCCATCAGGCACTTTCTTTGTTATTCCCTGTTGGGGAGGGCATTGGTGGTCTCAGGCTGATGGAGTCTCAGGTTTTTGTGGCCCTTTCTGTCTCTTGGGCTAATATTTTCCATGTGTCTTTGGTATTCTTTATCTTCCATTGCTCTGGGTGGATTGGGACTAGTTGATGCATCTTAGATGTCAGCTCACTAACTTTTAAGATTCAAAGCACCATTCACCAAATTGAGATGCAGAACATTTTCCTAAATAAACCTTGTTATTTTGGTTACCTAGATGTCCCCTGAAATCATGATTCTGTGTCCCTCAAAGTATTTGGTTGTTGTTTCAGTCATCTGGTACTGTGCTAACAGAAATACCACAAGTGGGTGGCTTTAGAAAAAAGTTTATTCTTGAACAGTCCAATAGGCAAGAAGACTAAATTCAAAATGCTGGCTCTGATGCAATATACTCTCTGTTGGCTTTGGAGGAAAGTCCTTGTATTGCATCAGTATTTTGTCGGTCTGACAGTATCTTGTTGCAGGAAGCTCAGGTCCAGAGGATACTTACTGCACTCAGTGCTGCTTTCGTGATGGTATGAGGTCCCTGTCATGGATTGACCTGTGCCTACCCCACCCAAAATGTGTGTAACCATTTGGTACCAAGGGAGTGGGGTGCTGCTCTAACAAATACCTAAAATGTGGAAGTGTTTTTTTTTCTTTTTTTTTCAATTGTGATTAAGTGAAAGTATACAATCCATTTACCTGCCCACCTGTCTGCAGCTCCTTCTGCTCTCCCTGTCCAGTGACAGCACACTCTTCCTTTTTGTTCTATATATATTGTATCCTCTAAATGATTTTCTGTCCCCTGCTCTTCTTCCTCTCCTCTCCCTTCTAATAAGAGGCCAGTGAGACAGCATCCAATAGATGCATAGAACCATGAAGTACACACACTATATGGTCACCTTATGTCCTGGAGTCCAGTCCACTCCTATCTGAAGAGTTGACCTCAGTAATGTTTTCTGGTCAGGGGCAGCAGCAGGTCAAGGGGCTGTGCTCCCAGGGGAACTCCCAGGCTTCTGGGCCATCAATTACAGTCTTCTGGTGGAGTCCATGAGGTGCACTCACCGCTCTTTTTCTCGTGTTGCTACTGGGACTCTCCATTGTGTGCCCCATCACAGCTGTCTTTGGTGGTGGCTGGGCACCATCCAGTTCTTCTGGTCACATGTTGATAGCAGGCATCCGTTCACATGGGTCCTTCTGTCTCCTGGGCTCTTTTTCCCTCATGTCTTTGTTGTTCTTTGGAAGTGATTTTAAACTGAATGAGTAGAAGATTCAGACAGAATGGAGAACTGTTAACACTGAAGAAGGCATATATGGGGAGAAACTGCAGAGGATCAGCAGTGGCAGATGGGCAGCAGCAGAACCAGAGCGTTGTGCGAGACGGCACTGGAGCTGACCCACAGAGTGAGAGAGCTGAGTGGCTGTGCACAGCGGTTTCCCTTTCCTTTTATTTCTTATAGGATAAAAGGATAAAGGGTGGTGGAAGCCACACTCCAGCAAAACTACCTTTACTTTCGAGCAGAGAGGTGACCCTAGGAAGGGTGTTACAGCCCCACCGTAATCTTTAATGTAACCTGATCTGTTAACCAAAGGCAGAGATAGCATTTACAGCATAGGAAAATTACAAAATGGAAGATAATCACAAAATACTGGGAATCATGGTCCAATCAAATTATTATGCATGTTTTTAGGGGAACGAAACTCAGTCTGTTACATTTGTGTTCAGGAAACTTCTTAGCTTTTGGTTTAGTCCAGTTGTGCTGACTTCTACTTGTATTGCGGGTTGTCCTCCCCTGCACCTAAGATAGCACTTGTCGACTAGCTAGTTAGTGAATACCCCTCTCCCTCCCTCACTCTCCATACTTGTAACCATCAAACGATCTTTTTTCCTGAGTTTAAACCTTTTCTTGGGTTCTCAAAATAGTGATCTCATAATATTTGTCTTTTGACCACTTATTCACTCAACAGAATGCCTTCTGGATTCATCCATGTTATGATATGTTTAGTGGACTTAGTTTTGTTCTTTAGTGTTGCCTAGTATTCTATTCTGTACTATAACATAATTTATTCATTTATCCACTGACGGGCACATAGGCTGTGTTCATCTTTTTGTTATTGTGCACAGTGCTGGAGTGAACATGGCTGTGCACCTATCTAATCATTCAATGGCTTTTGCTTCTCTAGCACATATTCCAGGGTGCAGGATTACTGGCTCCTATGGACTTCTATTTCTAGCTTTTAAGGAAGTATCAAATTTATTTCCAAAGTGATTGTACCACTTTACATTCCCACCACCAGTGTGTAAGTGTCCTAGTCTCTCTACAACCTCTCCAACATTTTTTATTTTGTGTTTTTTGGATTAATGCTAGCCTAGTTGGGGTGAGATGATATCTTATTTTAGTTTTGATTTACATTTTTCTAATGGCCAATGATCCTGAGCATTTTCTCATGGATTTGTTAGCCACTGAATGTCTTCTTTGGTGAAGTGCCTATTCATATCCTTTGCCCATTTTTTAATTAGGTTATTTGTTGTTGAGGTTTTGTAGTATCTTATAGATCAGATCAGTCATAGCCAGGTTATTTTGTTTGCTCTTTTAGTAAAGCCTGTGGATGAGCACAGTGTTTGATTTTATGTTGTCCCAGTTATCTCGTTTCTCTTCTGATGTTTATGCATTGTAAGTAAGTTTTCCATTTAAGCAATGGATTAGGGCTGTTAGCATTGTCTCTATTTGTTCTTCCTTGATCTTTCTTGTTTTAGATTTCATATTTAGTTATTTGATCCATTTTGAGTTAGTTTTGGCACAGGGTGTGACGTATAGGTCTTGTTTCTTTTTTTTTGTTTTTTTTGTTTTTTTTTGCCAACATCATTTGTTAAAGAGACTGTCTTTCTGCTGTTCAGTGAACTTTGGGTCTTTGTCAAAAATAAACGCTCATAAGTAGATGACATTATTATTTCTGGATTCTCAATTCTTTTCCATTGGTTTATGTATCTGTTTTTGTACCAATACCAGACTGTTTTGACTACTGTAGAAGTGTAATAGATTCTACAGTAAGGTACTATGAGGTCTCCCATTTTGTTCTTCTTTGTAATGCTTTATTTATCTAGGGCCTCTTCCCTTTCCATATGAAATTGGTGATCCATCTCATTAAAAAAATGCCTTTGGAATTTGGAATGGGATTGCATTATATCTGTAGATTGCTTTGGGTAGAATAGATATTTTCACAGCATTGAATCTTCCTATGCCTGAGCAAAGTATATATTTTCACTTATGTAGGTCTGTTGGTTTCTTGCAGTAGTGTCCTATAATTTTCTTTGTATAGTTCTTTTACATCTCTGGTTAGATTTATTCATAAGTATTTTATCTTCTTATAGGCTACTGTAAATGGTATTAATTTAGTGATTCTTCTTAGATGTTCTTTTTAGTGTAGAGCAACCTATCTGATTTTTGTTTGTTTATCTTGTATCCTGATACTTCATTGAAATCACTTGCTAGTTCCACTAGGTTACTTGTCAGTTCTTTTGGGCTTTCTGTGTATGAGGCTGTATTATCTGTAAATAGAGATACTTTCACATGTTTCTTACTAATGTAGGTGTGTTTTATTTCTTTTTCTAGCCTAATTGCTTTGGCTATGACTTCCAGCACAATGTTGAATAAAAGGAGTAACAAAAGGTGTACTTACCTGGTTATTCTCAAGGAGAGTGCTTTTAGACTGTCTCCATTTAGGATGATATTAGCTACTGGCTTTGTATAAATGCCCTTTGTTACATTGAGAGCTGCCTCTTCATATTTTGCTGGGAGTTGTTGTCATGAATGAGTGTTGGACTTTGTCAAATGCCTTTTCTGCATCAGTTGTTAGGATCATGTGGTGTTTTGTTTTGCCTATATGATGGATTACATTGATTGTTTATGTAATGTAGAACCATCCTTGCATCCCTTGCATCTTGATATGAATCCCTCTTGGTCATGATAAATTATTTTTTTAGTATGTTGCTGCATTCTATTGGCTAAAATTTTATTGAGGATTTTTGGGTTTGTTTGAGTGATGTTGGTCTGTAATTTTCTTTCTTTTTTTGTGGTGTTTATTTGGTTTTGGTATCAGGATTATGCTTACTTCACAGTATGAGTTTTTATTCTTTCCTATGCTCTTAAATACCTTTAGTGTAGTGGTGTTAACTCTTCTCTGAAAGTCTAGTACAATTATCCAGTGTAAACATCAGAGTTAGGACTTTTTTTGTTGCTTGTGGGAGTGTTTAATTACCCTTTCAGTCTCTTATTATAGGTTTGTGTAGTTGTTCTGTCTCTGTGTTAACTTAGATAGGTAGTACGTTTCTAGAAATTTCTTCACTTCCTCTAGGTTTACACATTTGTTAAAGAACAATTTTGCGTAGTATTCTGATTCTTTCAATTTCAACTGAGTCTGTTGTGATATTGTCCATCTCGTTTCTTTTACATAGTGTTTGCTTCCTCTCTTATTTTTCTTTTGTCACTTTGGCCAGTGGTTTATCAATTTGGTTGGCCAAGTACATTTTTATCAAAGCCATAGGATGTAAAATAAGCATTCGTTTGTTCTTCTCAGTCGTACCTACAGTTTCTGAAATTTCTTTCTGTCATGAAAATTGGGTTTGACTGGATTGTGAACTCAGTAGAAAATAAGGATAGCTGAATTAAATGATCTTGTGGATACTTCATCAGTATTCCTAAATTTTATAACAAGTTAGATAAGATGCACTTGGCATGGCTAGATAAGATGCAGGTTAACATTTTCATAGTATACATTATCATTTCCCCCTAACATCCATTGCTCAATAGAAACTTTTCAGAAAAGCCTATTACCAAGTTCTACTAATTTTTTTTTTTTCCTCAGAATTTAGAGAAGTAATATATGTGCTGGAATAATTTGTTTCTAGTGTCTAGTTCTTGATCCAAACATCCACTGTACTTCAGAATTCATGCCTCTGCTTATATCAAGTCGCTAGTCAGTCCTACTTGTTGCCTGTGCTCTGTACCTACTTCCTGATAGTCCCACATTGACTTAATCAATCTCGGTGGGAGTACCGCCAGAATGTTCTTTAGAGGTGAGAATGGTGATATTTTATCTTGCTTTCTTTGGACTCACCATTGGAAAAGCAATCACCATACCAGAAAAGGACACCATGTTTGGTAAAACAGAATGTTGTTGAAAAGGAGGAAAACCTTATATAGATGGATTGATGCAGTGGCTGAAACAGTGGGCACAAACATACCAATGATTATGAGGATGGCATAGAACAGAGAATGTCTAATTCTGTCATACATAAGGTTGCCATGAGCAGAATCTGAACCCAGGGGCAGCTAATGTTAACATTTTCCTTAAGTCTTCAGTGCAAATTTCTGTCTCTGCTAAGACCTACTTCATTCACTCATCCATTTATCATTCATTCATACAACAGATATTTAGTTTATAGTTATAAAACAGCTAAGCATTGTTGTTCCTGTTTTTATTTATTTGTTTATTTATTTTTTGTAAGTAGCTCTGATGTGAGACAACTGAAATCAAATAAGTTACTTATACTAGGAAAAAAAAATTCAAAAAACTGCCAGAAATCAAAAAGATGAAAATTTCAATGTTCTTAAAAACAGGTTCGAGAATATTGTGCTTTGATTAAAAAAGAAAAAGAAAAAGAACAAAACTCAAAACCAGTTATTTCACAGCATACAGTGAATAAAGTCAAGGTGGAAGGCAGAAAAGATTTGAAAATCATCAGATTAATCTTTTTGAAAACATTTTGATCTGTTCAGACTAAGCTTCATGATTTCCAGGTGCAGTTTATTCTTATGGTTACTGGACAACTTATGTTTCAAAATGCCTAAAATAAGGTTTACTAGGATTCAGTTTCACACACTTAGGAATGGAATACAATTTCAATATAACAAGTTCTGTATATTACTCTAAAATAAATGCATAGCAACATTTAAACTTCCTGGCATTTCTCTGTGAGAATTCACATTAACAGTTACCCTAGTTATAGACCCTAAAGTTTCATGTATAATGTATCAATTTAAATGCCTTGTGAATTACAAATTCAATATGAAGATTTACCTTAAAGACTGTGTTTGGGGGCTCAGCTTCTATTGTTTGTTATGAGTGGTATAGCCTTTAATACCTGGCATTTTGCCAAATTGTTTATAAATTTGTGTTTGTCTATGATATGAGCTCAGTCTTGCTCAACCATGCTCTTAATTTACCTTATCAGTTAGTTGTCTGCAGCATCTTCAGCTCAAGGGTAGGCATTCTAAGGGGTACAGAAAACAAACAAAAACAAAGTTTTTGCATCAAGGAATTTATGATTGTGTAGGCTTAACCTTTGCAAAATAAAACAAAAAAATCATGAAATACTGTCTATTCATGTAACAGTAAGAAATGATACCAGTGAAGGTTGAGTAAGAAAGGACTTGAATTGAGCTTGGAAGGGTGGAAGGAATGTTTGAGGTTGGCAGTTGTTCATGACTACTTTTTAATAGTGTCCTTGTATTAAACATGAAAACTCTGGTGGTGTAGTGGCTAGGTGCTATGGCTGCTAACCAAATGGTTGGCAGTTCAAATCCTCCAAGTGCTCTTTGGAAACTCTATGGAGCAGTTCTACTCTGTCCTATAGGGTCACTATGAGTTCAAATTGACTCAACAGCAGTGGGTTTTGTCTTAAATATAAAATGTCCTTTCTTGTTGACAATAATCCAAAAAACACAAAACAACAAATGCTGGAGAGACTGTGGAGAGGTTCGAACTCTCTTACACTACTATTAGGAATGCAAAAGGGTACACCTCTTTGGAAAGCAATTTGGCACTTTCTTAAGCTAGAAATAGAAACACCACATTGTTTTAATCAGCTAGTGCTACTCTAGTAGAAATACCACAGAGTGGAAGGCTTTAACAAAGGAAAGTTTATTCTTACAGAGTCCAGTAGGCTACAAGTCCAAATTCAGGATGTCCGCTCCAGGGGAAAGCTTTCCCCTTTGTCGGCTCTGGAGGAAAGTCCAGTACTGCATCAGTCTTTGTCCACGGAGCATCTTGGTGCAGGTCTGAATGACGCACTCTTCTCCCAGTGCTAGTTGCTTGATGGTGTGAGGTTCCCAATTCTCAGATGGTTTTCCTTTCCTTTTATCTCTTGTAGGATGAAAGGATTAAGGGTGGGGCAAGCCATACTCCAGGTAAACTCCTTTTGCAGTGGAGTAGGGAGGTGATCTTGTAAAGGGATTTCCAGTCCCACCCTAATCCTTTAACATACAGCACAGCACAAAATGGAGGACAATCATAGAATACAGGGAATCATGGCCCAGACACATGGCTACACCTGTTTTGGGGGGGACACAATTCAATCTGTGACACATACAATCCCACAATCCCACTGGTTGGAACATATCTTACAGAAATAAGGGCTGTCACTTGAAGAGACACATGTGGATGAATGTTTATTGCAGCACAATCCACAATAGCAAAAAAATGGAATCAACCGAGGTGCCCATCAACAGATGAATGGATAAATGAACTATAGTATAAATGCACAATGGAACACTATGCAATGATAGAGAACATTGATGGTTTTAGGAGCCATCTCATAACCTGGCATCAAGCAAAAGACATTATGCTGAGTGAAATCAGTCAGTTGCAAAAGGACAAGTATTGTATGAGCTTACTATTTTTGAGGGCTTAAAAAAGGACTTATGCACAGAAGAAAAGACTCTTTGATGACTACAAGGGTGGGGAAGGGATGGAGAGAACTGTTCATAGATTAGATAGGAATTTGGTTAGGTGAAGGCTGTGACAGAACTCAGTAGAAAGCAGCCAGCATAACTGGACTACACAATAAACTAAAAGATTTTTTAAATTCAACCTAACATTTCAAAGGATAGGGGACAGGAGTCTGAGGACTGTGTTTTCAGGGGGCATCGAGGTCTGTTGACATAACTAGCCTTTTGCTAAGAGAGTCTCCTGCATGCTACACTGGTGAGTGGTATCTGGGGTCTTAAAACCCAGAAAGCTGCCATCTGAGGAACATCAGTTGGTCCAGTCCATCTGGAACAGGGGATGACTGAGAACATCAAACATACAAGGAAAAATGAGCCCAGGAGAAAGAAGGACCCATGTGATTGAGAGGCTACATATATCAGCATGACACCAGAGGAACCAGATGGTGTCTGGCCAGCATCAAAGACAGACTTTATAGGGGACACAGTGTAGGGTCCCTGACACAGCATGATAAAAAGAGGTGTTCATATCAAGAGCTCTACTAAAGGACTGGAACTGATGACCTGTCAACCTACAGGGTCCCCTGGGAACATGTCCCTAGACTTGCTGCTTGCCCAGACCTGAAACCAGTACTGAGGTCAACACTTCAGACGAAGAATGGGCTGGACTTGGGAACACAGAGTCAGCATGTGTTGTGCTTAAAGGTTTTATACATTTATAGAAAGCTGTCCTGCAGTTTTCTTTCTAGAGTGGAGAGGAGAGGATGCAGAGGAGGGGACAAGTGTTTGGTGGGATGATACCAGAAAAGGAGGAGTATGCTGTCATAGGGTGGGGAGAGCAGATAGAGTTGTAGAGAGGTGGATATGAAAAACTGACTTGGCTTGTATACTTTCACTTAATCATAATAAAAAACAGTGTCCTTTCCCTGTATCTTTTCTTTTGTTTGGCTGCTGACCATTGATTGTATCCATTCAGTCCATATTTTTATCATTGTTTTCCAAGCTCTGTCAAACCTTGGAGAAATAATACAGACAGTTAAGGTGTAAAAACTTTCAAATATTTCATAAGATAATACATTTACACTTGTACCCTTGATTATGGTAAAGAATATGAAGACATCTCTTTGAAAGTGAAGACTCAACAATATTCTGATAGAAACTCTAGTTCGAAATCTAAATGTTATCCTCTAACTGTCAAGATGTGGATAGTATTAGGATTTTTTTAAACTGCTACAGATGATTGGCAAGGGAAACAGACTGAACATGAGTGGGTAACAAAAGAATCCATAGCTCATAGTAAGGTGAAGGCTTTTCTGCCGACTGTCCAAAAGAATCTGGGACTGTATAGCAGATTATGGAGGTGCTCTTTCTAGGAGCACTAAGTACTTTCAAAAGGAACTGTTAAAGGAGCTTCAGTAATCATGATCAGATTCTGGATTCTAGGTTTAAGAGCTCACATACAAACCAAATCAAAACCAAGCCCACTGCTGTGAATTCAAATCTGACTCATTTTGTGACTCTGTAGGACAGATTAGAACTGCCACATGGAGTAATGCAAAGAAGGATGAAATAGAAGCCATGGTGCTTATCACATTGAAGGAGAACTTAAGACATGTACCTGCTTTGGCATATAAGATTTAGTAGTAGAACAGACTTGTTATTACAGTCCAGAGTAGAACAACTCTACAACAGCCCATCTCTGTTCCTAAGGAAGAAACATAGGTTCTCAGCAAATGTCCTTATAAAAAGACTTAAGTTGTCATTGCTTGTAGCTGTGAAAAGCTGCTCACGTTTAGATACCAGCCCCTTCAGTACTGTTTTCTGCTTTGGTATCAAAGCAGGAAGGTTTCAGTGAGGTAATAGTATAAGTGACACACTGGGCAGTACTTAAACAAATAGTTCAAATGAAATGTAGTAAGTGCTCTAATCAAGACATGAATTAAGTGATTATGGAAAAGGAATTTCGGTGCAAGTACTATGCAATGAAAGCTTGACTCAGGCAGGGCTGTTTGTTTTGCTGGGAGTTCTCTGAGTAGACAGGGGAGGGAAGTATATGCTGCTAGGAATACTGGAAGAGTATGGTTCATCAGTATTCCCACATGGAAAACTTGATTTAAAATGTAATAATCTTGTGTGATTTAACTAATATCATTATTTTAATTGTTATTATTACTGTTTTTTTTTTTTTTTTTTTTTGGTAATGAGCCAATGATTTAGTTTCTAGAAAATTTCTGGGGGTGTTCATATCATCCAAATCATTCTGCTATGAAGAAGTTCTGTGGTTCTACAGACAAAATATATTTTTCATAAAATATTATACTCTGTCAGTCTTGGAATTAATTGAACTGAGTTGGACCATTGGTCTAAGTCTCATATGGCACTTCTTTTGTCCTCTAGTTTTGAAAAGAAATATAATTTGAACAAGTAGTGTGAGACATTTATGAAATAATATAAAAGACTGTGTAAAGAAAAATGCCATCCACAGTGAAATATTAAATTTGGGAAACAATGCGTTTGTTTTCATTATGTGAGATAAATATGAAAGGCAATATTAATATGAATGAGTTTCTTTTTAACACCTTGACAACTCCAACTCCTTTTCTTTATTGATATTAATTTACCACTAAATTGAAAATAATTTGCTAAAAATCAAGTATAAATTAACTAAAAGGTTTTCACTTAGTATGAGCAGGTCAAAGAGTTCTGAAATTAAACTTTCAAGAAAAAAAGTGTGAAAATGGAATAAGCCAATTTGAAAGAATACATCATAACAAGTCATCTTTTCCCCCTTTAGTGTTCCTTTCAAGTGTATAGCTCCGAAATTGATTTTAAAAAAATTCTTTACCAATTTATGTTGAGTAGAGAAGCAAATTAAATAAATATAAAATCAAGATTTACATCAAGGTTCTAAATTTCTCTCACTATCTGGTTATAATATAGAAGAAACAGAAGTGTCTCTAGGGATGTGTCCAGGATCTTCAGTAATTACTGGATGAAAAGTAACCGTGATTAGAATTTCCTCTCCTTTTCCTTTTGTCTCCTCAGTTGCCCATCACTTCCCTTCCATTTACCTTGATCTATCACCTGTTGCACTAATTTCTGTTATTTTTCAGCTTATTCATCCCCCTTCCACATTTATCCCTGCCTTCTAAATGTCAACTAGGCTCCTGGCGAACATCTTTGACTGACTCGAGTTTAAATCTGATGTCAACATGTTACTAACTAGAAAACTTACTCGCTTTCTTTAAACTACTGGCCTTTGGTATGAAAAATAAAATGACTATAATATAAGATTGTTAGAGGGCCTTGATAACTTGTGTCCTTGCATGAGTGTGCTTGACACCATGTGGTGTTTATTCTGTCTGAACATTTCACTGAGATGTTGATTATTACACAGCCTCTGTTTTCATGTATAGGACTGTATTTTTGCACATTTGTTTTATTTTTCCAAGGAACCTTAATGCTTCCTGAAAGTTTAATTCCTTTCCATTTTGCAATAAATTTATAGTTAGCACAGTATATATCAAGCACACATACCAGTGCTTACATCTTTTTTTTTTTTTTTTTCATTTGTCTGTGGTTTCATGAAGTTGCAGGAAGTGTCCGACTTGTGGAGATTGCAGAGTCCTTTCTATAATTAAAGAAATCCAGCATCATGGTGGTCTGAGCCTCCTTTTCTTCTCTAAGCAGCGTTAGCCTGGTGCTGCAGGAGATGGTCACATCCTCGGTAGTAGGTGTGGGAGTGGGATGGCACATGCGCACACGTAAATACAAAAGAGGACTTGTGCTTGATAGCAGTGGTTTGGGTAATGAATAAGAAAGAAATGAAGATTTAAAACTTCAGGATTGTATTACCCATTGCTGTTGAGTTGATTCCAACTCATAGTGACCCAATAGGGCAAAGTAAACAGCCCCATAGAGTTTCTAAGGAGTGCCTGGTGGAGTCAAACTATTAACATTTTGGTTAGCACTTCGCCAATATGCCAGTAGGGTTTCCCAGGACATATAGAATTATTAATTAGAAATCCAACTGAACCTACTAATAAAATGTTTTTAGTTTATTCCCTCTGGGAGCTAACTTCTCTTACCTGTAATATCATGTTAACTTCTTAGTAGATGTTGCCTATTCTAACTTTTATGTCTGTGTAACCTGTACTGTGGAAACCCTGCTGGCCTAGTGGTTAAGTGCTATGTCTGCTAACTAAAAGGTAGAGCTTTCGAATCTGCCAGGTACTCCTTGGAAACTCTATGGAGTAGTTCTACTCTGTGCTGTAGAGTTTCAGTGAGTCAGCCGTTTTTTTCTTTTTTGATTTGGTAACCTGTACTTCACCGAGTGGCCAGAGGCCGCTTCATAAAAGATCACTTCAATCCTTGTGTTCAGAGTCTTCTGTAAATTTACAGTTTTTATAGCTGTATCCCATATACAGCTTGGTGCCTAAGCTTGGCCTCCATGCACATATGCACATGTGTGGTACTATACCCCTATCGGACTATTCTCATTCCCAGAATGAACCATCTTAATTCCCTACCCAGTCTTCCATGAGCTCTGGAGGCAACTGTTTTACCTTCATATTCATTTGTTGAAATTACACATTTCTGCAGGTCTAATAAAATGTCCCCTTCTCTCCTCCACTCTGGCTAAATGTGTTACTTGCTTATCTGTGGGTTTGCAGCACTGTTTTTATTTTAGTCACACTCTTGAGAACTTGTATGGGAATTTGTGGAAAAGTCTTGATTTCCAGTAATCTATCCTGTTGTCCTTGTGGTGTAATGTTTAACACCTACAGCTGCTAACCCAGCAATTTGAATACACCAGGAGATCCTTGGAAACCATGGTGGCATAGTGGGTTAAGTGTTATGTCTGCTAACCAAATGTCAGCAGTTCAAATCCGCCAGGTGCTCCTTGGAAACTCTATGGGGCAGTTCTCCTCTGACCTCTAGAGTGGCTATGAGTTGGACCTGACTCGATGGCAGTGGGTTTGTTTTGTTTGTTTGGGACTCCTTGGAAATGTATGAGGCAGTTCTACTCTATCTTACAGAGTCACTATGTAAAGCTTGGTGGCATAGAGGTTAAGTGCTTCCTATGCTAACCAAAAAAAAGGTCAGCAGTTCAAATCCTCCAGGCACTCCTTGGAAACACTAAAGGGCAGTTCTACTCTAAGCTGTAGAGTTTCTGTGAGCCAGAATTGACTCAATAGTGATAGCTTTTATCTTTTATGGGGTCACTGTGAGTCCAAAGAGCAATGGTAGCTTTTTTATACTGCTGTCAGACAGTGTTTCACCAGATTTGATTCTGAAGGTATATTTCCAATGATTATGACATTTATAGTATGTCTAGTGGGTGCAATGTATCTGTACAACTGCTTTTGTAACTTCTTTAATTTATCTTTCTGGAAAAAAATGGACTGAACAAGTGTGTAATTCTTTAATAAGTCAAATAATTTGCCTTTCCCTTTCCATTCCCAAATGGAATTTCCTGAATGATAAGCAAAAGTCCAAGGCCTACTCTGTCCCCATTCACTTTCTCTCTTTCTTTCTTTCTCCCCCTCTGTTTTCTCTCACATTAGTCCCTGACAGCACCTAGCCTCATTCATATGTAGAGTTGCAACTCAATGAGTATGTGTTGAATTGAAATGAATCAATAAAGTATGAGAAAAAGCCCAGCTGGTTAACTACTTCAGTGATAATGTCCCCGAGGTCCCTTTTTCTGTGAGGAAGCTGTATGATTAAAGAAAGTATGAGTGAAAAGCTCTGGCTTGTGAAATGCGAAGAAAAAAAAAATTGAAGTACAATTCTGAAAACAGCACGCAGCCCAAGGCAAAAGTTTATATTATTATTTGAAGGCAGTTATCAGGCTGTGTTGCTATGCAGTGTATGCAGCATCCTTGGATGACATGAGATCTTGTTCTGCTTCAGGTTTTCTACATTATTTCTGACTTAACTATTCTCTCAGGAGCCCTGGTGATACAGTGATTAAGTGCTCTACTGCTAACCAAAATGTGGACAGATCAAACTCACCAGCCTCTTCACGGGAGAAAGATGTGGCAATCTGTATCTTCAATATTTACAACTCTGAAAGCCATGTAAGGAAGTTTTGCCTTGTCCCATAAAAGCCCTGGTGGTGTAGTAGGTTAAGTGCTACCTCTAGAAACCAAAAGATTGGCAGTTGAAATCGTCCAGGCGCTCCTTGGAAACTGTACAGGGCACTTCTACTCTGACCTCGGGTTTGCTATGAGTCAGACCTGACTTGACGGCAGTGGGTTTCATTTTTTTTTTGGTTTACTCTGTTCTACAAGGCTGCTATGAGTCAGAATCAATGAAGCAGAGGTAGATGTCTGTATGGTGTTCCTCTAAAAGGGTGGCATGACCTCAGGTAGTCACAGTGTCTTTGGTATGTGTGTTTAACCAAGCCCCAGAGTCTCATGAACTTGTATGGATAAAAAAAAGAAAAAGAAAGAAGTACCCTACCTGCCAGACACCAACCAAAATTTAACATTTCCTTCAGTGACAAATACAGACAACAAACCACAGTAGTATTAGTAATACTTGTGACTTTAAAACTAATAGAAATCACAAATTTTTCATTTCCCTTTATAATTAGTATGAAAGTTTTGGAAATTTTTGTAAACTGACTTCAATCCTAATCTTGCTGTTAATGTACCTACTGCTGGAACACAAATAAATGTATCACAGTATTTTAAAGATTTTAACAATTTTAATGTAATTCATATTGTAATCCTCTGTATTTTAATATATGTATTTAAAAACAATACTATGCAAAGAAATAAGTTTTCCGAGATGGACAAATGACACAAAAAAGGGTAATGACATTTAAGAACATCCAGATAAGAATTTAACATTTATTTCTATTAACCAATACTGATTGCATTTCCTTACATTTTTAATTGTTATAAAAATCTGCATACATTGCTAGTTTTAAAAATGACAGAAGAAGATACAAAATGAAAGTCAACAATATAGGCATCAAAGTCCCCCCAAATTAAATCTTGTGGTTGTATTTTTCCAGATATTGTCTACATATGTGTATTCACTCTAAATATATGTATTTATGTGTAAATACTGTATTCTGTATGTTATACATACGTGTACATTATACACACATAAATGCAATGGGCGTTATCGTATATGTACTGCTATTGTTCTTCGTTAACTTCCAAATAGTGAAGCCACATTTTTGACTTGTGCTGGTCTTGTGGTCAAGAAACTTTGCAAGTCTTTTCGCTTCTAATATCTGTAAGTCATATTTCTTCGATTATAAATTAACCCAGAATTTGTAGATGAAAAATTCTTTTGGTGCAGGACTTTTCTTGTTTATTACTATTAATTTTAATCTTGTGTGTTTGTTCAATTGTCATAACCTATTCAGATTATTTAGAATTCCAAATATGCTTCCCAATATAGTCATCACTCTCATAATTGTTAGTTATCATTCATTTCTGTTGTCAATTGTCCTTGAATTATTCAACATGTATTCAGTGCCTATCCTTTGTTAGGTACTATTCTAAGCACTTATTTGTATATACTCATTAATGTTTCCAACAAACTTATGAATTGAGTGCTATTATTCTCATTTTACAGGCAAGAAAATTGATACACAGAGGTGAAGTAATTTATACAACGTTCATAGCTATAATTTGAAGGGTTTCTGCTTTACCCTAGAGACTGGTCTAGATGACCTGTATGTTCCCTTTTACTCTAAGGTTCTGTGGAGTCGATTTGGATGGCTAACTTGACATCTTCCTGTCCACAGTGTCGACTATATGTCATCCCCTTATTTCTTACTGTTTTTTTGAATTGTTAATGTGGTACTGCTCAAATTGCCTCTTCATAAAACCAGTGGTTTAATCCTCATTTTAATGGTGTGCAGACATTGAGATGACAATTTAAATATATTTCCCCAAACAAGTAATCATGATTTCCGCAGCACTTCGAAGTTGACTCCCAGAAATTCTTCATGGAAGAAAACTCCATTGGGGCAGTCAGATTAGTATCTTTCTCTCTGTTGACTCCAAAGATGGCTCTGTTATTATATTGCCTCCTCAAATCACACCCTTCAGTGGATTTATGTCTCAGCCAGGTATCTGACTGAAAACAAAAAAAGGAACATTAAAGTCACAGACTTTGCTGTCTTACATTCAGGCTGACTTCCTGAATCTTATTTGGCCTGCCCCATTTTCTCTGTGTTCATGAGCTTAGAGGCTAGTGTTTATTAACAGTGTAGATTGTGTCGTCTGCCCAATTTTATGATTACTGACATGTCCAGCAACAGTTCAAGCCAGATTTTCCTTGTACCAGTGCCTAGTCAAAAAGACCAAGGCTTTTGGCAATGCCCATGGCACTCTTCCTGCAGTGCAGTTCCCTTGAATTCTGTAGATAACTAAATTCAGCTTGCAACAGGGGCACTGGACAGCCTTGGTTAGTGAACAGATGTGTGGTGGCTATGGAACGGATATGTGTGATAATTTTTCAGCTTTGATCTGCATCTTCCTTCTCCATGAACTCATAGAGGAAGAGGTACAGTACTCTTAATTTTCAGAAGTCTTTGAACATTTTCTTTGGTTATTACACAAAGAATCTCTCTGTAATAGACAATATAATGGTGACATTGATGGTGCTGGAGAAGTCAAAAAGAATTCATACCTAAATAACCAATAACCTACTGCCATAGAGTCGATTCCAACTCATAGTGACTATATAGACAGAGTAGAACTGCCTCACAGAGTTTCCAAGGAACACCTGGCAGATTTGAACTGCTGACATTCTGGTTAGCAGCTACAGAACTTAAGCACTGCACTACCAGGGTTTCCTAATAAATAACAGGCAGAACTAACATGCACTAGTCTGGCTATTGAGGTAATTTTCATCTGAAGTTTCCTCTCATTGGTTAATGCCTTGTTCTAATAGATCAGTGCTCATTTTACTGTTCATTAAATCCTTTAACTATTACTGTCACTTGTCCAAAATTAGTTTCTGTGAAGGGAGCCAGGGCACCATTCAGCCCTGTAGTCTTGTACCTTGGCATAATGCAAAATAAGACCAAGATTCTTGGTCTAAAGGAATCATAGGAAATTTTACTAACATAGGGAGTACTCGTGCCATGGAAATCAATCAATGCCATGTTTCAAGTTTTACATGGAGAAAGTCTTTTAATGTACTTATATGACCTTCAAAGTAACTTCCCTTGGTTCTTCTGAGTCCTCTTTCTTTGTGTAAATGGTTTCAGAAAAGATAGTTTGGGGCCTTACTTGTTCTAAAAGCTTTTTTTTTTCTCTTCTTCTTTTGAACTCCTGGCTTTCCATTATTTTCAGTACAGCTTGAATATGAATCTACTCATGTTATATGAGACATCTTGGTACCTACATTCCTCCTTCATATTAGTCATTGATTGAGTGAGAGGCTGACCATAAAAATTGCATGAAATTGATATATTACCTTGGACAAACCTGAAAAAATAAGAGATTATCAGCAAGTAGATTTAAAAAAAAAAAAAAAACTGGAGAGGTAAACATAATTGTAAATCAACTGTTTCCAGACCTTGTTATGTAAGTTGAGAGACAAGTACAGTCCCCTGAAGTCATACAAATTTTTTAGCACTAACGAGTTTTCTTTCTCTTCCATGTTCCTCAGAGAACTGTACTGTTTTTATTGTGTTTTACCCAGTAAGGAATTCAGACTTTCCAAAGATATGTAAAGTCAAATAAAACCACTGGATAGAACTGTTTTTTATTCTTTTATTAATTTGACTTTTAAAACTTTCACACGGATTGAAAGAAACAATATCTCATCAGTTAATGTTGGAAAAGGGTACAATTTCTTTGAAAATCTTTTGGCATTATAAACCGAAGGGGATTAAATTTTTCTCAGAGATAGAATAGATAATCGAATTTTTTTTTTTTTTGTACATGGGAAAATTGTTGCTTTTCAAATTGTAGTTTGAAATCATCCAAGTAATGAAAATGTATTTTTAACCAAATACCCAGCATTACAGAAATACCTTTTGAGTTCTGATGCTTGCTTTGTGATTAAAGAAAGAATGTATCTGGGTGTTTTTGGTGCAAGATGAAAATTAATGAGCTTTTTAATGTTTTGTTTGGCTATTTATTGCTTTGTTCTAGAGTTTGTGGAATCCATTTATAGCCAGAAAAAAGGTCTAATAAGCTAATTATTTTATCAATCAGTGTATATTTATTTAAAAGTACTGGGGGGCCCATACTTTAAGTGAAATGTAGGAAGAGAAACAAAAAGCAACAAAACACTTTTTGTGCCCTTTGGGAGAAAGCTTATGATCCAGTCTGGAGAACTAAGGCATCTACAGTTGTCAGAAACACCTGGCAATTTGATGTTTGATAATTGCTAAATGCATCAAGGAGAGAGAAAAAAGCTTCTCCAGATGTTCACTTTGAATTGAATGAGCTGGGTCTGGACCATGGAGAGAATTTCAATAGGGCAGGATAGAAAAGAAAGCAGATATGAGTCTGAGGCTGTCATTGTAAACATGCTATAAATAAAGTTGTACAGATGGAAAAGTGTACCAAATACTTTGGGAATATGAAGTAGATCTATTTTACTACACAGGAAAGTTGATATAGGATGGTATCTTTCAAAGTTTTTAACAACATAACACGCTTTCTAGAAAGAAAAATACAAATGGATATCCCAATTTAAATACATATATATGTTTTTCTCACTGCAATCAGAAACACTGGGCTGGCAACTTTTGGGAAAGCAGATGAGAGTTATCGATTTCCGTGTGGATTCATTCAAAAGCTTTTTGTTATTTATGCCTTGTTTATGTCTCTGTAATTTAATCCCTGTTAGCCAGTCTCTTACCTAAACTCCAGACTCCTAGACTTCTGATTCCCACTGATTTCTAGATTTCAGCAGCCCATCTGTAACAACCCTCCAGTCTCACCAAGGAAGATATTGAATGTTGTCTTTAACCAGGATAGAAAGAGTTAAACATGATATTCATAGCAATGACATGCTTCCTAATCCTGTGCTACATATGTCTAATGGAAGAACAAAACATTTGTTCTGACTTTGCTCCTTCATAGCTAAACTTTGTCCAGTGGTATTTATCTATCATAGCCAAGGATAGTGTAGTAATACAAATATTAGATAGTGGCACTGGAACTGAGGAGGCATTGGATTCGGAACAAAAAGGAAAGAGCATTCGATGGAGCCTTTATAATGGAGGATCAAAAAAGCAGTTGTGGTGATTAGGTATAAGAGGGAAAGGGTTGCAATAAACAAGATTTAGACGTTTAGGCCAAAGTAGGGAAAAGATGTGCTGTCATAAAAAATGTCTTAAGAACTATTAATGTGCACATAGCCTTCATGGTCTACAAAGCATATTTTCATATGTTCTTTCATTCACCCTCACAACAGCCCTGTTAAGAAGACTTTTTTTCTTGTGGTATAGAAGAGAGGGAAGAGAACTAAGTGGTCAAACTACAAGTTAGTTCAGACTACAAATTTAATACTAATCTTATCCCTTCAGATCGTTCCTTGAATTTGTGTTAAACAGTTGCTTTCATACCGGTTCTTGTAACGTGGACCACATTTGTAACGTTGCCATTAGACACATGTAGCTCAGGATTAGGAAGTGCGTCATTGCTGTGAATATCATGTTTAACTCTTTCTGTCCTGATTGAAGACATCATTCTTCATCTTCCCCGATGAGCCTGGAGGCTGCTTCACAGTCTTTCTCAACATATTCCTTCAGGCAAGCACTGCTAAAAAATCATAGTTTTCTGCCCGTTGAATCTCATTTGCCGTTCTAGCACTAGACTCTTGAAGTGACACATACAATGTGATAATGAAACTCAATAAAATGTCGTGCTTGGTTCTTTAGTCTCTCAGGACAGGACTTCTTATTCCCATATCTGAGGCCAATTAACTTTTTGAGTGTAGGTCAGTCTTGCTAAACTTGCCCTAATTATGTGCTTACTAATTGGGTTTACACATTGAATCCCAGGACTTACCAGCTGTGTGAATGACCTGTTTTAAAATGGATCCTCAGAAATAACATGAAGTTTACCATTTGTAAACAGTTGTTTGGTTAAAAAAAGTCTCCCTAGGATTCATTAGGCATACCTTATCACTGCTTTCAGCTGTGTACATGGTGTGTTTTAGGCCTATGTGATAGATACTTGAATTAACGTCCATGTGTAATCCTTAATTGTTGTGATATGCTTAAAGTGCTGTATTTAACTGGCAGTCAGAAACAAGAACAATGAAAACATTTAAAAATAACAGATACCACCTGGGCCACAGAGGTACAGTTTCTGGTCCTGTTTTGGGGAGCTCATCCAGGGCTACAAGCCCGGGCCCTGGTCCCTCTTTGTATAGACCTCTACAAGGTAGCTTAGGCTTACTCACAGCATGGTGGCAGACTTCCAAAAGCAAACATACCAAGACTGCACGGCATTTTAATGATCTAATCTCAGAATCGCTTTTGCCTTCATCTGTTGATCAAAGCAGTCACAAAGACCCGCCCAGGCTCAAGAGGAGGGGACATAGACTTATTTCATAAGGAAGTAGTGAAGTTTTGAAGAGCATGTGGTAATACCTTTATCTTAAAATTATCTCATTGCTATCTTTGAGAAAAGCCAATCTATCACATTCTTGTTAACTACCTGCTGTAAGACTGTCCCCTTTGCTTGTTTAATCATGACCAGATTGCTTGACCTCTTGCCCGCTCGTGGACCTTGCAGGGATCATCTGCCTAGATGTGTATTTAATGCCCAGTGTCACACTATGGGAAACCCTGGTGGCATAGTCGTTACGTGCTATGTCTATTAGCCACAATGTCAACAGTTTGAATTTGCCAGGTGCTTCTTGGAAGCTATGGAACAGTTCTACTCTGTCCCATAGGATCACTATGAGTCAAAATTGACTTGATGGTAACAGGTTTGGTTTGGTTTGGTGTCATACTGTGGTAACCCTTGGTGGCTTAGTGATTAGCAGCTATGGCTGCTGACCAAAGGTCTACAGTTCAATTCTACCAGTGCTCCTTGCAAATCCTGTGCATCAGTTCTACTCTGTCCTATAGGGTCACTATGAGTCACACCTGGCACAACAGCAAGGGGTTTGTTTTGGTTTCTGGTTCTTTGGTTATACTACAGGAGCACTAGTTGCACAGGGATTAAAAACTTGGCTGCTAACCAAATAGTTAGCAGTTTAAGTCCACCAGCTTCTCCTTAGAAATTCTGTGGATAGTTCTACTCTGTCCTATAGGGCGGCTGTGAGTCAAACTTATTATTTTTTTGTTGTTTGTTTTGGTTTAGATCATACTGTATACTGCTACAGATGTAATATACACTTTTGTTTATAATTCCTCCTACTGCCAACATTTGATATTCACCCAGAAGATCTTTCTGAATTTGAAGTTCCTGTTATTCTATCACCAAGCAAGTCTAGAATGATGATTCAGAGAAAAAAAAAAAAAAATGTGTGTGTGTGTGTGTGTGTGTGTGTGTGTGTGTGTGTATAGATTTATATATATACATATATATATGGTTGTTATAGCTGGGTGAACTGAGTTTCAAATCCAGGCTTAAAAACTAATATCTAGGTAGCTTACCTTTTAAAACACAATGTTTTCCTATCATGTGAATATAGTATAGTAAAAACTGTGGAAGTCAGAACCTGCATAAGACAGAAACCTGTGAGAGGAGGAAAACTCAAAATATTTCTCACTAAAAAGAGAGTGACAGAAAAGTGTTAAGGCTGCACCTTGTTAAATGTGGAAAAATTGCCAGACTCCAAAAAACAATGTGGTGCTATTGAGTTCCAGTTCTCACAGGTTTCACTGTACAGTTTTCATCTCATAATTGTGAGACTTAAACGTGTTAGTATAGTAATATGTTTGTGGAGTAGTCTGAAAGCTGTGGAATAGTAATATGAAAATTTTATCTTTTTTTCATGCATATAGTTCTACCCTGGCCCCTAGGATCGCCATGAGTTGGATCCGACTCGATGGCACTTGGCTTGGCTCGTTACTTTGAATGATAGTCATTATTTACCTCTTCTTTTTCCGTAGTGAAAGTCATCTGACATTTCTTTTTTCACTCGTGGTACTTCTGATTATTTTTAATTACTGCAATTTCAGTGTATGTAAAACTACCATCCTGTGCACAAATTTCTTCAGTGCAAACCAGCTTTTTATCCTAAGTGATGGAATGGTACTTTTTGCTCACCTTGGAATGGAGGTGAAGGTAGAGTTGAGCGGGGTTCAATCTGATTCTGAGATTCTTCTCTCTCCCACTTTTCTAGTGGCTTCAATGGAATTGGAAGGCAGAAGTGCCAGGGGAGGTAAGAAATGAAAGAATCTGGTTACCTCTGAGTACTTTGTAAGCATCAGGCTTAGGCTGGTACTACCTGATGCTTGTGGTCTCTATTGATGACTTTGTCAAGCCTGTCCAGGTTTATCCAGGTCCCCTCTGTGACTGAGAACCCTTGTAGTATGGGCAGCTTTGTCTCCAGCCCTCCAGTAGTCTGTGCCCTGTTCTCTAAAAGCTGTTACCTTAACTGCCAGTGGCTGTCTGTATAGTCCCAAACTACTGCTTCCTCCTTTGTCTTCTATGCTGCTTTGTATGGAACCAGAAGGACTAACTGCATTACTTCAAGAGACATCTTAGGGCATCCCAGGACTGCAGTGGAAATGCCCATGCATCCTTTGCTCCTCAAACACTTTACCCCATGTATGAGCTCTCTTTACTCTGTGGAATAAGCTGCCAAAATAAGTATATTAGTATCTGCTTTGGTAACCTGAAGTTCAGAAGCTGACTGCAGGCCCATTATTCACAAACCCCAGGGTATACATATAGGCTCTCCCAAGCGCTCTTTTATAATGTTCTGATTTGATAGCAGCATTGAGGTGAGACTTTGACAGTGATGGATGAAGACATTCAGCTTCCAAAGGTGAGGTCATTAATTGCTTCATTTTGCCCGCAGCCCCAACCTGTAGCAGTGAATCCCAAAGGACATTCTCCGTCACTTGCCTTTGTTGTGGTGGGTTTATCACCAGGAGGACTTTACTGCTACCTCCTTGCTTATTCTTTTTATAATCTTTCAGCTCAGCTTCTGCAGAGTCCTTTCTTGTCTGTTCCCTATGAGTGGAAAGTCACAAGAAATGAAGATGCAAAATAGGAGCAGACTTCGTCATGGCAGCAACAGTGGTTTGCCTGGGTCTGTCAATAATTGAGCACAGCTGGAGGCTTCTCTGAGGTATACCCCCAGTTAGAGCACCCTGTGTGATGCTGGCTCTGAAGACCAGAGCTATCTGTCTCTTGCATAATCAGCATTCTGTTTTTCATACTTACTTGTTTTCCCCAACAAGGGATGTAAATCTGTGCCTGCTCGTATTTAAGTTAGATACTAACTGCTTCCTTAGAGATTCTGGAAATGTTAAATCACTAGCTGTGAAAGCAGCAGTAAAGAAAGCTGTGCATTGTTAATCCTTCCTGTGACAGAGCCATCGAAAAACAAGCCTTGAAGCTTCCTTATGAGCATAGGGTTTCCTCCACCCATTATCAAGTATGTGCGTGGGTATGGGGGTGCCCTTCTTGGCAGGCCTGTGGAGCTGCCAGAGCTGTGATGGCTGCTATTTTTGTGGCAAACTGCTTATTGGCCTTCACTGAATATTCACAGCTCTGTTAGCCAAGACCCCCGCTGCTTTTCAGAGAGTGAAAACTGGGTAGACTTCCAACTTTCTGTGCCCACTCTGTGCCTTAACAATGGCCCCAGGACTGCTATTTTCAACTGAATCTGGAATGAAAGATCAATTATATTCTCCTGTTTATATTTGCCACTTATACTTTGCCAGGTTTTTTTTTCCCCCAAAAAATTGTTTTTAAAGTGGTCTACCCTCGATTTCTAAATCATTATTGCTAAAGACAGGTATAATGGAAACCATTCCAGATGGAATTGAAACCTATTTCCCAGTCCTTTGACCTAGACTGATACTCGACATAAGCCAACACTCTGGGTTGGGATGACATGTTACTTTTAAAGCTGCTCTGCTAGTTGAATCTTCTTCAGCAGTATAATAGAAGTTTAAAATGTATTCGGTAGACTAAGATTTACTAATGGTACTTTCATCATTTCTCTTTTCTGTTCACAATTCTCTAAAGACCCGTTAATTGCATTTCTCAGCAAGGGCACACACAGCTTTCTATAGTCTGGCCCCTAAGCCTTTTTTTCCATCTTTTCTCCAACACATGTCCTTTTCTCAGCCGAGATCACCCCTTTTCTAAATCCTAGAGTGCCCAGGCATTGTGCACTTTGGTGCTGTATTACATACTAGCAATGAATTTCTTTCAAATGTTCCTTAAGTTTTAGTCTTACCTCCCATCTCCCATAGGGTCATCCCTAGTTAAATGAGTAATAAATCAGAATGAACATGCTACCTATAAATTAAAATGCTGACAGCAGGAGATGAACATTTGACACAGAAGATGAGAATTACTGGCTTGGAGGAATAGTAGTTTTGGAGAGATAAATTATAAATGTTTCCCTTGACTTCTTTTGAGGTCCCTGGTTGCAGGACCTAATGTTTAGCAAGGCAAGCCCACCCAGTGGCACCAGAAAAGAAAGATGGAGATCTGTTTTCATGAAGATTACAGCCAAGAAAAAACTATGGAAAAGTTCTGCTCCTCCAGCACATGGAGTTGCTATGACTCAATAGCAATGACTGTTTTCCTTCTTTGCTGAGATGGACTTTTCCAAGGACAGACCATAGGATACATGGTTTTTGTACCCCTATTATGAAAACATCAGAAACCCTCAAAGAAGCTGTGGAATTGGGTCTCTGTCTTTGTGACCACTAGTAGGACAATGCATTTCCCTTTTCCCTGCTGTGTTCTCCTCTGACTTTCCTAAATCTCTTCTCTGTAATATTTATTTTGATCTTCATATTGGAACAGTGTTAAAGGGAAAAGTTGCTAAGGCAACTTTCATCCTAGAAGGAATACTGTGTGAGTTTTTCCTTGGCTTAAGGGTTTCACTCTGAACAAAAATAGACAAGACCATCATAGCCCATTGCTCCTGGTGTATTTAGTCAGCTTTACTTGGTTTCTCTTTCTTCCATGAATAGAATGCAGAATCCTGGATGCCAGGAATCATGTCTGATTTTATTTTATTTTTTTTCCTCCCACTTTTCCACTGTTTAAACTTTACTAAGTTCATTCATTTGTTGTTCATCAGACTTCTCTGAACCTCTGTGCTGGAATTGTTCTAAACTCTGATGAAAAACAGACATAACAAGGTTCACATACAGTGTACTTTCCCTGCAGTGATGCAGCATGAAAGTAGCTGCTATCCACAAATGACTATTTAAATTAAAATTAGTTAAAATTGAAAACTGAATATCTGTCACATGTGATACATTTCAGTTGTTCAATAGACACATGTGGCTAGTGTACGTAATGGGGGGCAGTGCAGCGATAGAACACTTCCACCATCACAGAACTTTCTGTTGTGTGGCCCAAGTAGACATTAGTGGAATAAATAAATAAATAATTGCTGCCTTTTATTGGTACAGTGGTTAAGAGTTCAGCTGCTAGTCAAAAGGTAGATAGTTCAAATCCACCAGCCACTCCTTGGAAGTCTTATGGGGAAGTTTTATTCAATCCTGAAGGATCACTATGAGTTGGAATCTACTCAAGGGCAATGGGTTTTTCATTGAGCACATATTATGAATCAGGTACAAGCTAAATGTCATACATATTTTATCATTAATCTCATCAAAATTTGATGAGGTGGGGGGTGTCAGCATCCCCATTTTGCAAAATAAAAATAAAAAACAGAGACATGAGAGTTGAAATCTACCTGAAACCATACATCATGTGCTCAATATTATATTGCTTGGAGTATAACAAACTTTTAATCAGTGGATGAATTAATAGTCATTTGGATCTCATTTTGAGGCAATAAATTAACCTCATATTTAGAGATAAAACATTTTGACAGTACTAATCTATAAAATCTATAATGTCTCTTGACAACCCCAAAATTTGATACCAGTTTATTTTGGCTACTGTGTGCAACTCCACACATAATTGCTAATCGGTACCTCTATGGAAGTATATAGCAGTCTCAACAGAAGAATATTTTCACTGGCTCAGGCCCTAGATTACAACTTTCAAAAGGGATGGATTATTGATTTGATCATGGTACCATGTGTTTTGGTCTAGGGAAAAATAGCTTTTAGAATTTAGTATATATAATAATTTCATGGTCTGGTAACGTAATTAAGAATTTAGTGCTACTTATTCCCTCACTCAACTAATTATTTCTGATGACCATGGTGTCCCAGGAAACCATGGTAGCTGAGCTGGTTAAGAGTTATGGCTGCTAACTAAAAGGTCAGCAGTTGGAATCCACCAAGTGCTCCTTGGAAACTCTGTGGGACAGTTCTACTGTGTTCTGTAGGGTCACTATGAGTCAGGATTGATTTGATGATAGTGAGTTTGGTTTTTGGTTTTATTGTGTCTTGGGCCTGTGTAATAGAAATACTTTTTTCTCAAGAAGCTTACAGTCTAGTGATGGGTTCAGAAAAAATGCAGCATAATAAGCATGTGAACATTGTTCTGTGGTAGAAACTCTAGGATGTAGAAAAAAGCAGCCACAATTCCAAAGAAACTTCCATCAACTAGGAGAGAGAAAATTCACAGAGATAAATGTAACAATTTAGAATTAGGAATATGTTGTACTGGTAGAATATGCAGTCATGCTTTATCAAATGCTATATGATAAAATGTTTTTTATAATGATATGGGTGCATAGGAGCCTTGGTTGCACAATGGTTAAGAACTTGGCTGATACCCAAAATATTAGCAGTTTTCTGCTCTATCCTATAGGGATTTTGGTGGATATATAAGGAGTCCTGGTGGTATAGTGGTTAATGCACCTGACTGCTAACCAAAAGGTTGTTGGTTCTAAACACCTAGCCACTCCACAAGAGAGCTGTGGCGATCTGTTTCCCTGAAGGTTTGCAGCCTAGGAAATCCTGTGGGTAGTTCTACTCTATGTTAAAGGGCCTCTGTGAGTTGGAATTCACTGTGGCAATGGGGTTGGTTTTGAGTTTGATACTGCACAGAGGAAGAAACATAGCTACCAATCTTCTCCTCTCCACGGGTGGTGATGTGTGGGAATGAGGAAGGCTTAAGAAAGTGGTAGGATTTGAGTTGGCTTCTAGAACTGGATGAAGGGAGATCTAAGTCAGATGATCAGCAGGAACAAGGGCAAAGAGGTTAGAAAGATCTTACGAATGGTGATGAGTCTGCTGTGTCTACAGCCTTGTTACTGAAGGAAAGTACTAATACATCCAACTAAGGCCAGTTTTCTGATGACTTGGTCTTGCTGTAGGATTCGAGGCTTGTCAAAGGACAATAAATGTTTCTGTACCATAGAAAGCAGTCAAAATGAAGAGCTCTAGTCTGTAAATGTCTCTTCATCAAGTAGCAGAAACATTTATGTGTTTATTCTTTTAACATTAGCTCTTTTAATTTTCTCATTGTGAATGGTTAGAGAATAAATATGGCTAAGTCCTGGGAAAACAAACAAAAATACTTGAGAATTAACAAGAATGCTTTTCAGCTGTAACATTCTTTAGTTTGTGAATAGTTCACACTCAGTGAATAATGCAGAAGCTGCATCGTTTCTACAATGCCACTCACAGTGGAAATTAGCAAGTTCATCTCTTTAAGGTTTGAGCTTTTAACTGACAAGTACAGCTTCCCAAGAGCAGCTGTTAACTTCCTGAAAACTGATACAGGAATGAATTGATGCCTGTAGAAGGGAAAGTTAACATGGTGGCTGAATTGAATTCCCTTCTCTCCAAAGAAAGAATTTTATTTAAGTATTGCCTTGCAGGATTAGTACTTCAGAAATGTCTGGTACAGAGCATATCCCCACTGCTCCCAGACCAGCTGCCTAGCATTCTGAGCAGTGACTCAGACCATATTAATGAACTGCATGTGTAACTCTAAAATGATGAGAATGTATGAACTCAACCACCAGTGATCAATCCCACCTTGGGCTGAAGTCTCCTTTCTATCATTAAATTTTGCTGGTCAGATCATTACATTTTGAAAATCTGAGGATTACCTCCATACTCCTAATGGTCATTCATCTCAAGCATGCATCCCTCTTACTCCATCCTTTCTTCTTCCCTTTCCTTGTAAAAGAAGGAGAACAGGAAATGTGAAATATGTTAAAGAAAAAGTACTGGTGGATCAGACTAAGATCAGGTTACTGAGGACTTGAATGGATTAGGGATGCTATAGGATTTGGGGCTTGAATATCTAAATAAAATGGTTGAGAATCATCTTATGATTATGCTATATAAAATGGCAAACCAAGAAATAGGAATAAGAAAGCCAAATGTATTCATTCCATAGTCATTGTATCTGGCCTGAAGCATTCTCATCTTTTCTCAAACACACTCTCCTCTTTTTGGAATACTGTGTAGTTCCAGTGGTGACAACTCATAATAATACTGGACTCCTTGGCCATACTTGTTGATTATGTAATGGGCTTCTGACCCAAAGCCCAATCAACTCAAGTCCTTTCTGAAGAGTTTTCAAGTTAGAATCGAGAAGAAAAATGAAACACCACTGAGTGTCAATCTTCCTATGATGTGGAGAAAACTAGACTGAGAGAATGAAGCCAACACGCTAAGAAAAGCTGAAGAATAGAAAGTCCTAGAAGCATTCAGAGTATCTGTGCCATTTACGCTGACAAGTGAAACCATTGTTAGTGTAAAATTTTATGATTGTACAGTATTAAATAAATTTTTATTTTTTGTACAAGTTAGTTAAGATAGCTTTCTCTTACATACAACTAAAATATTCTTTTCTAATACAAGTGTGCTTCTATTTGAACTTTTTATCTTAAATCAAATCTTTACATACCTCAAAAATGACTGGGCTCTGCATTGGAGGTTTTCTTTTTTTCTAAGAACCTCCTACTGATAATAATTCCCAATCTCTTTAATATTTATGGATTCTTTAGCTTCAGAAAAGTCCCACAAACCTCTGAAATTCCCAAACTGGTAAAATTCCCATGTTGACCTCTTAGATAAGGTGTGATTTTCTTATTTGCTTCATCACATTCACAGACACATTTTAAAAGAATGTTGCCTGAGAGTATAAAGAATTAATATACCCTGGGATCTAATAGCTGAACAAACCACATTGTGGGATGGGGGGAAACAAAAAAGAAACACAGAGAGAAAGCACATTCTTAAATGCTTCATTGGTTGCTAGTCATCATATCTTGCTCTCCATTCTTAATTATATTATCGCTGATTTTCACAATAACTTATTAATTTTTTTTGTATCTAAATCAACTCAAGGGATACTATTTTTTGTGTGTGTGAGCAAAGCAGAGATCTAGTTCATTTTTACAAGATTTTGATTGTTTCTGAGTTCTTTATGAAATTGCCTTTCCTTCTTTGCATTTGTTCTTAACAGTTGCCAGGCAACTCCTATGATACTTGGCAAAAATATTCTTAGAGGATTTTTTTAGAATAAAATTAGGAAAAGCATAGACCACTTATAATGGTGGATATTACAGTTATTCAGATGTAAAATTAGCCACTGTGAATAAAGATTATTATTTAATGTTAGTCTAAATAGGACTTCTTGTCCAATTTGTAACCCAGGTCTCCCACCTACGATTTGCCTAAATTGTTAGGAATATCTTAATCCTTGATTTAAGAAGAAAATGAGGTTGATAATAAATAAGTAAATAACAGTGACTCTTTTATTGAGTTTTTAAAGGTGAGTGATGATAAATTAGTTTGCCTAAGCATTTTTCTTGCTGACTCAGACTGCTGCTCTGGAAAAATGGCTCAGGGCAAAGCAATCTTTTCCTATTAGATTTCCTATTGAGATAGAATTGGCAAAACTAGGATGGGGGTTTAGTTCATTTGGGTTTCTTATAGAGGCAACAGCACATAAGACGCAATATAATAATTTAACTAATACTCAATTGGGCCCTTTTAAAAGGCCTGTGAAACAGTGGTGGGTGAGAATGACACTACTGGGAAATCCAAATGAGATAAGATGTGTGATAGTGCTTTTGACTCTCTACTCCACGTTTAGCTTTGTGTTGTGGTGTTAGTGTTGGTACTGGTGGTAATTTATTACTTTAAACTTAAGATACAATGCAATGTGTGTTGTTCCCCCCTCCACCTTGATATCGCATCTGTCTCCTTCGTCTCATTCTAGAGCTGATTGTTAGTCCTAGCCAATGCAAATGTTTGCATGGTTTGGGAAAGAGGGTCCATATCTGTGAGTTAACGAATATGTCATTCAATATGCAGTCATATTGATACATTAAAATAATGCTGGTCTATTAATAATGATGAAGTCCCTGCAAACAAGTAACACACTCTGCTGGTAACCAATATATTGGAAGTTTGAGTCCCCCAGAGGTACCTCAGAAGAAAGGCTTAGCGATCAACTTCCAAAAAGCAGCCATGGAAACCCTATGGAGTATGTTTCTACTCTGACAAAGATGGCTTCTCCATGAGTCAGAATCAACTCAGTGGCAGCTGGTATCAATAACAGCTCCACCTTACTGCTGCTGTAAATCTCATTCTGTCTGCCTTCATTTTGAACTATATCTTTCTGGTATTTTCTGTACATCATTTTTTTTTTTCCTTTTAGCTGGAGGTTTTTCGTGAGTGTATAAAGCTGTTTTAATTTCTTCTATCTTACCATTTTAAATAAGCAATTATTTGTTAAACATATGCCCCTTTAGAGGGATTCCCCTGTGGCTCTCCTTTGTTTTACACATGCATTTTTTTTTGCTCTGTAGTATTGCTGTACTTCTTCTTTCTCGAACTATTGTTTGCTTTCTCCTTCCTGAGGAAAGGACCTTCTTCAACAATTGAGCTCCACTGATTTAGACTCCACATATAATTTGAAGCTGTTGCCCTTTAGGTCCTTCTCAAAAGTTGTTTATTTTTCAGTCTCTCTGTTTGCCTTGCTTTCCTTCCATCTTCTTTAAGTGTTATTTTGTTTGTGTAATTGAAGTTTTCTACCACAGCTGTTGTTTAATTATCAGTACTCTAAATATAGGTCCCCTTACCGCTTCACCCTGTATATTCTCCCTGAGTGATGGCTTCTGCAATCATCTATTTGTATTTGCACATAGCCCTAAATTTATATCTGTATGTGTGTGTATCTGTGCATGTGTGTGTATGAAAGAGACAGAAGACGAAAGTGACAGAACAAGAAAGCCAGAGAGAGAGAATCTCCTATATGTCTTTCCTTACCTCCACAGATATCCAGCCAAACTCCTTTGAATTTCCCCAAATGGATGATGACCTAAATATACCTAATATTTAACATGCACCTAACAGATGTTCACATTCTCTTTATCCCTCTTTCCAGTGAATGGTGTGGTCGTTCATATAATTTTGCTAAAACTAATTTCTGACCTCATTCACTTTCCATCCCTACAATAATTGGCTGTCAACTACAAGAGTATCTGTCTCTTAAGTATTGATCAACTGTATCATCTCCTTTCTAAACTCATTGTCTATACTATAACACTTTTATAATAGCTTTCTTATTATTTTAGTCACTTATTTCTCTGAAGTCCAATTTTATGATGTCATAACATTTCATCCAGATATTTGTTGAATAAGGATGGGGTAAGATAAAAAGGAAGAATGTATGATTTTTAGTTCTTAAAGTAGCAGGGGGATATCATTAAAAGTATATTATATAAAAACAAATAAGCATAGCTAGGAGTTAGGGAAGGAATGCATATGATTTTCCTAATGAAGTATTAGCAAAGGAACATATTTGAGTAAGACTATAAGAAAATACATAGACCATTATTTTTCAGTGATGTAGAGTGAAGGGTATTTCTATATCCATCTGGTTCTTCAGAACTTTGTTGTGGTTCATATACTCACCAAATCCAAGGAATTAAAAAAATCCCACTAAAGCAAGGCCTGACTTTTAAATGTGATCATCTAACTGTTCTCGTTTACAGAAGTGGAACAAACTTCCATCTGTTGCCTTCTTGAACAATTCTGTATTTCTTTCTCCTGCCAGAATTAATTATGAATGATGCCAGAGAGTCTTGGTACCTGGCCTGTGAAGACAAAAGCTGCAGAATTCAACTTCACTTTCTCCCAGACAGGGAATATTTGTTATAAGTCTGTTAAGGTTAGAGAATTTTGGAACTTCTGTGCTAATTTGGAACATCTGAGAGACTACATTCTTCTACTAATTGGTGTGACTCCTACTCATCCAGGAGTTTTAGCTTGTTGAGTAATCATGATATGGTAGCGATTGCTGTAGTAGCAGCATCCATGAATTTGTACATAGATAATTACTGTCACCACAGATTAGGAGCAGGTAGATACCAGGAATAATTGGGGGCCAAAATACCAGGGAATATAGACTGCCTTACATTTCCTATCATCATACCCTTTTTTAAAAAAAGAAAAAAAGAAAGAAAAAAGGAGCTCTTGATCGGGTCAAGAATTTATTCAGTACAGAATCTTAATTGGAAAGCACAATTTTTAGCAGAGCATTGGGGGCTGAAAACAGAATACAATAGAGTGAGAAATGAATAGAAGATGAAAAGATGGAAGCAGCTAAAGCAAACCATTGTTTCAAGATAGTTGGCAGTGAAAGAAGGAAGTGAAAAAGTAGCTAGAGAGAAAAGTGGATGGTTGGGTTGCTGGAGATTTTATAGATTATAAAAATAGATTCTCACATCAAAAAGAAACACAAGATCAGGTGACAAACTACTATTAAAAACAAGTTAAATTTTAATTGTCTTTTTCTCCATGTATGTTAATAAATACACACACACAAACATGTATTTTTGTAATTCTCACATATCCACATGAAGATGTAGAGTTTGCCCACTTGAGAATTACATTATAAGACATTATGTTGTATAAGAAATCTTTGACTTGTGAGGATCTGAAAAGCATTTATTTTTAGTTTTTAATTATAAAGATCTAATATCCTTCAGAGATGACAGATATGCCTTGAATATTTCCAGGAGATTGTCATTTCCTTGAAGGCAAGGAACAAATCCATACTTCTTTGCATCCTGTACCATATTTGAGTACAACAATATGTCTTTAGAATTGAATATCTTTAGTATCCCAAATCAGAAGGGGTTAACATTTCTGGAGACTTTTCTTCTAATGTTCTTGTTTAATGTGTCAAAATTAATAATGATATCCTTACATATTTGTAACATATTAGAGTTTTCAAATATTTTTATTCTTGTGTCACGTGAGGTAACTGATAGCAATTTAAGTGATAGACTGAACCGTATTTCTAGTAACTGGTGGACTCAGGATCAAGTCATCAAATATTCTTTCTACTATACCATGGCTTGGCCATTGAGCATATACCATGGAAGATAACCTGTAATATTTTCCAGTTGACTTAGACCTTTTTCTTTCTTGTGTT
Organism: Heterohyrax brucei; assembly: GCA_028571685.1. NCBI lineage: Eukaryota > Metazoa > Chordata > Mammalia > Hyracoidea > Procaviidae > Heterohyrax > Heterohyrax brucei. The sequence goes on along the minus strand of CM053150.1, from coordinate 35,608,137 downwards.
CTCCTGGTAAGTATACAAATTTCCAAAGGGAATCAATAATACAGCAGAATAGGGAGAAAATACAAGTTTGGGGACCTACTGGATACACTATACAAGTATAGTTGAGGAGAAAGAAACATCTCTCAAAAACGAGAATAATATTCTGCCCCAGTTCTGCTTCACTAAAGCCCACAAGACTACCTGGACAGTTTCTTTCTACTTATAGAAGGGAATTCAGTGAAATGATGCTAGCTCACCTTTTGATGCTCAGTGTTCTGGGCTGCAGTGATAAATGCTTTGGCATGGCCTAACTTTGATTTTAGATTTTCCTAATGGCTAGGTTAAAGCATTGTCTACTGTTGCAATTTTGGCAGTATATTTTACTTCTGTTTGTCTGGAATTCTTTTCCGATATTTCAGTCCTAGTTTCCTGGTTTTGTCTCTATCAAACAGTTCTATTGTAGGAGGTAGGCCAAATGTAATAACTAGGAATTTTTTTGTGTGTGGGCTTAGAAGATAAGCAGCCTTATCCTATAATGGTTTACAAGTCTCTCAGCATAGCTTTTTGTTTTTTTATACTGGTGGTGAAATGGTTAAGAGCTCATTTTGAATCCACTGGCTGCTTCTTGGAAACCCTATGGGGCAATTCTACCCTTTGCTATAGAGTCACTATGAGTGGGCACTGTTTTGCAGAACTTTTATCTTTGGCCTATTAAAGTATGGAAACCCTGGTAGTACAGTGGTTAAGAGCTCTGGCTGCTGACCAGAATATCTGCAGCTTGAATCTACAAGACATCCTTGGAAACACTATAGCCAAGCCAAGTGCCGTCAAGTCGGAAACACTACAGGGCAGTTGTATTCTGTGTTATGGGATCACTATGAGTCAGAATCAACTTCATGGTAACTTTTTTTTTAAAAAACTAACTTATGCAAGTATAAAATCATCAATTAATATAGTAGAAAGAATATTTGGGGTCACTGTAGACTTTAATTATGGCTACCCTAAGGTTTATAGCAGTACCTCAATGTTTATCTTTGGAGTCCTGGACTCTGTCCCTATTTTAAACAGGGAAGGTATCCCTTTTTCTATTTTACATGTTGGGCTTTCTTTACCCAAATGTGTATGAGATAAGTGTATGCTGTTCCACTGTGTTGTAGAGTAAATACCTAGTTTGAAACCTACCAATGAAATCCAACTGTATATTTTATAAGTGATACAACTATTGTTCAAGTCATTTAAGTGACTCTCCTGAAGATGTGTTTTTCTACATAAAAGAAAAATCTCCAAATTCCTGACTCAATGAGTTTCTTACTTTCTTTTTTTCCTTTATAATACTCTTTCTTCCCAATGTATCCATCAGTCCTGAAGGACTGATATTCATGTTTATGTTCCCTCTCTGTATTTTTGTTGGACTTTGTTGGCTTACAGAATTGCAGGACAAGTGTGAGTATGTAATGGCCATTAAAAATCACATCAGAAGACTTGTACTTTAAACTCAAGACAGACTACATGTGATATTTGGGTCTGATCACTAACACTCACTTGTGTACTATATAAGGTTATAGAAAGTGCTTTTAGGGTAAAATGCTCTCTGTTATTATGCTAGGCATGAGTGATATAATGTATATACATACCTTCTGACTTCTATATCTGCCCCCTGCCTTTCTTTAAAATGTTGTTTAATACTAAGTTAACCTTTATGACTTTGTTGCAGTCATGCTGACATTGTAGCTCTTTATACCTACTAAATTGAAACCCTGGTGGTGTTCTGGTTAAGTCCTACAGCTGCTAATGAAAAGGTCAGCAAGTCAAAATCCACCAGGCACTCCTTGGACAGGAGTCCACTCCTTGGGACAGGACTACTGTGTTCTGTAAGATCACTGTGAGTCAGAATGGACAGATTTGATTTGGTTTGGTTGGTTTAGACACAATAATGTCTTGTATGTTTGGACCTTTCCTATCTGTCAATATATCAGTGGAGAGGACTTCTTGATTACCTGACTTAAAGTATGCTTAAAATATACTCTTCCAATTATTATAATAAGTGCTGATTCTTTTATTTGTAGTATTTGTCGTAAAATGTGATTATCTTATATTTATTTATTATCTTTTTTATTTATTTATTTATATTTATTTATTATCTTAGAATTGCCTGAAGGAGAGAACTTTTCTGTTTTGCCACCAACATGAGAGATGTTCATGTTCGTAAATTGTCAAATGATAGAGAGATCAAGGTATATAGACAGAAGGGGTGAAGTAATAAGGGAGGGAAGGAAGGGAAGAAGGAAGGAATGACCAAAAGAAAGAAAGAATGGAAAGAGGGAAGAGGGAGGGAGGAAGAAAGGAAAGCCCAAACCAAACACTGCTGTTAAGTCGATTCCAACTCATAGGAACCATATAGAACAGAGTAGAGCTGCCCCACAAAGTTCCCAAGGAACGCCTATCCGATTTGAACTATGAACCTTTTGCTTCACAGCTGTAGCACTTAACCACTCTGCCAACAAGGGAAGGAAAGAAGATGGGATTAATTGAAGTTCATATTCCATTTCCCTCTTGCTTGGCAGTACTGACTGCTGCCTGTCAAGGCATTCTAAGCTTCTTTCCTCCTGTAATGTTTACTAGTATCATAGTACTGTTTTATTTTTATAGTATGTTTTCTTTCCCTGAAAGTTATCCTTGCCTCAATGACTATTTCAAGGGATAACTATACTGTCACATGGCAATGCTCAAGCTACATGAAAAGATACTCAAAATCCAGGGTATTTTTTAAATATTGGCATGATATCCACTTAAGTTTTTTCCATGTAGCTGTCTATAAGATTTCAAAATGATTATCCATGACTCCTGATACCAATTTGCACTGCAGCTTTTTCTGTTATCTAGAGATATTAAAAATACTCATAAACCAAAGTTATGAAATTGAAAGTCATGCTTTCTTATCATAGGGGTCAAGGTTGTCAAGTGACACACTCGGGCTGCAAATCCTTCCTCCTCAGCAACAGGCTTCTGTATCACGTGGGGTTTATTTTTCCCTACAAGCTTGGCATGGGCAGACTCTAATCTTAAAAGATGTTTCTCCCTTGCTTTTATTCCACAGACATCAGTATATTTACTATTATCTGTTATCCTGAAGTTTGAACTTAGAGTGATGAGAGCAAGTCATTGTCTTAGAAAAACAGTCCGTCATTGTGATGTTCACTATTTCATTTAATGTCTCAGAATCAACTCATTTAATAATATTTGTTTGTTTTTATCTTTCTCTGTTGTATGATGTTGGAAATTCTTTTGTGACTGCATTTATGCTTTTTCACCCTGGCATTTGAAGGTTGCCTCTGTAAATAAAACAGATCTCAGATCTGTGATTCATTAGCAAGTATCTGAATAGTTACCATATAAAAGTGAATGACATGACTTAAGGTCCTTTCTTCCTAATTTTATTTTTTAATTTTTTCATGGAAGCAATGAGGAACCTTAATATGGATGCAGTCTGGCAGTTGCAAAAACAAACAAGGAACAAATGTTGATGTTTTAAAGAATTGACAGAGCTATCATAACGTGAGGATTTGGTATAGATTGTTGGAGACTTGGCCAAAGAAAACTTTATAGGCAGATGATAAATAAGAGTAAGCAGGGATGTATGTCAGTGTGTGTGTAGTTGTGTGTCCATGTCCGTGTGTGTGTGTGTGTGTGTGTGTGTGTGTGTGTGTGTTCGGGAAAAGGGGATTTGTTCCCAGCAGAAGAAAGATGGTTTGAAGCCCTTGATGTGGGGAGGAGCTTCTGGTCTCTTAAGAAGCATATGGAACCAGAAGTGATTTGGTCAGTTATTGCCAGCTACTATCCACAGAGATTTCTACTTTCTAGTGCCTTTGAGTCAACTCCAGCTCATGATGACTCCATGTGTGTCAGAGCAGAACTGTGGATGTTCCATGGCTGATTTTTTCAGAAGTAGATCACCAATCTTTTCTTTCAAGTTGCTTCTGGTAGACTGAAACCTCTAACCTCTAACCTTTCCATTAAAATTCTTTGCACCAAAGTGAGACTGCATGGGGAAAATTAACCTCCAGGAAAGGGAAAGGAATAATTAACATGGGATTTTAAAAACAATAGCATGAATTTTTTATTCTTCAGTCCAGTGGGAAACCAGAAATTAATGGAGGGAGTGGCATATGTGACTATCCTTTTTTAAAACAAAAAATCACTTTATGATAGCTCTATAGAGAAAAGATTGAACTTAGAGAAACTTGTTGGAGGGTCTGTTGCAATAGTCTCAAAAGAAAAATCTTGGTGAGAGAAATATTTGGAAGATATAGGTGCCAAGAATTCTATCAGTACATTCAGTAGACCAATTATTTCTTCTACCAGTGTAATAAAATGCTTCGATTTCTATTAGAAATGTGGTGTATATAAAAGTTACTGTATTTTTGGATTAACTATTCTCTAAGTAAGTTTTATAGGCTGTTTCAGGGACTAGATCTTTAATTTACCTTACAAATAATTATGAGTTTAAATAAATTCTTCTAGTTCCCAGATTTGTTACATTAGCTACCAAGCCATAGCCAATATCTATGACAATAAATGTCTGAATTACAATAAAACAAATACAGAAAGTACTGCCAAGAAGAATTGTGATTTAGAGCCATCTCTAGGCTGGGCACTGGGTAACTGCCATTTTAGCCCAAAATTTTGTATTGAGTGTTCTTATTTCCTAGGAAATTTTACCTTCAAATGTATGTCCCTCACCATACTTGGATTCTCCTCATTATTAAAGGGAAGAGACCTAAGAAGGATTATAATTTCAGTTCTCTGTTGAATTTAAGTCTGATTGTCCATTGCTGAGACTATGGGTTACAGTCTTAGCTACCCATTGATCACTGAATTTTATGGCTTTCATTTCATCTCTGAGAGCCTGCTGCATTATTGAATGGTCTACACGCTATGCTTTCAATCCTATTTTATAACAATGTAACTTCGGTAAGAAATGAAATCGGGCACTGTGGTCACTGGACAGTCTAAAGTTAGAACTTGCCTCAGATACTCTTTTACTTCGCTTTCTGAATCAACAGAAGTAATTGTATGCAAAGATGATTTATCAAGAAAAAAAATCAGAATGCTTACATCATACCATTGTGTAAACTTTAACATTTAGAGTCAATAATGGCATTGAAAACATAATGAAATTATTTTTTCAAACCCAAGTGTGCTTTAAAGTAGCATAGTCCACGGGAGTGAAACCAGTTTAAAACTTTTAAGACTTTTTTCCCCTCTGTCTTTTTAACAAAGTACACCCAAAATAAGCAGATGGCATTCTGTGGGCTGAGGATGAATGACTAAGGAATCATGATGGCAGGATCATATAACAAGATTATGTGTAATTGATGCATTTATCTCTAAAAGCTTTTGGTTCTGCAGAATGTTTAAAGCATTACCGAAACTGCTTGGGGGGGGGGGGGTGGGTGGGACTAGAGTGGTTCAAAATTACAATATGATGAAAATTGAGATGTTTCTCTGGGTTTCTTTGGTCAGTATGATTCTGATATCTATTAGTGCTATAAGATACACAATATGTCATGATCTGATTAAGATTGTAAGTATCATCACTGTATTGTTAGACCTCTGAATTTGTTTTGCTCTTATTCTTCATTCACTTGAGATTTATCAAGGGCTTCCTAGGTGTCAGGCACTGTGTAAATCCTGGAGTTACCAAGAGGAAAACTATAGTTTCTACCTCCAAGACACCTATAATCTAGTGTGCTATATTCAGAATAGAAATTTCCCATAGAGATTTCTAGGCTGTAATCTTTACTAGAAGAGGTTGCCATGTTTTTCTCCCTTGGAGCTGCTGGGCAGGTTCAAACTGCCAATATTTTGGTTGGTAACTGAACTCTTAGCCACTGCACCACCAGAGCCCCTTGGGATTGTTTTTAGAACCGAATATTTCTAGTTTATCATATAATTCCCTCGTTAATACCCTATTTGGAATTTCTAGATAACAGAGGAACTTAATGGTAGCATACACCTGAAATAGCAACCGGGAATCCTGGAGGCAGCAGCTTTTCATGTACGATGGGCATGCATCCAAGATTCACGTTTTTTGGTCATTTAGTACTGAAATATAATTTTGTTACTTAATCAGGAATTTGTTGGCACCCTGGTGACACAGTAGTTGAAGAGCTCATCCGCTAACCAAGAGGTCAGCATTTGAATCTACCAGCTGCTCCCTAGAAATCCTATGGGGCAGTTGTACTCTGTCCTATAGCTTTGCTGAGTTAGAATCAAGTCAGTAGTGATAGTTTTGGTTTTTAAAAGTTGCGTGAGTTCATTTGTCCAATGAGAAATGCATGTGTCTGTAATAGAATTCTGTCTTCATTAGGGATATTCTGTGATGAGCATATACTCAAAGCTGAAGTATTGCATTCTGGTCATATCTTTGCCTTAACCAACTGGGATTTAACTAACAGAAAACTCTGATAACCTAAACATTCTCGTAGAAGTTTAAGAAGGTAAATTCTCTTACACATTTTGGCATATTTCATTGTATAAAGAACATTTTGGTTTATAATTTTCAGGAATACTTAATCTATATGTTTGTTTGTAGCTGTTGTGGTTAGGTGTGGTTAGTTAGTTCTGACTCACATAAAAATGGAACATCCTTGGAAAATGTTTTACAATTATTTGTGTGTTTACACTAGACAATTCTGAGGTTGCTTTCCAAGTCAGTGCATATTGACCATGACCACAGTGTTAGCTGTTGCTGTTGTTAGGTTCCATCAAGGCAATTTTGACTCACAGTGACCCCATGAGACAGAGTGGACTCTGTTCCATTGGGTTTTCCAGGCTATAATCTTTATGGAAGCAGATCATCAGGTCTTTCTCCATGGAACCTTTGGGTGGTTTCCAACCACCAATCTTTTGTTTAGCAGCCTATCACCTAACCTTTGCACCACTAAGGCTCCTTCATCACAGTGTTACTCTCCCTAAACTACCCTAAAAAGGCAATAGCTGTGCAATGTATACTATAGAATGGATGTTTGGAGATTAAACATTCCTGGAAAACTGAGCCAACTCAGAGACAGGCTGTTTTTGACAATCTTCAGTTTCATCCCTCAATCTTAAATAAATTTTTGCCAATAGATTTTAATGATGAAATCAGCATTTGACTGCAGTGCCCTTAAGCAATACAGTAACACAAAATAGGCATTAAATTAATGGGACATGACAAATCTGTGTATGTACCACAATCATTTGTAGTCATCAGTGTTCTAGAGCTTAAACTGCTGCTGTTACAGGCATGGAAATAAAAAAGATGTAGAGAAGCTATGTAGTAAATACATTTTAGTCAACCTATTAAAGTTATACCCAGTAGCTAATTTGTGCCCTGAATATTTGAGTAGTATTCTTAATGTCAAGAACTGTGACAGCACAGTAGTTAAACATTTGGCTGCTAACCAAAAGGTTAGCAATTTGAATGCTCCAGCATCTTCTCTAAAAAAAAATGGTGGAAATCTGCTTCTGTAGAGATTTCTTGCCCTGGAAACCCTATGGAATGGTTACAGAGTTACTGAGAGTGAGAACTGATTTAACAACCTTGGGTTTGTTTAGCTTTTTGGTATCCTTAAGGTCACTGAGCTACTTAGTGCCAAAGGAGGCCATAAAACTCAGGTTTCTGGTACTAAATATACATACTATCTTCTAAGCCATAAGTTATATAATGCTAAGATATATATCCACAGAATAAATGTGTTCAGCAGCTGATGGTGTTTAGAACTATAGATGTATCTAATGTGCCACAGAAAAATAATATAATAGTGAATTATGCATCCATATGAACAGAATCTGAGTATTACACCACAAGACTTATTCAAGTACCCAAGGAATCCCTCAATTATTAACAAATTATAGGTTTGAGACACCTATTGACAGATCAGAATGTAAAGGTTAAGCGGGCACTATACAAGGCCTATATGTTTAAAATAATCACCATGAAATCTTAGTCTTTTCCAACAGTGCTTTCACACAACTGGTTGTCATCATTTTACAACTGAAGATCATGCAGCACTGAAGCCTGATAAAAATATTAATTATATAATTTTCTAGAGGCAATCACTAGGAAAAATGTTACTGCAATTTCTACCATAAGAATTATAGAGATGGTCTCTGATTGTCAGTAGAGATTCTGACTTGTTCAATGACTTACTTTTAAGCCTGGTTGTCTTTTAAAAGGATTGAATTTTAGGACCCTATATTTTACCTTAGAATACAGACACATTCTTTTAAGAAAAATAAATAATTAAAATTCCTTCTGGTTTATTAAATCATATTGTGTACCACTTTGCTTCAATTTCTTTCTTGACCCTGAGAACTGTTAAGTACCCTTGACAGCTATTGAAATTTCATTTGAAATAATGTAGAAGGAACTAATGCTCCTAGTTCCAGCTCTTTCCTTCTGAACCCTGTAAAGAATATGTCAGAATAAATATTGGAAATCAAGTGAAAAGTATTTTCTGCACACATAAAATATTCAGGGAATAGTAGTTCTGTTTTTTTCAGGCTAACTGTCACCTCTGTGTACTTCTCAACTGTTCTTTGAATGATGTTTATGTAACATCTAAACTTTACCTGTATGAATTTCTCCGTTTGTTATGGCGTCCTTCCTTTGTGTTTCTCACAGATGATACCTTACATGGCTATCAATTTAAGGCCCTGTTGGAGGGAGATGGTGATGGTTTAGATAACTGTATTTATAAAGGTCTGGTAGAGGCTAAGGTTTGCTATTACCCTTCTTACTCCTCAGATTACCTGTTAAATTGTAGACTCAAAGATGGAGAAGATAGATACATAGAAGGGGATAGAGAAACAAAGAAAATAGAAGAAGTAAGAGCATTTTATACAAGAATCCATGTTCTCCAAACTCCAATCGTAGTTCTTGGTGGGGGCCTTCAGAGATGGATATAATATAATCTAATGCCTATTTTAGAGATAAATGATTTACAGTGGTGTATTGGGATGAGTTCGAACTTCTCTTCATAAATCCTTGAAGAAAAATAGGAAACAGAGATTATTTTAAAAAATTCTAAATTCTTAAGCATCCTGACATTTTGCTAATATTTAATGTTGATATATTTAACTATAATAATCAATTATACTAGTTTATTAGTCATCATATATGAGCACAAAAGTTACATTTATGATTTGGAGAAAATTTTATATGTACTTCCATTCCCTTTTATTATCTACTTACAGTGTTTTTATAATTTTTACATGGCCACCATAGAAGGAATTTTATTGTCTGAACTACTGGGAAAACAGCAGCATTGGGTGTCAGAGCACGCAGGTTTTATCATGCCTAATGTCTATCTGTATTACTTTGGGAAAGTCGCTTGGTCTCTTTTAAATGAAGTGTAAATTAAATAATCATTTAACATCCTTTCCTAATTTTTCATGACATGACTTGACTTTTATTATCCCAAATAATCATAGTGGCTTACATACATAGAAAAACTTGCTTAATGTCACCTCCTTGGTTGGGATTAGGACTCCCCAGAACAAGGACTAGAACAGTGGCTTTCTAATATTTTTCACTGTGACCCATTATAAAATATGCATTTTATGTTGCAATTCAGTAAACACATAACAGACACACTCACACATGAAACAAATTATCATGACCCAATATTTGTTCTTACTACGTGTAATGTACTCTGGTTTTTTAAATTATATTCTGTTTATATTTTTGAATGTTGTTGGTTAGCCACTTCATTAACTTAGATGTTAAATAGAAGAAAGTATGTTTATTGTGATACAGAAGGACAAATAATTAGTAAGAAAACTGGCATGGACCCTGTAAGCTCTAAATGCAGAAGTTTTTAGTACATTTTCTAATTGGTCTGTTCAGATCTTAGTTTAACAGGTGATAAACGTTATTGGTTTTAGTCTTTCTAAAGCTCATCCCAACTTTAAAGTGGATCTGAGTTCTGAGGCTTAGGCATCACTTTCCGGACACAGGCACAAGGAAGTAATATCCTAAGATCCTTCTTTTCCCGTTTTATTTATTTATTTTTTTATTAGAGGGCAGCTTTCATAATTCCCAGTAGTGATAGAAAGAAAACCCAAAGAAAAGACAAAAGATAGTGAGAAAAAAATAATGGAACTATAATTCCCCTCCCAGTATTTCATCCTTTGTCTTATAAATATGCTCTGGATTTGGGAACTCTATAAACAGGCCTGTAAAATAGACCTATATATTTAGTATTTTAAAATTGAGTGACTTTTTGTTAGTCAAGGTAAGTTACCTTTTTAACATTCTTTGCCACCTAACAACAATTCATGAGTCATTCGTATCTTCAATATTAGAGATAAAATTAGGCTTGACACTGAAATTCTTACCATTCTGACAGAGACCTCTGAAAATATATCACCTGCATATTTATTTCCATATATTAATCAGAAAAAGAGAAAAAAAATGTAAGCAGGCAACTATCTTTATTTGAAATAATATAGAGCAGAGTTCTGATCAAACCATTTTTATTAAAATATCATAAATAACTTCCCACCTTATAGAATCCATCTATTTGTACTGTTTCTTTAAGTAACATGTATGTGTTGGAAATCTTTATTTTAGGTTATGGAAAAATAAAATAAAGGAGAATATGTAATTATTTGGGTCTGATTAAATGTGAACTCCATACCAGGAAGTTCATTTCCTGCATATATTTCATTGAAAGACAAATTTTTTTAATGATTCTGTATTCTAGAGGGGGTTCAAAAAAGTCATGGTATAAGGTATTGCTAGATAAGAGAAGTTAGCAATAGAGTATTATGAATAACCTCACTTTGTCAAATTAAATTATACATATGAGGTCAGCAAGAAAGAGTAAAATCATCAATAAGATGGACAGATGCAGCGGCTGCAGCCGTGGACTCCAGCATAACTACAATTGTAAGCACAGTGCAGCACAGAGCAGCATTTTGTTCTATTGCATGTAGGGTTCCTATGAGTCAGATCTGCCTTGATGGCACATAACAAAAATAATAAAACCATGGATATGTGCATATTCACATATACATGTACACACACACACAGAGAAAATATGGAAAACTAAAAGGGAAAATTTAATTTTACAGTGCTTATGTTGGAATTGTGTGAGAGAAAGATGTGCAATAGAAACCCAATGGGGCAGTTCTACTCTGTTCTGTAGGGTCACTCTGAGTCAGAATTGAGTTGACTGCAATGGACTGTGTGGAATTGTGGGATTAGAAATGAGATTTATTTTTTGGTAGCCTATATAATGGAGATTCCGTATAGTAACCACAACCTTTTCATTCTAAAGTTAATGAATACTACACACACACACATCTTCATTTCTAGCAAAAGTGTGGCTTTCAAAAATCTAAAGCTCTTTTTGTTGATTCATATATACCCCACATTTCAACGTTTAGCATTATTTCTTATTTAATAGAGCCATTACTTGAGTAAAAAAAATATATATATTAATGTACCTCTGCCTAACATGAATTTAAAATAAATGAATGAGACTGATACATGGCCAAATGGAGATTAAATAGAGAGGTACAATTGGCCTGTGAACTAAGGGAACATAGACAGGGACAACAGAGTAACTATAGATAAAGATCACTGAAATTGAATTGCAAAAGCAAAATTTGCATGTCCAGCCACCTTTGGTTTTGAAGCCATGTATTTCATCCCTAAATCAGGTACCACTGTATGACAGAAGAAAGTGGGGATAAAGGGATGTAATCTTTGAAATCAAGAGAAGTCTTAAAAAATATATACAAGTTTGCCTTCTAGGTAGGCTCCATCTAAATGATTTCTTGGCATCAGTCTATAAAGGTTCTTGGTCAGTATACACTCTGCTGAGATTTTCAACCAGCTTCCAGTGAAAAAGTGAAGTTTAAAGCTATCTACTCACCCTTACCCCAACTCAACCACCCTGAGCATCTGTGTGGTTCTGTTGGCTTATAAATCTCTAGGCTTTGCCGTTGGCAAGAGATGTAATTATGATGGCAGAAACCAAAGACTCAAGCTTCTGTCATGATTGTTAGCTCCATTTGAGGGCTAATGCTTTGAAATGAGATCCTTTCTTATCTGGAAGTCTGACTAGAAAATGAGCTGGGCCACTCTAATTAGGATTTAGATTTACTGTTTATTTCTGAGAGAGGTTCAATGGGATTGTAACATCTCTGGCCAGTCTCACCATATTGTTCCACCTTATAGCACAGCTGATTAGCTGTCCATCTGTTTTTTCATGTGGCTTTCTATCTGATCAAGCAGTTTGGGGGCATACTTCATGCACTGATATGCCTGGAAAATAACTACATTATCCACTGTAACATAACTCCATTGTTATTTACAGTTAATTAGAAAGGATGAGTCAGAGCATTCTTGTCTCTTTGAATAGAGTAAGATATCATTTTAAGACTGGCATATTATTTCTTTTTACTTGATGAATGTTTACTGTCATGGCTCACTAAGAGATGAGCTACAGTCTGCTAGTTTTGGCAGTGTCTGCTTAGTGGGAATGTTTAGCTTGTCCTCTCGAATTACAGCTCCATTTATTTTAACCAGTTTCATTAATCTTCTGAGTACCTTCATGGCCTGTGATGTGGTTACTGCAGGTGCTGAGTGGAGAATTAATTACAAGCATACCAAAGAAATACACCTATAGGAACTAGACCCCCAAATGATTTGGGTGTGATTTTAATTAACACGAAACAGACTTGTAATAGACTGCAGAGTTCTTTGGAAAAGGACAATCTCTAGAAATAGAGAGCTGAAGGTGGGGGTGGATAGAGTGATAAACAGGAATCTCTGGAAAAAGGTAAAGTGAGAATATAAATAGAAACTTCAAAACAAGGTGTTTGGAAGTAGACCATCTCAAACAATGGGGACATTTCTCCATTTTTAGTGAAAGGCATTAGATTTCAACTCAGAGGACACATTTTCACATCGGAATGCTAACTGCTAACTTAATTTTCTATGGAATAGAAAGAGTTACTTCAGCTAAAAGAAACTAGGTACTATCTTGATTTAGAAAAAGGCAATGAATCTGAAATCTCTTTTATTTCTCGCTGCTGACATGTAAAATGTCATTTTGATTCTGCTCATCTTTTCATCAAAAGCATCAACATGTCAAATACCATAGAATCACTGAAACAAAGTCAATAAACCTAAGTTCTAAAGTAAGAAAGAAAATAACTGGCATTGTTCTTAAAACGAGTTGTTATGCTAAATGATTTTTCTTTGTAATGGTTCATATTTCCTCATCAATTTACATTATAATTTCAGAGATATATTTCTAGAGAGAAAATCTAGAGTTTTATAAAATTATAAGGCTTAGTCCTAATGTAGGCAAGATCCTTTCAGACCAAGTGGTGAGGATGATGATTTTAATAACTGATGTTTATGATACACTTAGGTTGGGCCAGGTGCTATGCTAAGTGCTGTACATCATTAGCCTAATTAATTCTCATAACAACTCTTTGACATACTATTACTTTTATTCTTTTATAAGTTACCAAAGAAAACCAGCACTGCCTAGTCATTATCTGTAAGACATATACTTCAGATTAAAAACAAGGTGTGCCTGACCCAAGTCATGGTATTTTTAGTTGCCTCATATGCATGTGACAGGTAAGGAAGAACAAAGAAGAACTGTCTATATTAACTGCAGTGTTGGTGAAGTATATTGAATATACCATGCATTGTAAGAAGACCAAACAAATATGTCTTGAAAGAAATATAGCCAGAATGCTCTTTAGAAGTAAGAATGGTGATATTTTGTCCCATGTGCTTTGGGCATGTTATCAGGAAGGACCAGTCTCTAGAGAAGGACGTTATTCTTGGTAAGTAGAGAGTCAGTGACAAACAGGAAGGTCATCAAGGAGATGGACTGACACAGTAGTGGGCTGGAGCATACCAATCCTGGAGATGCTGTGGGACTAGCTGTTGTTTTATTGTGTTGCAAATAGGGCCAGTATGGATTGCAGCAGACTGAATAACATCTAACAACAACAACCCTCTTTATCCTATATCCTCACATTTTTTCCATTGTACTGGGTCATTCTAACTTCCAGCATGTTATTATTTGTGTCATTAAACAAACAAACAGAAATCTCCCTATTTACCTCAGATGACTTGCTTTGACTGCCATTCTAGTCTCTGGATTCCTTAACAATAGAACTTTAAGGTATTATGGTCTCCACTTGCTGCCTCCAGTTTGTCTCTCTTAAATCCGCTAAAATCAGATATTAGCCTCCCCCATTCAACCAAAACTTGTTTGGTCAAAAACAGTGCTGCTAAATCCATTAATCGTTTTCTGGCCATTATGTCACTTTACCTATTAGGCAAATCACTCCCATCTTTACTCGTTTGTCTTTCAAGATACAAATTCTCCTGGTTATCTGTAGCCATTCCTTTTCAGTTTCCTTCGGTTTGCTTATATACCACCCTCAAATCTGAGTATCTCTAGTTTTAGTTCTTGTATGTTTCCCCTTCTGTCATCACACACATTCTGAGTGATATCATCTAGTCCTGTGTTTTCAAGTACAATTTGCTTTTATCCCAACTTTATATCCCTAGCCTTGATGTCTCTGAATTCCACATGCATATATTCGAGGTTTATTTGAGTATATAATTGGTATAACAAAGAAGGAATTCCAAAATTAACTCCCCTCACACCTTCAAGCATACTCTGCAACACAACCTTGCCCATCTTAGTTAGCAGTTTCATCTTTGTAATTAAGTAAATCAAAATCTGCATCATTTTCGGTTTCTCTTCTTCTCTCATATGCAGCTTCTAATCTGGTGGGAAATGGCATCAGTCTGAACTCAATGGTATATCTAGTATCTAACAGTGAGACCACATCATACCAATTCCATCTTGGCTGAAGGTATCACTATCTCTCATCTCTATTATTTCGATATTGTTTTAAGGCTCAACTGTTCTTCTTTTTACCTTTACAAGTATCTTATAGATATAAATAAGGACCTTGATAATAAGCATGCTTTCTGCTTACATTCTGCTTGTAAGTGCCTAGAACTGTGTCTCAAATGTTACTATTTGATCAATATTTGTTGAGTCTGTAAATTGAGACTTAGAGCAGTGTAATGGATTAAATTCTGTGTCCTCCAAATATGTGTCAACTTGGATAGGTCATGATTTCCATTAGTGTAGTTATCCTCTATTTTGTGATTTGTATGATTTTCCTATATGTTGTAAATCCTAATCTCTACCTGTGGTTAGTCAGGCAAGATTGAATTGTGTTGATCAGGATTAAAGTGGGATATAACACCCTTGCTCAGGTCATATCTCTGATCAAGAGATAAAAGGAAATGGAAACAAGCAGAGCTGGTGACTTCACATCACCAAGTAAGCAGCATTAGGAGCAGAGTGCATCCTTTGGTCCCAGGATTCTTGCACAGAGAAGCTCCAGAGGAAGGGTGTTGACAAGGACCTTCCTCCAGAGCTGACAGAGAAAGCCTTCCCTTGAAGCCAACACCCTGAATATGGACTTCTAATCCACTAGACTGTGAGAAAATAAACTTCTGTTGGTTGAAGTCATCTCTTGTGGTATTTGTCTTATGGCTAAGACAAGTAATAAAATAAGAATTATGATATAGATTGTTCGCTGTTAATATGGTGTATTTTCTCCTTAAACATTCCACTGTTTTTTGTATACAAAACCCAATCCACTATCATTAAGTCAGGTCTGACTCATAGCAGCCCTAGAGATCAGAGTAGAACTGCCCCATAGAGTTTTCAAGGAGCACCTGGAAGATTTGAACTGCCAACTTTTCATTAGCAGACGTAGCACTTAACCCACTTCATGACCAGGGTTTTCTTTGTAAACAAACCTTCAACAATCCTGAATTTAATCTACAGTGATTGTTTTGTGTATGTATGTGCTTATAGATGTGTTTGTTTTTGACTATACATCTTTACATGTAAAATGTGATTTCCTTCTCAGAGATGAATAATGCACATATAAAGATGTGTAGTCAAAAGCACACATATCTGTAAGCATGTATATATGAAACATCACTGTAGAATAATTTCTGGAGGGAAGATCATCTTCCAGATTTAATGTGTCATTTAACTAATTTTCACCATCAGGGAAAATGTATCCAGTAAACTTCTATTTGTGAGATGCTATGCTTATCATACTTAAAATATTAGATTGATTTTAATATACATATCAAATTCTGTCACCTAAACAATGATTCTAGGATATAACATTAGACAGTCTTGAAATTAAGTCCATCTTTTAAAGATTTTATAAGTGTGATGGTTAAAATTGTGTGTCAACTTCACTGGGACATGATTCTCAGTGTTTTGGCAGTTTTATAATGTTGTGATCACCCCCATGATGGAATTTTCTGAATGACACCAGCTGGGGTGGAGCCTTTTGTGGGTCACTCTTTTTTCAGCCTTTATCTCTTCACCTTCTTCTGCTTACTTCTTTCCTCTCACCTTGCCAAGGTTTTTCGCTTTCTGTGAATTCAGCAGCTGCTTTCTTGTCTTCCGAGCTCTGGTTCTGGGACTTGAGCTAGAAATATATCTGTCAGTCTTGGGATTTGTCAATCTTCACAGCATACTAGCAGGAGTCGTGTTCCTCAGTCTGCTGATCTTGGGTTTACCAGCCCCTGCAGTACCTGAAACAGGAGAAAACTTGAAGTTTTGCCTGCCACTTGGATTTCATCAACCTTCACAACCTGTGAACAGAAGCCCCGCTCTCTGACCTGCTGACCTTGGGTTTACTAGTTTTGGTGGCTGCATGAATTGTCAGAGGCCTCTCTATCCTGATCCAGTACTTGGGATATTTCAACCTCTACAAATCTCTAAGATGTTTAGTTGATCTAAGTCTCTCTCCATATATGTCTATATGCTTCACTGATTTTGCTTCTCTGAAGAACCCAGCTTAAGACAATGAGTTAGATTCAAGAATTTATCATCAGCACGTAATGGTGGTCCTGTAACCTATTGCTGTCTGGTTGATTTCTACTCATAGTTACCATATAGGACAGAGTAGAACTGCTTTTTGGGGTTTCCAGCAAGAGACTGGTGGGTTCAGACTGTCTACCTTTTGGTCAGCAGCTGTCGTGCTTAACCAGTTTACCACTAGGGCAGCAGAGTGATATCTGTTCCCAGTGTATGGTATACTATGTTGTTGGTGGTTCAATTCATAATGACCCTGTGCTCAAACAAAACATTGCCCAGTGCTGCCCCATCATCATGAACATTGCTGTGTTTGAACCCATTATTTCAGCCACTTTGTCAATGCATCCAACTGAGGGTCTTCTGCTTTTTCACTGACAGTCTGCTAAGTGTGGTGAGATGCTTTCACTAGTGGTTAATGAATATTTCAGTTGAATACTCTATTGCTTGTTTTGTGCCTAACCTGTCAATAAATCAATTTGGGAGCAATATTTACCCCCAAAAGTAACGACTGGGCCTTTTATTATATGGATTTTTGTACAATGCCTGATTGTTATTTTCCTGATCATCAGACAGAATGATTGTTTTCACATAGTTTTTATTCCTTACTTGTTTCTGTGTGTGTGGATGTATGCATATGTGTATGTGCCTTTAGTACTGACTAACTAGATTTATAATGCCACATACTGAATATTCATTTTTTGGGCCCCGTATACTTTCAGTATAGGATTCACATAAATAGTAGAATGAACTTCTGAGGTTACTGCTAAATATGAATTTCCCTTCAATTCCTTTCCATATCTTACTAAAATACAGTAAATATTTTAAAAGAATAATTACTAAATCAAAAAGATAACTGAACAAGTGACAAAACCAGAAATATTTTGAAGCTGAAAAAACAGAAGGATTCTTAGTAGTTGACTTTGTTGCACAGTAAGAATGAAATTAAATTACAAATGAGTAAGCCTTAGAAGACAATCTTAGAACTAGGCTGATTTATGCCACCAAAACCTGTTGACATTTAATCAGTTCTGACTGATAGAGACCCTGTAGGACACAGTGCAACTGCCTTATAGGATTTCCAAGGAGTAGTTGGTAGAGTCAAAGTACTTATCTTTTCATCAGCAGTCAAATGCTTAACTACTGTACCCTCAGTATGCTGTTAAGCTGCAGTAGTTAAATGCAAAACACCTTCCTAAAATGTAGAGGCGGTACAACGGAGCAGTCAAGATGATTGGTTTAAAAACTCTTTTTAGACGTAGTTTTTTACAAGTACAGTCACAATTTTCCACCCACATAGCCATGAAACATCCCCTTTATTCCACTTATTCCACTGTAAACCAAAGGTGTACCATGGAAAGATGAATGTCCCAGAGATACACTGTGCAAAGGGACATCAGGCTTGAACAAGAAAGGAGTACTCAGCTGGAATAAGGGATCAGGTTCATGTTGCATGGTGAGACCCTCTAAGAATTTTAGTTGCACCTCTAGTTCCCAGAATACTGAAAGTTAGGACGTAGAAATACTGATCATTCAAAGATGAAAATACCTAGAGGTACTGCTATTTGGGGTTCTTCAAGGAAAGAGCCTAGCCAATCCACCTGTAGGCCAGCCTAACACTCAGCAGGCTCTTTTACTCACACAGGATTTACAGGCAGATTTTCACTATGAGCAGACATTCCTTAGGGGCAAATGTCTATTGCAAAGGTTCTAACAAAAAAAGACAGTGACCAACTAGCTAAAGAGAAACTTGAAAGACAGGAAAGACAGTGGAGGAAGCAGAAGAAAAAAATAGAAAACAAATCCTACAATTAGTAACTTGAATATGATCCAAATGCATGCTGTGTACTAAAAACATACTTTAGATTAAAAACAAGTAAGTTGATAGTTAAAGTTGTGAAAATATATGCCATGAAATCCATAACCATAAAAGGTCTGAAATGACCATGTTAGTACCAGATAAAACAGACATTAGGACAATTTTAATGAATTTCTATGACAAGAGACAAAGAAATTCATTTTAAAATGGTATGGTAGTAAATCTATCAAGAACGATATAACAATAATAAATGTATATATACTGTAAAAGAGCTTGAAAATACATGAAACAAAAAGTGATATGATCAAAAAGAGAAAAGTACATTTCATCAATCAGTCTCCAACTGCAGTGCTCCACTTTTAATAGTGGATAGAACAAAACAGAAGATGAACAAAGAAATGGAAGAGTTGAATAACACTATAAACCTACTGAACCTGACAAGTATTTATAGACACTCCACACAACAGCAACCCAAGTTCACACTCTTCTCTAATACATACTGTATATTCCTCAGGATAGAAAATTTGTTGGGTCATAAGACAAATGTTAATAAATTTAAAAGAATTGAAATCATGTAAAATGTATTCTCTGTATACAGTGAAATAAAATATGAAATCAATAATAGAATTGAATTTGGGAAACCTCAGAATACATGGAAATTAAACAACATACTAACCAATAAGCGACATGTGAAAAACAGAAATTACAAGGGAGATTAGAAAATTATTTGAGACAGATAAAATTGGAGTCATCATGTGTCAAAACATATGGTATACAATAATAGCTATGTTTCAAGGAAAATTTATACAGTTGTAGTTATAAATGCCTATATCAAAAAGAAACGTCTCTAGCAAATAACCTAATATCTCACCTTAGTAAGGTAGATAATGGAGAACAGGCTAAATGAAAATCAAGTATAAAAGAAGAAAATCAAGTATACAAGTATTTAAATAAGGAAATAGAGAACAGAATAAAAGAATAAAGAAATGTAGCAATATAAAGAAGTAGTTCTTGGAAAAGGTCAGCAAAATTTACCTTATTTAACAAGACTATGTAAAAATGACTAGAATCGGAAATGAAACAGGGACATTACCAAACTTATAGTAAGAAAAAGAATTATAAGCAACACTATGAACAATTAGCAAAACCCTGGTGACATAGTGGGTTAAGTGTTAACCTGCTAACCAAAAGGTTGGCAGTTCAAATCCACCAGGCACTCTTAGACACTATGTGGGACAGTTCTGCTCTGACTTCTAGGGTTGCTATAAGTCAGGTCCAACTTAACGATGGTGGCCTTTTTTAATGAACTATTAGATTGACAGACTAGATAACTTGGATAAAATGGGCAAATTTCAGGACACAATTGAAATGAACTCAAGAAGACTTAGAAAATATGAGTAGACTCACAACATGTATAGAGATGCAACCTCAATTTCTAGTAACAATTGTTAATTCACAGTTTCAATAAGTTACATTTAGATAGTGAAACCATGACTATCTGTGGTTATGTCTAAAATCTAGACATAGATTTTAGGCTCTTTTTACCCTCATATTTTTCTTTCCTTGCATATCCTAGGCTGTCATTCTGAAAATGAAGATGTTCCTGGAGGTGTTTCCAGTAAACTCATTTCAATTATAAAACTGTTTTTTGAGCACATGCCACATACTAAGATTACGCTGGAAACACAGCAATAACTCAATAGAGAAAAAGTCCTTGCGTTTCTGAACCTGCTAACTAAGAGTTTTCTTTTCCTCTTTAGAAATGTATCATTCCTGAATTTAACTGTTAGAAGTTTAATCTTTTTCATTAAATATCATATCATTCATACACACATTACCAAAACAAAACAAAAAAGAAATCTAAATGGTTTCCCTATTTCTATGAGAAGGCATTTTGGCTGACATGACACAGAATTTTTCTAATTCTATTCTCAGAATGAACTCACTGGACAGCAGAACATAGGCATTTAGTAGCTTGCTAGTCATCACAGACGAAAGAGAGTTGCACTCTGCACAGTACTAGAAAGGACAGATTGCTCAAACTACACTAAGGAAGGAAAGTCCTTTTCATGAGAGCCAGGACAATATAGTCTAGTGAGACAGCAGTTAAAAATAATGACCTTCAGTGTGTGTCTTCACCTCAAGAAAGCTTGTCCCTGCTGTATTGATTTGTGGATAAAAGGTGCTAACTTCCCACAACTAAGTCAATGTTTCTCCTGAAGGAGTAACGTAAACTCAGTGTAATACAAAATCAATTTATCAGACTAATACTTTTGTTTTTATTTTTTTGTTTGTTTTGAGGGTGGTGGAGTGAGGTGTTAGAAGGAAGATGGCAACTGTCTTTTGCTTTGGTTTGTTCAACTTTTTTGATTGATGATCTGACTCCTATTTGGGAAAGGTCAGTTACTTGCATGATATAGAGTGGTGCATCTCAAACCTTCATATGCCAGGAATCACCTGGGGATGTTTTTGAAATGCAGATTCTGATTACTAGGCCTAAGAGCTTGAGATTCTGCTTTCCAGCAATCTCCCAGGTAAAGGATATGCTTCTAGTTCCCTGACAACTTCCTTTGAGTAGACAAGGCATAGAATAATTTATTAGTACTATTTATAAAGTCTGTTGTTCTGGTGTGTTCCATTTTTTTCTGTCTACAACTTTGGCTAATGAATGGATGGAAGAATTTTGCTTTGTGTTTGCTTTCAGAAGTTCTTCAGTTTTATATATGTAGTGGGAAGCTGCAAACCACAAAGTGTCTTCCATTGGAGTGCTGTGTTACTGCACTGTAATATAGAGATCCATCATAGTAAAATTTAGGAGTTAGGCTGATGGGAGAGAAATCTTAAAGTTTTGTGGAGGGAAGTACTAACAGTTCACAAAAGATAGGAGATGGAACAAAGAAAAACAGAGAAAAACTAGACAGATCATGGGACATACTGATGTAGTCTAACTTATGCCAAAGGGTGAGCCTTTCTAGATGAAGACAAGTCTTCGGTCTATTCAGTTTTTGTAGCTGTGTGCAAATAAGTGAATAAAATACAGGCAACTGAAATGACTTGTGAAATAAAATGATTATGCCCGTGGAGCTTATCATTTTCTTTGTTTTGATCACTTATTTTAGTGACACTGATTTTATTGCATTTTATTATTGTTTGTCTTTTTTATTCTTTGGTCTAACAGTTAAATTGTCATTATTATTAGTCATGTTATTATTATTATTGTAGTAAAGGTATTTGGATTCTAATTTTGTGAAGATAATTGATGGTTTTAGACTTCCAGTGTAAAGTAAGCATAGTAAGTGTAAATTTATGCAGCACTCATTGAAAAAAATGACTTTATCATCAGAAGCTTATTAGCTTTTAAGAATATATAAAGTGAATAAAGATTTATTCAACAATGATTGAATAAAGAATACTTTTTCCTTGCTGCCCTAAATCTTGTTCACTCCAGGTAGGTGCCTACCATGAAAATAACTTCGTAAGTCATTTGAATTACTTGAAAGCATTTTGTATATGTTTTGTTTCTTTTATTATAGAATTAAGTGTTCAGCTGAGGGATTAGTCACCACATATTTATATAAAGTTTTCATGCTAAGAAAGTAAACCATAGAATCTAATAAATAGCAACAACATAACATAAAAGCTTATTTGGATAATTACTACCTGAAACAAGACAAGCAATACAGTTCCTTATTAATCTTAATCCTCTCTTGCTTTGTGTATCAGTAGAGGTTGTGGTATTTTATAATTGAAGGTGAATAGTATGTTTATGATCATATTTCATTGTATTTACAGATTTTAGAGGGATTCATTATTAGCTTGCAGCTGATTAAAAGCACTCTTTAAATTCTTTGCTGTCAAAAAAACAACAAAATCAAACCCAGTGGCATAGAGTTGATTCAGACTCATAGTGACCCTATAGGATGGAGTAGAACTGTGCTGTAGGGCTCCAAGGCTATAATCTTAACTGGAAGCAGGCTGCAACATCTTTTTCTTGTAGAGTGGCTGGAGGATTTGAACTACTGACCTTTCAGTTAGGAACTGAGTGCTTTAACCACTATACTAGCAGGGCTCCTAACCCTTTGCTGATAAGCTAGTCTTAAATTATGTTTTTGCTGAGAGATTTATGGTGAACATAAAAATGAAAATATAATCACCAGTATGTGTTTCCTATCCTTTTTCTTTACAAAAATGAAGTGTCTGAGATCTTGCCTTACTCTTCCGCTTACCCTGGTACATAGGCCTGCAAATGTTAGCATGACTCTATCTCTTAAATGTATCTGAGTTGATAATATAACCTATGCACATATTTTCTTCTTGTTTAATTTATTTTTTTCTTCCTTTTAATGTTTGATATTGTTCATTCAGGCCATTACTATGCTTTCATTTCTAAAAAAAAATTTAAAAAATCTGGTAATACTATAGTCATTTTGGGTAGATACATTAAACATATCTCCATGTTTAATTATTTTATAATACTGCACTCAGTAAAATCATCATTAATTAAACCATTTAGATATCTAAGCAGTATGAATATTAGATTATTAGTTAAATAATTTGTTGCATTAAGGCAGAATTCTTTTTTTTTTTATTTCAGTCCTCATTCTTTTTTTTTTTTTCTTTTTTATTTAACATGACTGAGTGAAAATGTACATTCCCGTATAAATTTACATGCCCACCTATATGCAGCTTCCACTGCTCTCCCTGTCCGGTGACAGCACACTATTCCTCTCTGCTCCATACATGTCTCATCCTCCCAACAGCCTCCTTTCCCCTCCTCTCCACCCATTCTCCTTCCTCCAGCCAGAGGTCAGCAGGATGATATCCTATAGATATATAGAACCATGAAGCGCAACCAACATATGGTCACTCTGCATTGCCAAGTCCAATCCATTCCTGTCCAAAGAGTGGAACTTTGTTATAATTTATGTGTAACGGCAGCATCAGGGCCGGTGGCCATGCTCTCAGGGGAACCTCGAAACTGCTGGACCATCAATTGAGGTCTTTTAGTGGCGATCTCAGGATGCACCCCTTTTTATTCTTGTGTTGCCAGTGAGACTAAACCTAGTGAGCTCCGTTGTGGCTATCACTGGTGGTGGCCAGGCATCATCCGGTTATTCAGTACCAAGTCGATGAAGGCACCCACTCTTGCGAGTCTCTCTGTCTTCTAGGTTGTCTTTGCCGCATGTCATTTTGGTCCTCGGTAAACATCCTTTCCTGCTGAGTTGGGACCATTTGCTTTGTCCTCAGATGGCTGCTTGGCAGCTTTTAAGAACCCAGACACCACTCACCAATATGGGGTGTAGAGAGCTCTCGTAGCAAAACGCTAGTTGTGCCGATTGGCCTCGATTTCGCCTAAGAGCATGTTCCCCCACCCCCTGCCCCAGCTACTCTATCCTTGCAATATTGGGTTAAGATGGAAGGAGTACTCAAGTTATGCTGAAGTCCACTTAATGTTGTGCTTGTTTCTAAAGTGTGCTATCACCGCTTTCTCCCAACCAGATTTCTAGCAACTGTCTAAACTAAACCCTCCCCCCTCACTCTGCCTCCCTCCCCTCCCTTGCAGCTATCAAAGAGTCTTTTCTTCTATACACAAGTCTGTTTTTGAGATCTTATGGTAGAAGTCTCATACAG
Organism: Heterohyrax brucei; assembly: GCA_028571685.1. Lineage (NCBI taxonomy): Eukaryota > Metazoa > Chordata > Mammalia > Hyracoidea > Procaviidae > Heterohyrax > Heterohyrax brucei. The sequence goes on along the minus strand of CM053150.1, from coordinate 35,583,756 downwards.
TATTTGTCTCTTTGTCGCTGACTACTTTCACTCAACATAATGTCTTCCAGTTGAAACCAGGTTAGGAGATGTTTCCTGGAATCATCGTTATTCTTTATCATTGCGTAGTGCTCCATTGAGTATATGTACCATAGTTTACCTATCCATTCTTCTATTGTTTGGCATCTGGGTTGATTCCATCTTTTTGCTGTCGTGGACTGTGCTGCGGTAAACATTCTGGTGCATGTGTCCATAGGTGTGAATATATCTGTAGGATATATTCCAAGTAGTGGAATTACTGGGTCAAATGGTATATTGATACCCATTTTTTTAAGGAAGTGCCAGATTACTTTCCAAAGAGGCTGGACCATTTTGCAACCCCTCCAACAGTGTAGGAGGGTTCCACTTTCTCCACAGCCTCTCCAGCATTTGTTGTTTTGTGTTTTCTGGATCATGGCCAATCTTGTTGGGGTGAGATGGTATCTCATTGTCGTCTTGATTTGAATTTCTTTAATAACTAAAGATCGTGAACACATCCGCATGTGAATTTTGACTGCCTGGATCTCCTCTTTAGTGAAATGTCTGTCCATCTCCTTTGCTCATCACTTAATTGGATGGTTTATCTTCTTCTTATTGATATTTTGTAGTATCTTATAGATTATGGAGATCAGGCATCAGTCTGACATAGAGTTGCCAAATATTTTTTTCCCATTCTGTGGGTGTTCTTTTAATTCTGTTAATAAAGTCTTTGGATGAGCAAAAGTGTTTGATTCTTAATAGTTCCCATTTATCTATTTTCTCTTCTGTTGATTGAGGTTTCTTTGACAGATTTTGGAGTCTGTCCTCATTGTGTATTAAAACTTCCATTGTTGTTCCTACCTTTTCTTATATGAGCTTTATTGTTTTAGGTTTGATATTTAGGTCTTTTATCCGTTTGGAGTTGGTTTTTGTGTAAGGTGTAGGATATGAATCATGATTCAGTTTATTGCAGATGGATAACCAATTTTGCCAGCACCATTTGTTGAAGATACTGTTTTTACCCCAGTTTAATGTCTTAGGGCCTTTGTCAAATATCAGCTGTTCATAGGCAGGTGGTGTCATCTCTGGGGTCTCCATTCTGTTCCATTGGTCCATCTGTCTGTTCTTGTACCAGTACCAGGCTGTTTTGACCACTGTGGCAGTGTAGTATGTTCTGACGTCGGGTAATGAGAGGCCTCCCAGTGTGTTCTTCTTCTTTAGTGGTACCTTACTTATCCAGGGTTTCTTCCCTTTCCTAACAAAATTGGTGATTTGTTTCTCCATCTCAGTAAAAAATGATGCTGGAACTTGTATTGGGATTGCATTATATAAACAAATTGCTTTGGGTAAAATAGACATTTTCACAATGTTAAGTCTTCCTATCCATGAACAGGGTAGGTTTTTCCATTTATCTAAGTCTCTTTTAGTTTCTTGTAGTAAGGGCTTGTAGTTCTCTTTGTAAAGGTCTGTTGTTTCTCTGCTTAAATTAATTCCTAGGTACCTTATCTTCTTAGGGGCTATCGTAAATGGTATTGATTTGATAATGTCTTCCTTAACAGTGTCATTGTTGGTATAAGCGAATCCTGCTGATGTACTTATGTTTATCTTGTATCCTGAGACTTTGCTGAACTCTTCTATCAGTTGGAGTAGCTTACCTTTAGATTCCTTGGGGTTCTCTGCATATACACTCATATCATCTGCAAACAGGGAGATTTTAACTTCCTCTTTGCTGATGCATATACCCTTTAATTCTTGGTCTTGTCTAATTGCTCTGGCTAGAACTTCTAGCACAGTGTTGAATAGGAGAGGTGAGAGTGGTAGTTCCTGATCTCAAGGGAAAGTCTTTCAGTCTCTCTCTATTCAGGATGATGTGGGCAATTGGCTTAGTATAAATGGTCCTTATTGTGTTGAGGAATTTGCCGTCTATGCCGATTTTGCTAAGAGTTTTTAGCATGAATGGGTGTTGGACTTTATCAAATGCCTTTTCGGCATCAATGGACAAAATCAGGTGATCCTTGTCTTTTGTGTTATTTATGTGGTTAATCACATTGATTGTTTTTCTGATGTAGAACCAGCCTTGCATTCGTGGTATGAATCCCACTTGGTCATGATGGATTATTTTCTTGATATGTTGTTGTATTCTGTTGGCAAGAATTTTGTTGAAGATTTTTGCATCTAAATTCATGAGTGATAGCGGTCTGTAGTTCTCTGTCTTTGTTGGGTCTTTCCCTGGCTTAGGTATCAGGGTTATGCTGGCTTCATAGAATGAGTTTAGGAGTACTCCATCCCTTTCTATACTGTGAAATAGTCTCAGTAGTATTGGGGATAACTCTTCTCTAAATGCTTGGTAGAATTCTGCCATGAAGCCATCTGGGCCCGGACTCTTTTTGGTTGGCAGTGTTTTGATGACATTTTCAATCTCTTCCTTTGTAATGGGTTTATTAAGTTGTTCTGCTTCACGTTGTGATAATTTCGGTAGGTGGTATGACTCAAGGAATTTGTCCGTTTCTCTAGGTTTTCAAATTTGTTACAGTACTGTTTTTCATAGTATTCTGTTATGATATTTTTGATTTCTGTTGCATCTGTGGTGACAACTCCCCTCTCATTTCTAATTTGGGTTATTTGTTTCCTTTCCTGCTTTTCTTTATTAAGTTTAGCCAGTGGTTTGTCGATTTTGTTGATCTTTTCAAAAAACCAGCTTTTGGTCTTTTCAATTTTTTCAATTGTTTTTCTATTCTCTAATTCATTTAGCTCTGCTCTAATCTTTATGATCTCATTTCTTCTGGTGCCCGAGGGGTTCCTCTGTTGTTCTCTTTCTACTCGTTCAAGCTGTAGAGTTAGTTCCTTGATTTGGTTTCTTTCTTCCTTCCAGATGTGTGCATTTATGGAGATAAACAGACCTCTGAGCACTGCTTTGGCTGTATCCCATAGGTTCTGGTAGGAAGTGTTTTTGTTCTCATTGGAAGCCATGAATTTCTTTATTTCTTCCTTGATTTCCTCTATAACTCATGTTTTTTTGAGCAAGATGTTGTTCATGTTCCAAGAGTTCCACTTTTTATCTGTGTTTTTTCTGCTATTGATTTCCACTTTGATGGCTTTATGATCTGAGAAGATGCTTTTCAGTAATTCAGTGGTATGGATTTTGTTGAGCATTTCATTATTGCCTATCACATGGTCAATTCTGGAGTATGTTCCAAGAAGAAGGTGTAGTTGTCTGCTGATGGGTGGAAAGTTCTGTATATATCAATGAGGTTTAGTTGGTTAATTGTGTCAATGAGGTCTTCTGTATCTTTACTGAGTTTTTTTCTAGATGATCTGTTGAGTAATGAGAGTGGAGTGTCAAAGTCTCCTAAACTCTCTTTTGAGTGTAGTCAGTGTTTATTTGACATATTTAGGTGCTCTGACATTAGGTGCGTAAATATTTAATATAGTTAAGTCTTGCTTGTGTACTGAACCTTTCAGCAATAAATAGTGTCCACTTTTGTCCATGATGGTGGATTTGACATTAAAATTGATTTTGTCTGAGATTAGAATTGCCACCCCTGCTCTTCTTTGTTCGTTGTTAGCTTGGTATATATTCTTCCATCCTTTAATTTTCAGTTTGTTCCTGTCTTTAGGTCTCAAGTGAGTTTCTTGTAGACAACATATGGATGGGTTATGTCTTTTGATCCAAGATGACACTCGGTGTCTCTTTACTGGAGCATTCAGTCCATTCACATTCAATGTAATTATTGATAGGTATGTGTTCACTGCTGCCATTGTGATATATTTATTTTTATGTTGATGTTTTCTCTGTTGTTCTTATTAGTCTGTTCTGGGACATTCTTTTTTGTCAGTTGATTTTTCACCTTTTTCAGAGCTGGTTTTGTAGTTGTTGAGACTCGTGTATTACATTTCTTGAAATGGTATGATACATCTTTGTTGTGCTTTACAGCTGCCCCTGTGATCCTCCTTAATAAACTATGTATAAACTCAATTTTAATTACTACCAGTCTTGTCATCTTCCTCTCCATCTGGAAGGACTGTAACGACTGTAGTACATCCCTCTTTTTTTATGATGACACCGTAGTTTTCATGTTGATCACTGGATTGCTTCTTTCCGTATCAAAGCTGTGATTGACTTTGGAGCCTTCCCTAAAAGAGTAGAGTATTGAGTAGTGTGTCGTTCTAAAATATAAAGTTAGTGGTTTTGTTCTTCTAAGCCAGAGCCAAGAACTTCTTTTAGTATTTCTTGTAGTTTGGGTGTAGTTTTTACAAAGTCTGAGTTTCTGTCTATCTGGGAATGTCTTAATTTCATTTTTGTATTTGAAAGATAGTTTTGCAGGATATATAGTTCTTGGTTGGAAGTTCTTCTCCTTCAAGGCTTTGAATGTGTCATGCCACTGTCTCCGTGCCAGCATGGTTTCCGCTGAGAAATCTGACGAGAGCCTACGGGGTTCCCCTCTGAATATTATTTTTGCTTTGAGTCTTGCTGCCTTTAAGAGTTGCTGCTTATGTTTCATTTTGTTGAGCTTGATTATAATATGTCTTGGAGTCTTCCTTTTGAGATCTATATTGGGTGGCGTATTATATGCATCTGAGATGTCTATATTCTCTTCCTTCATGATTTCTGGGAAGTTTTCTTTCAGCAGTTCAGCCATGATACTCTCTGTGTTCTCAGATTTCTCACCCTGTTCAGGGACTCCAATTAATCGAAGGTTGTTCCGCTTAATAGAGTCCCACATGCTTCTTAATGTTGCTTCATTTTTCTTGTTTCTTTTTTTCTGATTTCTGCTCATAGATGCTGGCATTAGTAGGTCTGTCTTCCAAGTCAGAAATTCTTTTTTCTATTTGTTCCATTCTGTTTTCTAGGCTTTGCATGGAAGTTTCTATGTCTTTGATTTTGTTCTTGATCTGTTGGATTTCAGAGTACTGGTGTTCCATCAGATCGAACAACTTGCTTTATTTTTCATTTTGTTCTGCTGCATTTTGTATAAGGTCTAGAAGGGCTCTGTATATAATCATTTTGTATTCACTTCCTGATGCGTTCATAAAAGTTTATTCATCTGGAAAACTCCTTGGTTGCTTTGTTTGGGAGCCTTCTGAAGCCATGGGTGATTTCTTGTATGCCACAATTGTCTGTTGTTTTTTCGGTCCCATGTGAGTATGTGGAGGCTGGAAGAGGTACTGTGAGGATGGATTGCAAATGTTTCTCTAGGCTGTCTTAAAATATAAAGCAAAAGGTATCTGACCACTTCACAAGTAAGTTAGGTTTTCAGCTATAGAGGTCCCTCTTCTTAACTGACAAAGTACCACTATATCCAACCCCAGATGATAACAAACTAGTTCAGAATACACAATGCTACTGCCCTGTTGGCCTCTGCTGACAGGGCCTAGCCTTAGCTGACACTGCGTTGAGTACCGCTTTTGTGATAGAAAAGCACTCTCTTGTGGGCAGGCTCTGGCTCCCAAGCTAAGAATTAGGTCCAGCTGTGGTCACCGTATCAAAGATGGCGTCCTCCACACAGGCAACAGACATAAGGGCTAAAAGTGCCAAGAGGTAGTAATTCTTCTGCTTCTGTTGCAGGGCGTGCAATGTAGGTGGCACTGGGAAAATCATTACTTTTCTGTTGGAGAAGTGCTGTCCCTTTTGCAGGCACTGTCTCCCAGGCTAAGAATTAGGTCCCGCTAAAATCTCAGTACCAACATGGCGTCCCGCACACTGACTGCGGAATTCCGTTCAAACCCCGCTGACGCAGATATAAAACTAAAGGCTCAAAGTGGCTAGATTAACAGAGTCTTAAGCCTGGCTCTCAAAATATGGGAATTTCACCTGCCTATCCCCCCAGCAGCACGTCTGAGTCCAGCCGCCAGGCAAGACCCAGCTCTGCCTGCCAGCCGAGACAAAGGGAAAAAAAAGTCAAACTGGTGCATTTACCTCCCATCGGTGAGAGCCAGGGCTATCCAGGAGCGGGAGTCAGCGAAAGAGAGGAGGTTTCTCGCTCAGTGGTATGAAGTCCCAATTAACAGCCCTGTGCCGTGTCCTGAGGCTGATTAGGTTATCAGAAGGCTCCGTTTGATTATCAATTCAGGTGTTGGTTTCCAGAGGGATATAAGGAGACATGGACTTAGTCCGCCATCTTGTCTCCATCCTCCTCCAGTCCTCATTCTTGAATAACTTTTTCAGTGTATTTGGACCTATTTTTATACAGGAAATATATTCAAATAATTCAGTCTTTCTTGAGTGATTTGATACCTCACCAAGAGGAAGTATTAAGAAATAGAAAACTATGACTGGGATCATTAGATATGGTTTCAGTATCTCCTTTATTGTTTACCAGTTGTTTCACACTGGAAAATTTATGTAATCTCTCTCAGGCATACTGAGGAAAAGAAAAGATATTATAACTACTACTTGTTTATTCCACAGATAACAGTTAATAAATATAAAAGATCTGGCACAGAGTACTCACTGGTACTTATTATAATTACTAATGTTTGAAATCACAGAGATATAGTATATGACCTATGTAAAACACAGTAGATGTGTTAATACCAGAGTCAAAAACACCTTAGAAATGAAGAATAGCCACATTTTTTGAAGAAGAAATCGAAACAGAGAAAACATCTATGTTCATGAGATTTTAGCATAAAAAAAAGCAAAATTTAGGTCAATCACCCTTGTTTAAATCTAATCTGTGGTATTTTCAGGCACTGTACAAGCTTGCTTTCTGTACATTTTCATGTATTCTGCTAAAAAAGAAGATATTGACAGAGGGGCAAGAGGGAGATCTAGTTAATCTCAAACTAATAACAAAACTATAAACATCCCACTCAAAGTAGTATGATTCTTCCTATCAAATAATTCACTTAAAAGATCACTGGTTCTTAACTTCATTTCTGATGATCTCAATGTCATAAATACAAAATGGGGGAAAAAAACATTGAAAATCCTCAAGCTGGTGATATTTTAAGCTGTGAATATGTATTTTAAGCTCATTCAGAGTCGAAAATCAATGTTATTTACTTTGTCAAAAATCATGAATAAATTTGTGTAAGGTTGAATGTATGCCATTAGTGTCAGAGTTTTATTTTTACTATCCAATAGTAAAAAATGGATTTATATTATTACATAGTAAATGAAAAAAAATATTGCCTTTAAGTCAATTCCAACATATATTACTTCATATTATAGGATTTAAGTGAGTGAAAAAGTGTTAAACAGAGATATTGTATGTTGCATGTTAGAGGCAAACAATACTCTGCTCCTGTGGTTTACTTTCAAATAGCAAATATTCTCACACCTATTAATTTTTCTACTCTACATGGCAATGATTCAGGGTGGTGGGGGGAATAACTGTTCAAGCTAAAAAAATTTGGCAAATAAATCACCAAACCTTTGACAACATCAGAATAAACAGATTGTGGCCCATAAACATCATTCACTTGAAAAAAAGATGGTAACACTTAAGGGAATGACCAGAAAACAAACCAACACTGTTTACTGTAGAGCAGAATTTAGTCGGGTTCATTTTTCAGCTCACGTGACAAGGCTTAATGATAAAATTTAGCTTTATAATTAAATTTATGAGTTATTTTTGCTTGAACGGTAACTGCATTATGATAAGATTCAGTCTAAAAGAAATCTGTATCTTTTGTAGCTTGACGTCTTTTCGTTTTATCTTAATTTCCTTCCACTTCTCATTTCCTTCTACACTGCTCAGTGACTTCGGATATAGTTCATCAGGTCTAGAACTGTAAATACCTTTTAGTTTACAATTTATCTGAAAAGAAGTGTCCATGGTTAGTGAATTTATATATTGTTTAAAACATCTGTCAAGCCAAGGAGAATGTGAGTTTAGTGGTGAGGGCAAAAGGAAAATGTTTTAAAGAATTAAGCATAGATTTGCTTACACGGTGCATTTAAAGCTAGAACTATAACAATCTTCAAGACTCCTTTTGTAAAATATATACGTCATGTTGCTGAAACTGAAATTTTACAACCCAAGTCAATTTATAAGACTTCTTTTTATTGGGTTCTTTCTGTATTTGAATGATGAAAGTATTTACAGTAAATAATAAATAAAGCATGCTATAATGTTAATCAGCATTACTTAAAATTTATACTTGTCCTGTTAAAAGCTTCCTACTATTCGAGAAATACTTATACTGAAGAACATACTCTGAATATGAAACATTTACTTAGGAATTCCAAAGTAAGAGCTACTTTTTCTTTTTTTTCTTTTTACTGTGGGATGCAAACATTTTCCAAAGTCATTCATTGCTCTAGATTTTTTTGACATAAATGTTTGTGATAGGGCAGTCATGGAAAATTTTTATGGTTGAGGAAACAGACATTTCTCTGAACACTTCTCTCTTCATTGAGGAAATACGTGAAAGATTTATCCCACAATGTACCAAAGAGTCTTCTTTAGAGGCTTTCAAAGCCCATGTAGAATCGAGTATAAGTATTTGACTATTTGAGAACATTTATAAGTGCAAATCAGTTGGCTGTTCAAATCTACCAGTTGCTCCATAGGAGAGCGATGTGACAGTCTACTTCTGTAGAGATATATAGCCTTGGCAACCCAGTGGAGCGTTGTTACTCTGTCCTATAGGGTTGCTATTAGTTGGAATTGACTGGATAGCAGTGGGTTTTGTGGTTCATTCAATGCAACACCATGTAAGTTTTCTGAGTTTGGTTTAATTTGACTGTGTACTGGACAAGATCTCTTCTCCTTATTTATTATTATTAAGCTTAGCAATTTTTCAGAAAACAAACACTGAATTAATTCCTTCTTACTGTCCTGGTCCTACTTCATTAATATAGCTGTTCAAAATAGCATCACACTTCGGATGTTAATCAAGAGGACATTTTAATAATAAAAAGTGTTGCACCTAAGACTACTTTATTTCAGACTACTATTGCTTCCATTTGACAGGAGTCATTCATACTTTAGTAACTGTAGGCAGGTCTGTTGCAAAACCAGGAGAGGAAGTACAAATGGCCGTAAGTTCTTAAAGTCTAGAGGAGGTGGTTCTTTTTCTGAGCTTCGCCTGGGCTACTTGTCTAGGTTCTTCGTTGCTAGCTTTAATTTCTTCCCTTGCCATTTCATCTGGAAATATTTCCACAGTTACTTGTAATTCTACACTTGTTCCTACATATTTAGTGATGATTCAACAGAAATCCTAGAAAACCAAAAACCAAACCCACTGCCGCTGAGTCAATTCTGACTCATAGCAACCCGATAGGACAGAGTAAAATTGCTCCATAGAGATTCTAAGGAATGTCTGGAGGGTTCAAACTACCAATCTTTTGATTAGCAGATGTAGCAATTTGACTACTATGCCACCAGGGTTTCCAAGGAAATGGGGGAAGAAACATCAGTTTGTCTTTATTATCTCTAGCTAAAGCTCTTTGTTTGATATGATGAAGAGATATTAGATTACTTATACCTGACCAAGAGATTATTTCCTTTCTTCTTTGATTTCGTCGTATTTACAATGAAAATACTGTAGCGGTTCGGTAGGGAAATTTCTCATCTGATAGCTATATGCTAAGAAATGTTCAGGATGTCAGGAATATAGCAACAAATAATACTAATACAAATGTGGTTCCTCATTCCTAGAACTTATATCCTGTGAGTTCACTTTGCTGTCTCCTCACTTCTCATCTGCCCCCTGAAAATATTACGTCAGAACAAATGAATTAAAATGCCGCTATTCTGTACTGGCAGGAGAGAAGTTTGTTAATAGTATTAGGAGGAGGAAAAAAATGCTTTTGTTACACAGTTACTTCCCTAGTAACAAAGACAATGTGATCCATCCCATAATGCCAAATAGAAAAATGGATTGTCATTAACTATTAGCTGATACGTATTTACAAAGCAGACCTTGAAAGCTACGATTATCTAGAAGGTATCTTAGAAAAATGTGTTATATGAGTGGCCAGAGGGCTGGTATTTGTAAACTCTACTGAGATATAGAAGGCATCTATTATTGTGTAGATAAATGGACTTGTAACAGACAGTCACTCATTAAATTATAGGAATTTAACATGGATTTTGCCATAAAAAAATGGTTTTGACAAACTCTGCTTCTACAGAGGTAGCAGCATATATTGTTACGTATTTGTCAATGATGCTCTACTTTAAGCCATGGTCATCTCATATCTGTGCTAGTGAAGAGATTCCAACTGATATTTCTGCTACCAGGCAAATACTAAAATGCAGTATGTATGTCTGATTGTATGTGTGTGTGTGTATGTGGAGAGAGAGAGAGATACTATGTGTCAGAATGTTCTACAGACTGGAAATAATTGCAGTAATCTCGGAGAGACAATGGCTCTGCTTCATGGATCTTACAGTCTGGTGAAAGGAGGAAAATAAGTGAAATGAACAAGGTAGTTTGTAAGCAATGTAATGTTATAGAGTGGTAGAGAAAACTTGAGGTGGAAAGGTCAAATAATTTTCACTACCTTGAGATGAGTTGCTAATGAGGTTTCAGCTATAAGAAGAGTTCTGCTTTTTGATATCCTCCCCGTCATGCTTCTGGAAGAGATTGTATGCCTAAAACCAAAAATCAAGCCCATTGCTGTGCAGTTGATTCTGACTCATAGCAACCCTATAGGACGGAGTGGAACTGCCCCATAGTTTTGCAAGAGTGCCTGGTGGATTCAAACTGCTAACCTTCTAATGAGCAACCATAACACTTAACCACTACACCACCAAAATTTCTAGATTGTATGCCTAGAAACCTTCAAAAATAACTTAAATTCTTAGAGGTATTATCCAGGACCTTTACACTGGTTTCCAAGGCTCTTCATATCATGAACAGCTACTTGCTGCCACCTGTACCATTACTCATTAACATAAAACTTTTGTTCCAGTTTAAACTATTGTCTTGCCTCTCTGAAGCAATAGGGAATATACCTTTTCTAGATACTAATGTAATCCCTTGAGACCTGTGTGTTGTCCAAAGGGAATGACCTTTCTTTTTCATTATACTTCTTCAGCTATCATTTATGCAGCATGACATAGTAAACACTTTCCTGAATTCTCCAATTCACAGAAGGCTGTTGGGAGCCCTCCTTGATAGCAGCTAGCAACATCAACTATAGTTTAAATTACTAATAGGGTTTCAGGGAGTCCTGGTGGTGGAGTAGCTAAGAACTCATCTGCTAATCAAAAATGTGACAGCTCAAACCCACTGGCCACTCTTTTGAAACCATATAAGGCATTTCTGCTCTGTCTTGTAGGATTGTTATGAGTCAGAATTGACTCAGTAGGAACAGGACTTTTATTTTTGGTTTGTTTAGATTTATCAGTTAGTAAGTAACTGAACCAGAACTCAAATTGACTTCTCTTTAACTCCAAACTTACTTCTTTCTAGTACACCATATCATCTCTGTGCAATTAAATTATTTGATTCTCAGAGGGAAATATCTGACAATTTTTTATGATCTTTTTAAGACCTAACATATTACTGTGTACATAAACAAAATCAACTACTGTGAATTTTGACTTACAGCGACTCTATGGCCTAGAGTATAACTGCCCGCAAAAGATTTCTAAGGTTATAAATATTTATAGAAGCAGATTGCCACATCTTTCTCCCTGAAAACAACCGATTGAACTGCCCACCTATTGGTTATTAGCCAAGTGCCTTAACCACTGCGCCACTAGGGCTTCTGTGTAAAAAAAAAAAAAAAAAAAAAAAAAAAAAAAAAACTACCATTGATTTGGGTCCAACTCATAGCATACTCTGACTCATAGAGTAGAACTGTAGAGTAGATCGCTGGAGTAGGACTCGTAGAGTGGAACTACAGAGTAGAACTCTACTCACAGAGTAGAACTTCACTCACAGAGAGGAACTTCTCCATAGAATTTCCAAGAAGCACCTGGAGAGTTTGAACTGCCGACCTTTTGGTTAGCAAATGTAGCACTTAATCCACTATGCCACCAGGGTTTCCTCTGTGTACATGTCAAGCATTTAATATATTCGTATGAATAAATAAATAAACAAGCACACAGAAACACCAAGGAACCAGAAACAGTATTTGCCTCTGCAAAGTCACAATGTGAAAATCAGTGGGTTTTTCAAAGAACAATTTCTTTGTCATTGATTTTGTGTAAGTTGTTTCCTCTGTCTAGAATGTCCTCGTTCTTTCTGCCTTTTGAAACTCTGTCTTTCAACCAGCAAGCACTCTGCTGTCAAATTGATCCTGACTCATAGTGGCTACAGGTATCAGAGTAGAACTGTGCTTCATATAGTTTTCAGTGGCTGAATTTTTGGAAGCTGATCACCAGGCCTTTCTTCCAGCACACCACTGGGTGGACCTCCAACCTCTTGGTTACCTACTGAGTGCGTTAACATTTTCCCCCACCGGGGACTTCCATCCTTCAACACCCAGATTAAATGTCTCTTCCTATGTACAAATTTTACTAATTTCAACATACCCATAGGCTGTGTTGCTCCTGGTGATTTGCATTCAAATAGTTCTTTATAAATGCTCTATTGCAGCAATTGTCCGCTTAAAGACAAGAATCTTACAGTCATTTGTCTGGCTCTTAAAAGTGTTTTTAGGTGAATCTTATCGAGTTGGACCTCATAAGTTTAATTTTCCTTTTACATTATACTAAGTATGTATATGTTATATATTTTTTAAATTATAAACGGAAGAATAGACTCTTGATAATGACTGATTTTAATTTATTCCTGTGACACTAGGATAACTTTCACAGAAGGAACAAACTCTCTACTAGATAAGACAAAACTAAGAGAGACTTTTGCATCACATAGTTTATATCTATGTACCATAATTCATTGTACACTATCTACCTATAACCCTTTGTTCTACTGTTCTATACAGGGATGGCATAATTAAATATCTACACACTAAGGTTTTCTTGATACAAGTTTTAGGCAGTAATATGAGACCTACTGTCCCATTACACAGTTAATTTGATATGTTTTGATGTACAATCCCTCTCATACTATTAATATATAATTTCCTTTTTCACCTGCAGATCCTTCTTCTGGGTATAGTCTCATACTTTAGGCTGTAGGCCTTGTTCCAGACCTAGCCCTTATCATCTGTGGATCATAGGCCAATGCCTTGTATCCTCAGTGTATAATAGAGCTCAGATGCATAGTAGGCGTTAAAAAATAAATGCTTACTGAATTAATGAAAAAAGGGAATTATTGATATTTTGTTTTTTAGGAAGACAACGTCTTTTTCATTTGCTTTCTACCTTCTAATCCATGTTTAGCCTATGAAGAAAAAAATAGCTTCTTTGCATCTTTTTACACCTGAACCGGGGACCTATCAATTCCATGGCTTTATTACCCCTGTGTTGAAGAGTTATTTCAGAGTTCACACTTAAAATATGTTATTAGCCATTCCATGCCACTGGGACACGTTTCCAGGATTTGGCTTAGAGACAAGACTCTTAGGAGTTAATATATGTCAGGTACTTGAGGAAACTGGGGGCCGAGTAAGGAGTTTTTAATTTTCCTTCATTCCTATATTTGAAAAGCTAGATTATTCCTATAAATTACTCTGATCATATTCATAATCACTCTGGGGTAATTCAACCTTGGTATTTAAAAATGTTTGGCAGTCATGTTTTATTTTTAGCACAATTGAAAATGTTCCTAATGTTGCCAGTAAGAAGTGGTTTTGAGGTTTTCATTTATAATAGAAATATTTTGAAGATTGTTTTAATATAGCAGGCTATTAAATATTTTGTTGTTCTTTTTGTCTCCTTCTTTTATTGGTAGTTTCTCTGAATGCCAGGCAGGTGCTAACTGCTTTTGTTTGCAGACTTCTCATTCTTTAGCTTTACCAGCCAAATGGAAATGGTTTTTGGCACAGATAGTATTTTAGCTGTATGATGCCAGTGAAATGGAGTCCACTCCATGCCTCTTACCTTTCTCATTGTTTTTTAGCATGTGTGTTTCCAAGAGGTAATGGAATGTAGGAAGAGCTGGTGACTAATTTTTCTAAAGCAGATGTATTCCTAAAGGTAAAGTTGGAAAATGGAAGATTATGTTTTTGCTGTTATTTGAATAATAAGACTAAAAACCAAACTCGTTTCTATTAAGTCAATTCCAACTCATAGGGACACTACAGGACAGAATAGAACTGCCCCATAGAGTTTCCCAGGAGTGGCTGATGTATTCAAACTGCCAGTCTTTTGTTTAGCAGACTTAGGCTGCAAATGTTTCATGATGCTATCTTCATATACCTTTTTTGTTTCTTCCTTTTTATCACTATTTTCTTTCAAGTGTGTGTGAGGGAAATTGTTGAATTAGAATGCACACTTTGGATATTATATGGTCTAGTTTCTCAGCATGTGCAGGAATCCTTTCCACAGTCCTGCAGGAACCTTGTCATCTGGTTGTCCAGTTTATTTTTAGTTCACATATGTTGTTGTGGTTAGGTACCACTGAGTTGATTGTGACTCACAGTTTGACTCATAGTGACCCTCCTGGACACAGTAGAACTACTCCATAGAATTTCCAGGGAGTAGCTGGTGGGTTTGAGCTGCTGATCTTTTGGTTAGCATCTGAGATCTTAACCATTACATCACTAAGGCTCCTGTTCACAATTACCACCTTTAATTCACACCTTTTCAACACAGACTGTAATGGGTTGAGATCAAAAGAGACAGATGGGATCCAGTCTCCATTTTATTTCTAACTCTGCTTGTTACAATGAGCAAGACCTAACCTTCCTCTGGGCTTCAGTGTTCTCATGTATAAAATGATATAGCTGAAATACAAGTGGAGTGACATGAGCATGTCTGGCTAGTGCTGTCTTCATCCTCCTATCAATATGTAAAGATTAAAATCTAACTAATACAAATTAGATTTTTGAAACCGAAGTTGTTTTTTTTTTTATTATTATTAATTTCTGTTAGGGGTTAAACTGTGTTCCATACTTGTAAACATGACCTTGTTTGGAAACAAAGTCTTTGCAGATACTAAGTTAAGATGAGGTCATACAGAGTTAGATACACTGTAATTGGATAGGAATAGCATCCTTACAAGAAGAGAGAGACATAGACAAAGAAAGATCATCTTCTGATGATCAAGTGACAATGAGGGCACAGGTTGCAGTTTTGTTCTAGAAAACAAAGAACACATACCTTTTAAGGAGGCAAAACTTCACCAGTAATAGGTGGCTTTCTCACCTACCTGTCTTACATTCCTGACATAAGATATTTTGCCTGTTATTTAACTACTCTTAGTTGTGGGAATTACCTACACAACACTGAACAATTCTGATTGCTGAATATTTTAACCTAATAGACACTGAATATCCAGATTCCTGGAAACTTGATTTTTTGGTCTTTAAGCTGTCCATTGAAAGAACACAAAGCATAGTCACTCTTCGTGGGCTTCAATTTTAAATGTCATCTTTAAGGGTGATATCTTAAAAGAGCAGTATATCATATTCTGAACTTGATCAAGGCAAAGTAAAGGGAGGCTACTAAAACCAAAAAACAAGATAAAACTAAGTAAAACAAACTCCTTGCCATCAAGTCTATTCCTACTTATAGCAATCCTGTACGACAGAGTAAAACTGCTGCATGGGTTTTCCTGTGAGCAGCTGATGTATTTGATCTGCCCACCTTTTGGTCAGCAGTAAAGTTCTTAGCAACTTGATTTCAGTTGAAATATTAGCTTTTTAAGTAATATCTCACACTATTTGTGGTAAGCATCTTGATCAAAATATTCAAATCTGTTTTTTTACAAGAAATTAAAAATAAGGCCATTCATGATAATGTTGCATCCTACATGAATTCTGTAATATTAATTAACCAAAGCAATGAGATAGATAGTTACCAAGAGTTGTTGTTTTGTGCCAGGAATTAAATTTCAAATCATAGTGACCCTATAGGATAGAGTAGAACTGGTCCATAGAGTTTTCAAGGCTGTAATTTTTACAAGAGCAGATCCTGGTTCCTTTTTTCCCTGCAGGGCAGCTGGTAAATTTAAACTGCTGACCTTTCATTTCACAGGAGAGTTCTTAATCACTGTGCCATCAGGAGTCTTTGGGAGATTAGCAGACATACATGAATTTTTTTCAGTTGTTTCAGAAAAAAAAATGGCATGAAAGCATGTTTTGCCTTTAATATTGCATATACTCTAATGTGTTTGTCAGAGAGGGGAGAAAAATCAAATAAAATGGTACAATATTTCCCTATTGTGAATCAATATGAAGTTCAAGTGCAATTTGCACAGATCCTCACTAGATTTCAAATGCTGAAAGCATATTTTGAGTGAAAAGAATATGTAAGTTTAATAATATCTTCCAATAAAAAAATAAGTAAAAGCCATCAGAAGAAACCTTGGTTTGATTCCTGTAGTAGTAGAATGTAGTCTAAAATGCACACCGTGGACTTGGATAGGTGGTGGTGGACCTTCTTTTGCTCTAGCCTTAGGTCTGGAGGCATAAGGCCAGTTCTTTGGTTTACAGACTTATTCAGTAAATGACTGGTGAACCATGCTTTCAGAAGAGATGCCTATTTTTAAATGCAATGAAAAAATGCAGCTCAGGGGAAAACTCATTGTTCTGCAAAAAGCTCATCAACAGCCCAGATGTTTTGCATTCTGAACTCAGTAAAGGTAATAATACAATAAGTAAAGATCAATTGTTAACCCATTGTACCAGATCAGGTGGGTAAAAGAGTTTGAGAAGAGACAACACCAAGTTTCTAAATTATGTAAACAGCTGTCCAAAATGAAAATGCTAATCCATCATAGAAATGTGTCCTTTTTGTAATACTATGCTTCATGTTTGTCCCAGGTAACTGCAAATTTAAAAGAAAGAAAGACACGCATTTTCGTTGGGTTTATTTTTTGTAACCTCTGGAAGATAGTCAGATAAGCCTTGCATGCATCCTGGTCTTCAAAACATGACACCCTTTGCCTTCAGGTCAGTTCTATCCCATATAACAGAGTAGCAACCCTGTAGGAGGGATTAAAACTGTGCTATAGGTTTCCGAGGTGGCGCTGGTGGATCTGAACTGCTGATCTTTTGGTTAGCAGCTACGCTATTGACCACTGCACCACCAAGACTATGCTAGTAATGCTACTTGATTTATTTAGCTTTATGTCAGATCCGACTTGAAGGCATGGCTTGGCGTGGCTTGGCATGAACTAAACATGTCATACTACAGAAGCCACCAGCAGCCACTGCATAACCTTTGTTCACAAGCACCTTTTGTAGATGGTACAGTGAAGTGTTTAGAGCTTGGAGAAGTGTGCTTCTGTTGTTCCCGCTTGGTCCGTTCTTCTGTGAGATCTTAAGGGAAAACAACTTTATCTTCTCTGTCCAGATTCAAAGTATTTAATATGATCTGAATCTAATGCTGTATTGTAGTCACCCTTTTTAAATGTATCATTTCTATGTTCTCTCTCAGTAGATCCCTTTGCTAGTTTAAAGCCGATTCATATAAAATTAAAAATTAAAAATTCTTTTTTTAGCTACTGAAGAGAGTTACTTACCAAGAGAACACAGAGACATTCTGTTTTGTTTTTACAGAGCAAGTTGAAAAATTATAACCTTGGTCCTAGGGTGTTTTATCAGGAACAATCTTGAGTAAAAGCTTAGATTTCAGTTTTCAAAAGTAAGATTGTCCCTGTGTTCATGCTGTGGCCTTTCTAAATGAGCTGAAAATAATTTGTATGCAGTTCTCTGGTTTCTCTTAACTTCATGCATTTCATTAGGATCTAGTCCAACTTAATGACACTTTTGAGAGAATTAAATTTGGAGAATAACCTTGTAGTGTTGACTCATTCATAGTACTGAAGCAGTGACTTCATTAAAGGAGGCTAAAGCCAAGTGCCGTCGAGTCGGATCCGACTCATGGAGAGAGTGGCAAAATCTGTATGATACTTCGCTTGTTTTGGGGGCCGCATATCCTCAACATAAGACATTATATTTTTTCAATTTATTGATGGAAAAAAATTAACAGAAGCTCTTTTGTCCATCCTGTGTCTTATGATTTATCAATGCCTTGGCTGAATCTCAACTAGTGTAGCATGAGGAAACATTCCAACTAAATGTAACATGTAAAAATAAAATGAATGTATACTAGTTAGAAAAGAAAAAGAAAAAGAAAAAAAATGGGATTTGGAAAATAAATTAACGCAAGAACTGCTTACTTAAGTAGGAGTCAAAAATGTGGAGTCACAGTCAACCATTCCATAATGGGTAATTGCTGAAGCAATTATTCTTTACATATGGAGAATATCTGTATGCCACAATCAATCATATCAGAAAAACCCACATGGACTGTGGACTACAGAGAAAGGTTCTCATGGTGCCCATCAAAACTTGACATTTACGATTGCTCTCTAATGTAACAAGAAGCCAGAAGAAACTGTGGGATGTGCTGTCAGAAAGAGATAAATCAGGATTTTAAAATACAATATAATAAAATAAAATGGCTTCAACACCTTGAATTTATGAACTGCCCTACATGTAGAAGGCACTATTTTGGCAGCTTATCAGAAAAAAGCATAGTTATGGGTAAGACTGAATAAGGATAATTCAAACTCTAGTGAATGATAATTTTACAATAAACCCATGCATTACCCAAGGAGATTTCATTTTCCTTAGCTCTACATTGAACCTTAAAAAAATAAAAAAAATTGTGTGAGGTCATATTATACATGTACCTACATCATTTTCCTAATATAGGGGAGCCTTGCCTGTGACTTACTAATACTGAAATTGTGAAATCAGAATAAAACTTTCTAGAGCGCTTATGGGCAAATGGTTGGTCACTGCAAAAATGACTGGGCTGAAGAAAATTCCTTTTCTTCTTCATGATTTTGTTTTCATCTCATTCCTGCTTTTGTCTTCAGTGATGACTATTTTCATTTACTGCCAAGTGTTCAATATGTATCATTCAAGAAATATTTATTCTTTTTTTAATGTACTATTGGTGAAAATTTACAGATCACGTGAGTTTCTCATTAAACAGTTAATACACCCACTGGGACATCGGTTGCCAACCCTGTAATGTGTCAGTACTGTCCCAGTCTCCACCTTGGGCTCCTCGTTTCCATTCCTTCAAATATCCTGCCTCTTCTTTCTGTCTTATCCTTGCTTCTGGGTGGGTGTGCTTGTTGAGTCTCATATACGTGGTTGAGATACATGTATTACTGTTTGTTTAATGGGCCTGTCTAACCTTTGGCTGAAAGGTGCACTTCAAGAGTGACTTTAGTACTGAGTTAAAAAAAAAAATGTCAGGTGGCCATACTCTCAAGGTCTGTGTCAGACCAGGAAGTCTGGTGTTTTTTTTTTTTTTTGGTGAGTTTGCATTTGTTCCACATATGTCTCTAGCTCTGTCCAGAACCCTCTATTGTGATCTCTGTCAGAATAGCCATTGGTGGTAGCTAGGCACCATCTAGTTGTGCTAGACTAAGTCTGGTAGAGGCTGTACTAGTTGCTTTCCATTAGTCCTTTGCATTAATCTTTCCTTTGTGTACTTGGTTTTCTTCATTCTCCATTGCTTTAGACTGGGTGAAACCAGTAGATTATTGTTGCCCAATTAGGTCCTGTGCCCTGGAGCAGTTGAGCTCATGAGATGTACTCCACGTCAGAAAGAGAAAATAAAGTTTTATTTAGGGGGTGATTCACCAACAGGGGCAGGGATAGCAACACAGGCTATCCTTTATGGAGTCTCCCAAAAGCAATTTTTATAGCAGAGTGTATATGTTATTTTGGCAAGGATTATCTAATGATTTTAAGCATGTAGTCTACAGATGGTTGTATGTGTCACAAAACAACCACAATAAACTCTTTATTAAACTGAAGATATGCATGTTGGACATCTAGACTGTAATCTACATGTTTATAACTGGCAAAGAAAAAAGCATACATAAAAATCTCTTGGCTAGTGGAACTGTTATGTTAAATCACCTCTATTTGAAATAAGGAGCAGGAAAGAAAGTTGAAGATCAAAAGCTTCAGGGAGCCTTCGCAGCTGCTGACTTGCACACTGAAGACCATTTCTCAAGAAAATAAAGAAGAGGAGTGATACAAAGTCCCCAGGAGCCTTTGGAGAGAAACCAGTAGAGCTGGTACAATAGAAAACTTGTACAGATTACTTAGAGTATCATTATGGCGTTCCTTATGTCAAGCTTTCGATCTCCCATTTTCAAAAGGAAAATACATGTAATTAGGTATTCCAAAAATCAAAACCAAACCCATTGCCATCAAGTTGATTCTGACTCAGTGACCCTACAGAACTGTCCCATAAAGTTTCCAAGGGGTGCCTGACAGATTGGAGCTGCTGACCTTTTGGTTAGCAGACAGCAGTTACCTGGTATGCCACTAGGTTTCCAGTGAGGTATTAGGGTCACAATTTTTAGACAGCCTCTCAAAAGCTTTTAAAACCCCAGACATTACTTACCAGAACAGAACATAGAAGATTTTCTTTATAACCTGTTTTATACCATTGAGCTAGATTTTCCCTGAGACCATGGTGACCAGCCCTTAGCCTAGTAACTTGGTCCCACAAAGAATTTGCATATGTCTGTGAAACTTCTATGATTTTTGCTTTGTCAAGTTGTGCTCATTGCCCTAGTATTATATAGTGTCTTGCCCTTTACCAAACACAACCACTTATTGTCTAATTAATATTTTACCCTTTTTTGTCACTTCTCTCCCTCATAGCCATCAAAGATTGGTTCTTCCTACATTTAAACCTTTTCGTGAGTTTTGAGAATAGTGGTCTCCTAGAGTATTTGCACTTTTGTGATTGAGTTATTTTGCTCAACATAATGCTGTGAGATAGTTTAGATTTATGCGTGTCGTGAGATATAGCACAGATTCGGAACTGTTCTTTACTACTTTGTGGTATTTCATTGTGTGTCTGTATCATAGTTTGTTGATCATTCATCTGTTAGTGAGCACTTAGATTCTTTCTGTCATTTTGCTATTGTAAATAATGTTGCAGTGAACATGGGTGTGCAGATGTCTGTGTGATGGCTTGTATTTCTCCAGGATGTAGTCCTGTGAGTGGAATTGTTGGATCTATTTCTAGCTTTCTTAACAAAGCACCACACTGTTTCATAATAATCACACCATTTTGCATTCTTACCAGCAGTGAATAAGAGTTCCAATCTCCCTGCAGCCTCTATAGCATTTGTCGTTTTCTGTTTTGTTAATTGGTGCCAGTAGTGTCTGGGTAAGATGGTTTCTCATTGTGGGTTTGATTTGCATTTCTCTAATGGCTAGTGTGACAGCCTTGATGCTATAGTAGTTGAGAGTGCACTTCAAGAGTGACTCTAGTACTGAGTTAAAAAAAAATGTCAGGTGGCCATACTCTCAAGGTCTGTGTCAGACCAGGAAGTCTGTCTGTCACAGCAGTTCAGTTCTATCTGGCACTCATTGGAAACTCTGTGAGGCAGTTCTGCTCTGCCTTATAGGGTCACTATGAGTCAGATTTGACTCAGTGCCTACAGGTTTGGTCTTGGCTAGGTAAATACCTAGTGAGCACCAGAATTTCCCCATGTATCTTTTAGCCACCTGAATGTCATATGTGGTGAAATATCAGTTCATATCCTCTGTGCATTGTTTTGTTGGGTTATTTGTCTTTTTGTTGTCTAAGTGTTGGATTTTCTTATAGATTTTACAGTTAGACCTTTGTGAGATGTGTCATAGGCAGTTTTTTCCCCCAGTCCGTAGGTTCTCTTTTTACTCTTTTATTAGTCTTTTGTTGAACATTAAGTGTTGAATTTTTAGTCCCCGTTATCTAGCTTACCTTCCGGTGTTTGTATATGTTTAGTTGTTGTATATACCCTGTTTGTATTTTGTGTTAAGGCTGCTAGCATTGACCCTAGTTTTTACTCTATGGTCTTTATAGTTTTTGATTTTATATATTATTCATTATGAATTATTTTTTGTGTGTGATGTGAGGTATGAGTTATTTTTTATTGTTTTTGCAGATTGACATCCATTTATTGAGTAACTTTTATATGACAAATAGAAAAGAAACGTCTGTGTTACTTGGATCTCATATACTCTGTACCTCTGTTAACAGCACTAATCTTGGTTCATCATTATTGCTTATTTACTTGATTAATATTATTTTCCCATTTTCTATAACTCTATGAGAACAAGACATTACTGCTCACAACAGGCCCTTACTTTTTTTGTGGGATGAATAGAGAAGAGAAAGGATGCATAGAAAGAGTTTTAGCTGACTTATGTGCTCAAAATATTCCCTTGAGAAGATGTAAATGCTCAATGGATGGGTTGAAGTTACTGTTGACTGTACATAGTAACATTTGAATATTGAATTTGAATAAATATCCTTTTATACTTTTTGAAATCTCCATCCATTCATTTTTTGCAACAATTCTGTAGGATATACAGGACCATTAAATTACTGTTTCTAGAAATTACAATGAGTCAATTACTTTAACTCAAAATTTCTGTAAATAAAGGTTTCGTTAATTTGATTTGTGGAAAGCAAATTAACAGAAAGGAAAGGAAAAAAGAGAAAGAAAATTGTGATAACTTCCTTGTTTGTCAGCTTTTCTCTTTCTCTGTATTGTGGGCACTTACATATTCTCTTCCCATAAGACATGTTAATGGCCCTTCTGCCCTGCAGAAGTCAAGGCTTATTTATGGTTATGTTGTGACCTGTAATAGAAGTGTTTCATAAATTAATTTCTCCCAAGTCTTCAAAGCATGGTCACAGTAACACCGTTAATGAATAAGAATTCAAGAACATTCCATTATGTTCAGAGCTAAGCCTGCTTTTTCATTTGGTAGATCTATTAAACACATACTCTCTAGTGTTTACCATGAGTCTGATACAGGTGACATGGTAATCACTGACCCCGGCCTTTAGCACTTTAAGTTATTCTCTGGATTTTGAAAGAGAGTAAGAGTTGTATTATGTTTTAACATTTTTCCCTTTTGCTTATTATAGATACCAGCATCAGGGCCTAATGGAGTAACTAATCAATTTCCAAAAAATGAGTGAGGTAACAAATTTTTAATTTTTCCTAAATTCATGAATTAGAAATTATTATAAAATTTCAAAAATGTCAGTTTCTGAATATATATATTTTTAATATCAATGTTGTCATTCATGAACGTTCCTCAGAATGATTCAACACTTCTTAGTAAAGCTCAGTTACGTATTTCTTCTGGTGTAGGACTCATGATGACACACCGAACATTCTTAAAATGTTTGAGACCATATAGCCCAATTACCACATGTAGGACACACAAAATTTGAGGCCAGGAGAGGTCTATAACTCTTTTTTATGGCACGTGAAACCTAAGTGACCAAAAGCTTACATCTCCTAATTTCTAAACCCTGCTGGTATTTAAAAAGGCCAGCATGCTCTTTAGGAAGCTGTCAAACAGTCCATGTATTCTAAAGATCTAGAACTTAAAGGGAGATAATTTCTGCTACCCTGGGGGCTGGGAACTTTAAATAGCAGTGAGATTCTGAAAGATAACTGAGCAAGATAATGAAATATTTTCTTGAAATCAAGTAGTGGTGCAGCTGTGTCAGGCTGGGGAGCAGTGACATACAACCGTTAGGAAACAACCGGAAGCCTCAGAAATTCTCTGCTCAAAGCAGAGAATCCACAGTTAGGTTTTGCAGTCAGCGACTGCCAAGCAGAGCTGTTCCTCAGTGAAAAACCTCATCAGTCTGGCTGGTCATCTCTGGACACATTGTGGTATCACCTAGAGCTGAGAAAGCCTCAGTGGTCATGCCTCTTCTCTCTCTGTCTCTGTCTCTGTGTCTGTCTCTCCTTTAATTCCATCACTGCTGTCCTTTACCTGTGATATGCTTATTCCCAGTTATACTATTTTTTAAAAAGGTTTGCAAATCATTTACTTAATGTTTCTTTGCTCTTATGTGGTCTTTTAAAATGCAAAACACCAACAACAAAATTTAAGCACTGTAACTTCATTTAGAATGAATGTATACTATACAAATCTAAATAAGTATTCATTTTCCTTATTAATTTAATTCAAAAATCCACAGTTTTGTTGATTTACTCACTTTTGTGTGTTCAAGTTTCACAATGCTTTGTGTTGCAATTTCAGTAGTCCTGAAAATAGAGCTTGCATTGGTGCTTTATCACTGAATACTGACGGTTAACTATGCTCTCTGTCTTGTGAATTTTAGAGGAATAGTCACTGTAATCTGATTTTGGTGACCTCTAGTGCTGGGAAAGTTTAGCTTCTCTGCTTTATTTTAGTTCAAATTGACAGATTGTCTTTTAAATCAGAGTTAATGAACAGCAGTGATATGATATACAAAATTAGACTATATCATATTTTAATTTTAATTTCCCATTTATTTTAATATATATGTATCTCATTTGTTATGTATTCATATGTGTGGCATCTGTGTGTGCATATATAAATATAGATATACATACATAGGAATATGCATGTAAAAGAATTATGTTTTTTTCTCGAGCATGTCATTTCTTTTTTTTCAGTGGGAGCATATCATTTCCATACTATGTGTGGCAATGGTGAAACAAATTCAACTAAAAAAAATAAGAAACATAGATGTCATTTCAGGAACAACTTTTTCCCAATTTAAAGTAATTTTGTTAGAAAAAGTCATCCAAATTTATTGCAACATGATTTAGATATTTGCGTTGGTATTGTTAAACACTTTAAGAGAAAAAAAAAAGTTTTCTTTGCTCGTATTCTGTTATAAAAACAAAAATAGAAAGTCAGATTCCCAGCTAATTAATGTTTTCTTAAGCCTTGGCCCTACAAAAATTAATAGGCTAAAAGCAACATATAAACACATCTAGACACACACACTTAGGGAATATTTAACAAATAAACTTTAAATGACATTTTGTGTACTTGCATGTATTCATTTTAACCTATCAAAAATTTTTATTCTTACTCATGTTCACAAAAATGCCATCTATTTTATTATCAAATTATTTCTAAGTTTCCAAGATTGACCAAGATTCTTTTAAAATAAATGAGATGTAACAGAGATATAATAGGATGTAGCCAGAGTCAAGATTCCTGATGACGGAGAAACATCCTGACTTAATATAAAGGCTTTTTATTTAATTCTTCTTATTTGATCCTCTACTCTATTGAATTGACGTATATTTTCTCATCTTCTGAATCTCATTTTGGTACTTCAAGCATTTGTCATGAGCCTTCGTTAAGAATGAAATATCATCTTACTACTATGTCAAATAGTGAATAATTGGTAGCACTGTATAAACATGCATAATGAATAATGATGAATCTAAAAGCTTGGAAACACAGACTTCCTGTAATACAGTTGGAAAGAATTATTCTTATTCAGCCCACTATTAAATAGGGAATTGTTATGTTTCAACACATTAGTAGCAAAACACTCATCATCACCATTGTCATTCTTTATTGTCATCCCACTAATCTTTCTTTTCCTGTATAAACAGTACATAGTATCCCCTCACACCTCATAAATAGCTATCTATCAGATATCATAGCTTTGTATATAGGTTAATTTTGTTGCTCTTCTTTAAAACCTGATCATTGCACATCTATCTGAGATACATACAAGGACTACCAATTAAGTTCACAAGCTAAATACCTCATGGCTGAATATCACTATGGTCACCTTTAAAGTACTGCCCTTGGGAAGCTGTATACTGATACCAGCACCTACTCCACCCTTAGAAGCAATTTTGGAATGCTTTTTCTGGAGTGGCCATCAGAGCTGTTGTCATATTATGCTTGATGTCCTGAATGACATTAAAATGCCTTCCTTTAAATATTTCCATTATCTTCAGGTAAAGAAAAAAGTTACTGGGGGCCAGATCAGGTGAGTAGGGAGGGTATTCCAATACAGTTATTTGTTTACTGGCTAAAAACTGACTTACAGACTACTATACAGTTTAGTTCACCACCATGCACAATGCCTGTTCCAGAAAGAGTTCCAAAATTGCTTGAAGGGTGGACTAGTTACTGGCATCACATCATAGCTTCCCAAGGGGTGTATGCTGAAGGTGGCTGTAGTGATATTCAGCAGTAAGGTATGTAGCACTTAGAACACTGCAGTTTGGGGACTTTATTGTCAGACCGTGTGTGTGTATGTTCCACATCTATTATGAATGTGTATATATATATGTAAATATATATATTAGATATATACATATGAGATAGCATTTACTCATTCCTCTCTCAAGGCAGCATGATAATTATGTTTGATTCTGTTGATGTGCCATTGTGAGTTACTTAGATTAAGAAGGTCTGTATTACCATTATAGGTTAATAGCCATGCCATGTTAAGTATACTGCTTAATTATCTGAACTGCAGAAATCCTCTTTGGTTATCTGTGTTTATATCCATGGGATGTTGTTTTGTAGTTAACTTTTATTTTGAATTGTCATCAGGAAGGGTGCATGTAATGTGCTGCTGCTATGTGCAAAGGCTCTCACTTTCACGAAAGGAAGTATGAAGTGTAACGCGCTGAAAGCTGAAGCCAAGAGTTAAAGAAAATACAAGGCCTAGAAGAAATAGGGTATGCTTTCAGCTCCAGTGGACAATTTTCAAGGGCCATTTAGTAATATCAATAACTGCCTAGGGCATGGTTTCCCATTTATTTACTGAAGAATTACTAAGCTGGTGTCTCATTTTACTGCTTATTCATGTGTGCTCAGAAGTAGCCAAAAGTGATACTGATGTTGCATACATGCAAGTGGTCTTCAGCTGAGAGCTGCAAAGTTTTTTTTTTTTTTTTTTGTCAGGGAAGACTGGTTTTACGAAGGATGCTACAAGTAGAAAATGTGTCAGAGGGAATAAAACCATATGATAGTTCAGGTAGTGCCTCCAGAAGCATCTATTTTCAGTACATTACTTGAGTCTGGGCTCTGACTAGATTTTTCAGGATGAGGTGCTGGGTTTCATTACTTACTCAAAAAATATCAAATGTTTGGTTGCTTACTCATAATAAGCAACCTTACAAGGCTTCAGCATATAAACCAGCTCCCAATGTATTAATTTACAGATGAGTTATAGTGGGACCCCTACTTATTATCGAAAAGATTTTTTTCTTCATATTTAGAAAACTGTTGATGAAAATTGTTAATTAACTTACCCATTCACTCCACAAATAGTCATTGAGTGTCTGCAGAAGAACAATGTGCTAGATACTGAGGAAATTGTAATGTGTAAACTAGATAGCCTTTCTGATCTCATAGAACACTCAGTTCTTATGTGAATGAGGGCAAATTTAAAAAAAAAAAATGTGATAAAAAACTATGGTGGCTTTGCCAAAATTTTATGGTCCTTCAATAGATCCTTGCCTAAATGTTTGTGGTAGTCATTCAGAGCTGCCATAACAGATATACAAGTGGATGGCTTTAACCAAGAGAAATTTATTTCTTCACAGTAAAGTATGCTAAAATTCCAAATTCCATGTGTCAGCTCCAGGAGCAAGCTTTCTCTGTCGGCCTCCTCATCTATCTTCCCCTGGTATGAGAGCATCTCAGTGCAGGAACCTCAGTTCCAAAGGATGCACTCTGCTCCTGGGACTGCTTTCATGGTGCTATGAGGTCCTCCCGTCTCTCTGCTTGCTTCTTTCTTTCTTTCTTTTTTTTTAATGTGTATCCCAAGGGATTGCCTTAAGACACAATGCAAACTTGTAGATTGTGTGCTGTCTCACAAACACAACTGCTGTCCATCCTCCCTCATCAACATCTTGGAGGCAGGATTTACAACACATGGGAAGATCACTCAGTACTGAAAATCATGGCCCAGCCAAATTGATACAAACATTTTGAGGGGCACAGGATTCAATTCATGACAGTGTTCTGTGGAGATTTCTGAATTCTGAAAATCGAAACTAATAGCAAGGATAATAATAAAACATTAAAATGTGTAGTCATTACTTAATAGCTGCCATGTGCTGAGTATGCTACAACCCATTTTAAATGTATCAAAGCACTGAACTTCACACCTTCTGATTATTAGGTACTGTTATTATTCCAATTGTATTGTTGAGAAAACTAAGTATTAGAGAATTAAATAAATTTTGTTAGGTCTCATCATTCCTAAGTGGCTTTACTGGAACTCTAAGATCTAGTTGATTCCAAACTAAATACTGTTAACCATCACATTATCTCCTTGCACAAAATAATCAGCCAATTGATAAAAATAAAAAGAAATAAACAGAGGAGGAAGAAGGAGGAGCATAGTATCTTAATCACAGAAAGACAAAACCAGATCGGCAACGATTTCCTAGCTATAATATTGTATGCTAGAATGAAGCAGTATTAAAAGACGTTTAAACAGCACTTAGTTTTAATGGACAATTGTTTCCATAAAAAAGCAAGTTTTCTTCCCCATTCTCTGTCTATTCTCATTGATTATTTTTTTCATTGACTTTAATTTATAAGGCTGATCTTTTAATGAATCATAAATGGGATACTTTTGGATATATGGCATACATATACTCTGCATAGGAAGAGAGGAAGAACTTTTAGCTGGCAGAAAGAAGAGGAAGTAAAAATCTCTGAAGGTGTTTTCTTTTACAGTAAGACCAGTAGGTAGTTCAGCAATTTTTAAGACTTGGTAATAAGATCAGACTGATAGCAAATGGCCTTGAACATTTGGCTAACAAGAACACTTAGAGGTAGGTGATTCTTGTCTATGTTTAAATCAATATCTTTTAGTTTTACCATTAAACCAGGATAACTTTGAATACATGAAAAGTAAAGAAAGGTGAAACTAAAGAAGGAAACTTTGTCCTTTGATTAGACCAACTGTGATGTCCTTGAATGTCTATCAATTTTTCCTTTAAGTTATGCTACAAATCAACATGTGTACAAATAATGTACATGTTAACATACCAGAATACCAGTTTATTTATATTGATAAAGATTTATGGTTTACAGAGAATTTCTCTATTTCATCAGTTACTTTGTTGTTTGATGAATATTTAACTTAGTTGGTAGTGTCAGCCTACAGTGTGCTAAGAAATACAGTATGTAATTCTAGGAAGATGTATGCATACTTTTGGATCCTTCTAAGTTCTCATGTTAAAAGAAAGAGCAATTACATAGCAGAGTTAAATAAATAATAAAGTTGTAGAAAACATTAAAATTTAACAGGAAAAGCTAATACACCACTAGTAACAAGGCCTACATGGCATCAGCATCAGTACAGCAAGAAGAGGTGAAAACCAAAGGGGAGATTCAAGACCTGTAGCAGGAAACCCACAAGGAGCTGAAGGTATTTTGTGGAAGGTAGAGTTGGCCTATTCAAGAATAGATGCTGAAAAGAGATGACTGTCTTTCTTTCTCTCTTTCCCTTTCTTTTTTTCTTTCTTTTAATAAAAACCTAGCCCAATCTCAAATGAGTGGCATCTACTAGGAAGATCTGAAGGGGCTGAAATGAACAGATTTCAAAAGGGAACTCCCTTCCCCAGTAGTAGCCCACACTGAAGAGAAATTGATGAGTATGGAACCAACATAAAATAGAACCAGTGCAGTAGAGTCAAAGGCGGGGGTGGGGGGTGGGGAGGGAATCTAGATAAAAGTAGAAGAGGAGAGCAGAGCCCCTAAAATTTAGAAAGGAAGCCCATCATCTGTGTAACACTATACAAGAATAACAGAGGAGGGAGCTTTGTAAAGTTAGAAAAGCTCTATGGGCCAAGCCCGCCTCTGAAGGTTTGGGGAAACTATTTTAACATAAAAATGAACAACAGTAACACAATAATAATTTTAAAAAAGGATTAATAACAACACAGATAGTATTTTAAAAGAAAAAGACACAGAGTAACCTCCTTTCAGAAAATAAAAGCATGCTTAAAAGGTTGATGATTATAAAAGACAACAAACCCATGAATTAGAGAAATGCCTGAAGAAGTAAGCCAAAACAGAGAAACAGAACAGATAATAAGAATTATAAGTGAAGAAAGTGTTCTTTGAACAAAAATGATGTAAAATCATTTCAGGAGCATAGAGTGTACATGAGGATGATGACCTCAAATGGTCAACATCAAGATTTTCCAATAAATTTGCTAGATTTTGAAAATAAAACCTTTTGGATATTTAGGAAAGAAAGAACATGTGACTTAAAGGAAAATTAGATTATTATCAGACTTTATTAACAGCAGTTACTTGTGCTAGAAGTATGTGTAAAATGTTTAAGAAAACGTGAGCCAAATATATTTTTATCCAGTAAAGCATACTTTCAAGTATACAACATTAAAAAAAAATGTTTATCAGCATGCAGATGCTAATAAGATATTATGCTCATTTGATTTCTTGAATCTACTGGAGAATAAGTTTGATGTAAGCAACATACCTAGAGAAAAATTTATGTTAAGAATTAGCAGTGAGTATTGTTAGTAGATTAGCTCTGACTCTTAGTGATCCCACGTACAACAGAATGAAACACTGCCCAGTCACGTGCTATCCTCATAGCCATTGCTATTTTTAAGCACATTGTTCTAGCCACTGTGTCAGTCTGTCTCACTGTGGGTCTTCCTCTTTTCCACTGAACCTCTACTTTACCAAGCATGATGTCTTTCTCAAATGAGTAGGCCCTTGAGAAACTACATGAGAGCAAGCCTCATCATCTTTGCTTCCAAGGAGCATGCTAGCTATACTTCATCCAAGACAGATTTGTCCATTCTTCTGGAAGGCCATGCTATATTCAGTATTCTTAGCCAGTATCCTAGTTGTCAGAAGAGATCAATCCCTATAGAAGGACATCATGCTTGGTAAAATAG
The DNA here is from genome assembly GCA_028571685.1 of Heterohyrax brucei. Lineage (NCBI taxonomy): Eukaryota > Metazoa > Chordata > Mammalia > Hyracoidea > Procaviidae > Heterohyrax > Heterohyrax brucei. The sequence goes on along the minus strand of CM053150.1, from coordinate 35,553,018 downwards.
AGAGCCGATGAAAAAGAGGGAGATCCTTAACAGAAAAGATGAAACAGTGGTTGCACTAATAGATGTAAGCATAACAATCATTGCAAGGATGGCGCAGGACTGGACAGTGTTTCATTCCATTGTACACAGAGTCACTGTGAATCAGAACTGTTTGGAAGGCACCTAAGAACAAGAATGATATAGAACTAAGTAAAACGAGGGCTAAAAAGAAACAACTACATATGGAAAGCTCAGTGCTTTAGTGATGTACTTAACAGAATGATCATTGAATAAAAAAAAAAAAGAGGGAGAATAGGGATAGGGTATACAAAAAAATCTGTTTGTGGTTATAATTGGTAATATTGTTAGTATTGTTATGTTCAGATTGTTGTTCATGTAGTACAGGATAAAACAACTGAATAATTACAGGCTATCCTAATTCTGTACCTGTGTCATTGAGAGCATTTTCAATGTGAAAAGAAAAATGAGTTATTGGTGTAAAGGCATGTATTTTTACGTTATATTATATATGTATTATAGATTTAAATAAAACAAGTGAGAAATTATGGGATAATGTAATTCTGTCATACTATGTGCTCATGGAAATGAGGATTCTCCATGCAGGAGAAAGAAAATGTAGTTGTAATATAGGAAAGATTCAGCAAAAACCATTCACCACTGTAGTTCAATTTAAAATGAGTGTAAACTCATAAAATGGTTTATATTTAAAAATTATACATATACATGTACATATATATACATATGGTATAATTGTATGTATCTATGTTTCCTAGTTTTGTCTACTGAAAAGATCTAGAAATGACAACCGTTTGCAACGAGCATATTTGATATTCAGTTTTGTAACACTAAGATGTCATTTCCCAGTAAAATAAAGCAGAGTTCCTTGAGTATTAGTTAATTCTGGCTCTGGAGCAGGATATGTACAAGAGAACCTGGAACACCCTTTCACATCAGATATCAAAACATATTTTAAAGACTACTAGAATAATGTCAGGAATTCAGGAACCAATTCAAGAGTCTCCCACTGATCAAAGATGCAACAACTTGAGCTTCAGTAAAGGTACAAATTCCTATGTATAGAAATCTATGAAATATGTTTAAATTCGTGAGTTCAGAATGGTGTTAAAATGTTAATTTGTCACCTTTCAAGAACAATAGGGAACTGATCCATTATCTTGTAAACTGGCAAACAAAGATGAAAACACCAAACATGTATTTTCTCCTTCCCTCTATCTGTAACTCTGGATAGCCAAATAAGGAATAGTTTCTCTTTATGAGAAACATGTCTCTTTATAATACTTTTTTGATAAATAAAATATGTTTATAAAATTTTGGTACCATTTCTCTGCAACCTCCAGTGAATTGATGGCTTTTTAATGAATATCAGTGACTGCTAGCATCACAAAAAGAGAGGTAATTAGATATCATGTGCATCCTGATGAAAGATCATGACTTTATCTACAATCTTGTCAAAGGCATTAAACCTGAATCTAATCAAGCTTCTGGATCTGGCTGTCATTTTGTAGGAAATCTAGAGGGCAGACTGCATGTTAAACTATACAATGACTTTGTAATTAACAAACAAAGAACTATAACAATGAAAACCCATGGGAAAAAGCTGGTTACATGGAGTTTGTTCTTTAACAGAATTTGGGAGGATAGAGAAAAGATGGGGAAACTGTAAATTAAAAGAAACTTGAACAATATATCAAATTGTCTTTAATGGACAAAAGTACACTGTAAGAATGCATACTTAGTTGACAGGAAACTGAAAAAAAAGGAAATAATTATTTTGTGTTAGGCAGTGATTATTTCTGAAGGAAGAAGACTGGTTAAAATGAGGTATGTAGAGGAACTTCTGAAGGACCAGCAAGTTTCTGTTTCTTAATATCCATTATGAAAAAATTATACTTTTCTTATAATAATTTTCTAAGATATACATTTCCCTATTGCCAAGAAAAGTGTTTCACGTGAATGTGGAAAATATTGAACAATATTAATATCACACACATAGAATTTTGCTAAAGATCATTCAAAAGTGACTGCAACAGTATACTGATAGGGAACTACCAGAAATTCAAGTCAGATTCAGAAGAGGATATGGAACCATCTGCTGATGTCCGATAGATCGTGACTGAAAGCAGAGAATACCAGAAAGATGTTTACCTATGTTTTATTGACTATGCAAAGGCAGTCAACTATGTGGATCATAACAAATTATGGATAACATTGCCGAGAAGGGGAATTTCAGAATACTTAATTGTGCTCGTAAGGAATCTGTATATGGATCAAGAGTCAGTCATTTGGACAGAACAAAGGGACACTGCGTGGTTTCAAGTCAGGAAAGGTGTGCATCAGGGTTGTATCCTTTCATCATTCCTTTTCAATCTGGATGCTGAGCAAATATTCCTCGAAACTGGACTACGTGAAGAAGGAAGACTACACGAAGAAGGACGAGACATCAGGATTGGAGCAAGACTCTGTAACAACCTGCGTTATGCAGATAATGCAACCTTGCTTGCTCAAAGTGAAGTGGATTTGAAACACTTACTGATGAAGACCAAAGACCATAGCAGTCAGTGTAGATTGCACCTCAACAACAAAAAATAACAGAAATTCTCATAGCTGGACCAGTAAGCAGTATCACAATAAATGGAGCAAAAATTGAAGTTATCAAGGATTTTATTTTACTTGATCCACAAACAGTAGCCATGGAAGTGGCAGTCAAGTAATAAAAGACTCATTACATTGGGAAAATCTGCTGTGAAAGACCGCTTAAAGTATTGAAAAGTAAACATATCACCTTGAAGACTAAGGTGCAACTGACCCAAGCCATTGTATTTTCAATCTTTTCATATGCATGTGAAAGCTGAATGCTGAGTAAGGAAGATGTAAGAAGAATCAACACCTTTGAGTTCTGGTGTTGGAGAAAACTATGGAAAATACCATGGATTGCCAAAGGAGGAAACAGATCTGTCCTAGAAGAAGTACAACCAGAGTGCTCCTTAGAAGTAAGGATGGCAAGACTGTCTTACATACTTTGGACATCTTGTCAGGAGGGATCAATCCCGGGATGAAGACATCATGCTTGGTTACATGGACTTTGTGGTAACAAGATCAGCAAAAAAGAGAAAGACCCTCAACAAAATAGACTGACACAATGGCTGCAAAAACATGTAAATGATAGTGGGCGTGGATAGTGTTTCATTCTGTTGTGCATATGGTCACCATGAGTCAGATATGACTCAATAGCACCTAACAACATTTGTCTTATGTCATTTTCTGTATCTTTAATTTAGTTATTGAACAATAAGTTACAAAAATAAAAACACACAAAAGACAGCAGAACAAATTATAATTGATGAATCTTCATGACAACATATACTGTGGAATGGATAATACTATCATCCCTTTAAAATTGGAGACTTTGTGACCTACTGACAGTTACAGACAGTTGGAAATTAGAACTCAGCTATTTCTCTTTTGAAAACATCTCTCTATCTGTATATGAATGTGTGTGTAATTGAGCTGCCTTCTAAATGAATCCAAATAACACTAAAATCCTAATAGTTTCCACTACCTGTGTATAACTAGAATAATTAAAGATAAAATAAATTTTAAACATCATTTAAAAATATTTGTATTTCAATCTACCTCAATCTCAGTTAACTTCCCCCCACTCCCCATACTGCACTTCAGAAGGCAGAATATTGTTTAATGACATATCAGAAAATCGCTAAAAGATCTTGTTTTCATACAAATAGCACTAAAAGATGACATTTTTCTTTGACCCTATTAAACCATGATAATATTGTCTTCACCAGTTTGTCAGACGTCAAATTTATCTAACTCTGCAGAGATGTTTATTTTATTTTATTTTTATGTGTGTTTAACATTCTTTTTTCCCTTGACCCTGACCTTTTTTCTGTTAAACTTTAAACTCCTCAAGGGCAGGGATCCTGTTGACTTTTTTCTTTGTATTTCCTCAGGGTATCTAGTGCAGCCCTTTCATGTCCAGTGGGTGCTCAATAGCTGTTATTTAGCCAAATGGCAAAATGATTGTAATCTGTAGTGGATTCAGGCTGTGGCTATAAATAGAGAAGCTTTGCTTGAGAAATATCTAAAAACCTATTTTCCCTGTCATTTCCTTTTCCTCTGTTAAAAGCAAATACATCCTAAGATTAATTTATCTTTTTTTTCCAAAGAGGTTTTTGTATGAAGTTTTCCTACACTTAAATAGAAAAGTTAACAAACCTTTTTTAGAGAGAGACAAATCACCTAAAGTGTCTTGATGTTGAGTTTCTTATCTGAAAGTCTTATTTCCATTTCTCAGACAGAGCAAAGAAACCTGTGAATAGCCCTCCGTGATGATTGATGTCTGGGATGTCTTGGGTAGACCAAACATTTTCAGTGCTTTTTTAAACAAATTCAGATAAAGTAGCTATGTTAGGAAACGTCACTTGACTCATCTGTAGGAGTATTAATTAAACTTACTAATTATTACTCTCCACATATGTAGTTGATTTGATTCCTGTGTATTCTGTCTAGCAAGGACCATGTGTGTAGTCACCATCTGTGTTGGTGAAAAAGATATTTTCAATGAAGAAGCCACTGGTCTTGCAAAAATCAGTAGTGTGATCTCCAACATCATTTCTGTCACAGAGGCCATGTTTTGTAACTACCAATCCTTGTTCTTTGTTTCTAACTTTTGTATTCCAATCACTAGTAATTATCAAAGCATCCTAATTACATGTTTGATCTGTTTCAGACTGTAGAAGTTGGTAAAAGTCTTCACTTTCTTCATCTTTAGTCTTAGTGGTTGGTATGCAAATTTGGAAAGCAGTTGTATTAACTGGTCTTCTTTGTAGGTGTAGGGGTATTAGCTGATCACTTACAGCGTTGTACTGCAGGACACAGAGAAGGCAAATTCCAAAATATTTAAATGTACTTATGAGGAATCTGTACATAGATCAGGAAGAAGTGGTCTGAACAGAACAAGGGGATACTGTGTAATTTAAAGTCAGGAAAGTGGCACATAAGGGTTGTATCATTTCACTGTACATAATAAGTCTGTATGCCCAGCAAACAACCTAAGAAGCTGGATTTTATGAATAGCAGGATATCAGGATTAGAGGAAGACTTGTTGATAACCTGTGTTACACAGGTGACGCAACCTTGCTTACTGAAAGTCAAGAGGACTTGAAGTGCTTACTGACGAAGATCAAAGACCACAGCCTTCAGTATGGATTACATCTCAGCATAAAACCTGTCACAGCAACAGAGTTGTGCTCTGTGCAGCTGTTATTCAGCCAACTGGCAAAAGAGGATAATAGCATCTTCTTCAGATCATTAGGAGCCAAAGGAATGCCTGGTGAATTCAAACTGTCAACGTTTTGGTTAGCAGCTGTAGCACTTAACCAGTGCACTACCAGGGTTTCCCCTCAACATAAAGAAAACAAAAATCTTCAAAACTAGACCAATAAGCAGCATCATGGTGAACAGAGAAAAGATCATAGTTGTCAAAGATTTCATTTTTCTTGGATCCACAGTGAATACCCATGGAAGTGGCAGTCAGGAAATCAAAAGACACATTTTACTGGACAAATCTGCTGCAGAAGATCTCTTTAAATTGTTGAAAAGCACAGACGTCTCCTGAGAAATAAAGTGTGCCTGTCCCAGTTATTTTGTTTTCAGTCGTCTCACAAAAGCTGGATAATAAATGAGGAAAAACTAAGAGGAATTGATGCCTTTGAATTGTAGTGTTAATAAAGATAGCAGAATACCAGAAGAACAAACAACTCTGTGTCGGAAAAAGTACAACTATACTTTTCCTTAGAAACTTGGAATATGATACCAGGAAGGATCATGCCTGGCTAAGTAGAGAGTCAACAAAAAAGAGGAAGACCTTCAATGAGATAAATACACACAATAGCTGCAACCATGGACTCAAACATAGCAACAATTGTGAGGATGGCACAGGACTGGGTAGTGTTTCATTCTATTGTGTGTAGGGTGACTGTGAGTCAGAACCAACTCGATGGCACCTAATAATAATAAAAACAACAATAATTGTTACTTTAAAAAAGAATTAGTTTTTAAAAAGTATTATTTAAATTATTACTTTGATAAAATAAATATTTCTGATCTTACTTATGCTCAGAATTTGTATCATAAGTCAGATTCCTCCAGGAACAAACAATATTTCCATTAGGGATTTTAGTACTGATTAAGAACATTTATAACATGGTATTGAAAGTATCTGTCCAGTAAGCTCCTTAAGGGGTGGAAGTCTGATTTACTCATTTGTTTAGCTTAGCATATAACAAACTGCAAATAAATAAATTCAATCTATCAGTGGATTTAATTGGTGATGGTGTTTCTTATACTGAATAACATTTTTTAAAAGTAAAATCTGATCCTGTGTTTTTCCCCTTCCAATTTCTTCTAGTCTTTTGAAAATGCATATTATTTTACAAGAATCATTTCAGGTCTTCATGGTGAAATCACATCAGGGATACCAGGAAACAACCAGGGCTCTGAGCTCAGTATTCCTGAAGTATCGAGGCTGTGGGCTATTGTCATTTCATTTTGTTAGTTGCCCTGCAAGCAGAGGATATTTTATAGACAATATTCCCTTTGCTAATGTACCCAGAATTACTCCTCACCATACACCTTCTACTCTGCTTTCTCTAAAATAAAGTTACACAGCAGTGATTTTACCATATTCAAAATATTTCCTCTATATCTTCCATCCTCCTAGATGCAACACACAAGGAGCATCTAGGAGCAGAAAGATTCAAATAAGCAATCAATCACAATAATACCAAGAGAATCTCTCAACCAGCATTTGACATTTTGTTGACATGTCATCAGAGTACGTCACACTTGTCTGGAAAGGCATGAAAAGAATTACTGGTTCACTAACAGCAACAGGGCTGGGGTGGGAGTGGGGGTCCTTCTAAAACAAGACCCGAAAAATCGCTAAGGCTGTGTGGTGTGACTCAGTGCTCCGTAAAGACACCAGATATGAAGTAAGGAAAAGAAACTATGGGGCACAGTCTTGATTCTGGGTAAGTAGCATCCATAAAGCATTTAAGATTTCCTAGGAATTTCACTATGTTGGCAGTTAGTAAATGGATCGATAAGGCAGCATTATTACATAAATGAAAGTTAATGATACTTTCTATCTTTGGTGACTGTATTTTTGAAGTGACACATAAATCCAGGCTAAATTGTAGGCAAACAGGGTCCTTAAGATGCAGTCTACCTGGGAAATTTCCTAAAATCATCCACATGGTGAAGAGTGAACAGCAGAGGGGGAAATATAGGGAGCCAGAGTATTAACATGACAACATATGTTGCTGAAAACATTTCCCATAACATGCTCAGTGGGGCAGATGATAGCTTGGAGCAAAGTGGTTCAGGGCAAATTCCACAATACCACAATGTATGGACTATGTAATGGGCTTTATGAGAAAAAATTATGAAATTGGGACCAGTAAAAAAGAGGCGTGTACTTCTCCATCTTTTCATGAAGATGCCTGTGGATGTAGACAAACTGAGTGGAGTCACACTTTGTTTACACTCTTGGGGGAGCACACCACCTCTTGGGGTCCTTCTCTTTTGGAGATGAAGTCTATAAGCATTTTTGCCTGGGGTCCAGAGCAAAAGGAACATGTAGGGGTAAGGAACTTTGGATTTAGTTGACACACTGTATAATTAATTTCTTCTAGGAAGTCATAAATATTTGGAGATTTTGGACGTCTGGGAAGTTGTAGACTCCTGCTTTGAAAAGGTTAACACTGATATGTAGCCAACTGAGTTTAGCTGCAGACAACCACCTGGAACTGAGGAGAATTTAGAGACCTTAAGTAGATCCATGTCTGAGCAACCTAAGAATTATTTATCTGGATGTTATTTTTGGTGTTAATTGTTGTCAAGTTAGGTCCAACATGTGGCCACCCCATGTACAACAAGGAAATGTTGCTTGGTCCTATGTCATTTTTATCATCATTGATAGATGTAATACCATTGTTTCAGCCACTGTGTATTTTGACCTGCTACTAACCTAGAGAATTTGTTTTCCAGCACTATATAGGATAACACTCTACTGTTATCCATAGGGTCTTCATTGGCTGATTTTCAAAAGTAGACTACCAGACTTTCTTATTATTCCATCTCAGTCTAGAAACTCTACTGAAACCTATTCACCATGAGTCTGCTCGTATATGAAGTACTGATATCACAGCTGCCAGCAACATGCAAACCACAACAGTGTGGCAAACTGTGTGTTATATATCTGGATCAAAAAGCTCAAAAAAGCCACTGCTATTGAGTTGACTGCTACTCATAGAGACCCTATAGGACAGAGTAGAACTGCTCCATTGAGTTTCCAAGGTGTGACTGGTGAATCTGAACTGCACACATTATGGTTAACAGACATAGCACTTAACCACTACACCACCAGGGTTTCCATCTATCTGTATAGCTGTGCCAAAAACACCTAAATGGAAAGCAGTTTCCTGGAGGATAGAATTTTTTCATTAAACAGATTTTTATGAATTAATAAAATTAACAATCATAGAGTAGTAACTGTATATTCTACTTTGTATTCTATCATTTAATATTTATAATACTCTGCAGTTTATAGATGAGGAAACATGTTTTGAAAAGTCAAGTTACGAAGCCACAGTTTGAAGGTAAACCTGGTGTTCTCTACAGTCTATAATCCTAGCTCCAAAATAGCATGCTTTCTGGTAAAAATTGTGCCTTTCCTATCTGTGAAGTTATAAGAGTGCAAAGAACTGGAACTATGAAAAGATAAATGTAAGGTTATAAAAATGAATATCTGAGTCATAAGTAATATGCTATGTTTGGTTTTACTTAACAAAAGGAAGGAAATATGATACAAATATATATTTAAACCAAAAACTTCCTTGTTAGCTTATTGCCAGAGATCATATATATAATGAAAACCTTGGTGGCATAATGACTGGAGATTTTTAATACTTTCACAAAGGCAAAGTCCACATTTAATGGAGATTATAAATAAACTAGTTAACGTTAGAAATCACCTAATAAAGATCATTATTACCATCAATGTACTCAAATTCTATTAATAACCATTATTATCACTATAACTGGTAGATCATCCTATGGTTTGCACATACCTTATATTTCACCTATGAGACAGTTATCTTTCCTTTCTTCCTCCCTTCTTCCTTCCTTCCCTTACTCCCTCCTTCTCTCATTCCTTCCCTCCTTCCTTTCCTCTCCTCTGTCTCTCTTTTTTACCAGACAGTAAATTAAAATTCAGAGCCTTTACATGATTTATCCAACACACTGAAAGCTGGAATTTAAACCAAAAGCTTCTTTCCTAGGAAATTATAAACAACCCTTTGCACAACCCTTTACACATCCTAAGACTTGTCCAAGATGTTTGGCTAAATGGTTTTATTTTATTTATTTATTTATTTTATTATGACTGAGTGAAAATGTACATTCCCATATAAATTTACACACCCACCTATATGCAGCTTCCACTGATCTCCCTGCCCAGTGACAGCACACTATTCTTCTCTGCTCCATATATGTCTCATCCTCCCATCAGTCTCCTTTCCCCTCCTCTCCACCAACTCTCCTTCCTCCAGTCAGAGGTCAGCAGGATGACATCCTATAGATGTATAGAACAATAAAGTGCATCCAATATATGGTCACTCTGCATCACCAAGTCCAATCCGTTCATGTCCATTCATTATGATTTATGGGCAAGAGCAGCATCAGGGCCAGGGGCGATGCTCCCAGGGGAACCCTAAAACTGCTGGACCATCAATTGAGGTCTTTTAGTGGTGATCTCAGGGTGCACCCCTTTTTATTCTTGTGTTGCCAGTGAGACTTAGTGAGCTCCATCACGACTATCACTGGTGGTGGCCGGGCAGTTCTCTTTATTACAGTTATACAGTAGGCAAAGCAATTTCAGGTCACATCATGTCTCCAAGTAAGTATTACATCCTTGTAAAGTTATACTTATTATACATACTGCTATAATTATTGCCATTGTGGTTCTCCCTCCCATTTTTGTTTAGAATGTATCTCATTAAAATTGCCATATATACTCCTGATAATCAAGTCATTCCAAAACAATTTTTAAAATACTGACTTAAAAGATGATTGTCAAAGTCTGTGAGGTTGCTCTTTTCTCCACTGGTATTAATGATCTGAAATAGCTGTGAGAATTACAACTTTATTGCAGACACATAGTAGAAATATGCCAGAACATTAGGGATGATGTTGTTTTCCAGTCTTCTCTATTTGAAGAGAATTTGTAGATCTTAATACCTTTCTAATAGCTATTAATGCAAAAGATGTGTTTCTGTTTAACATCTCTCCCAGAGGCCGTGATAATATTTCCAGTGAAATAAAATTTCTATAAAATGCTTTCTCTCAGGCTTGCTAGAGAACAAGAACATTTCTATGGATTTAGACTTGGCAAAGATGGAACGGCTAACTTCTACTGACACCATCGTTGTAGCAGCAACCTAACTTTGTTATACTATTAAACAGTTCACTTATACACTACTGTTGTATTTTGCTTCTTTTTTTTTTTATTTTTACTTAATATGACTGAGGGGAAATGTACATTCCCCTATAAATTTACATGCCCAACTATATGCAGCTTCCACTGCTCTCCCTGCCCGGTGACAGCACACAATTCCTCTCTGCTCCATACATGTCCCATCCTCCCAACAGTCTCCTTTCCCCTCCTCTCCACCCACTCTCCTTCCTCCAGCCAGAGATCAGCAGGATGATATCCTATAGACGCATAGAACCATAAAGTTTATCCAATATATGGTCACTCTGCATCGCCAAGTCCAATCCATTCGTGTCTGAAGAGTGAGCCTTCATTATGATTTATGGGCAAGGGCAGCATCAGGGCCAGGGGCCATGCTCTCCGGGGAACCCTGAAACCGCTGAACCATCAATTGAGGTCTTTTAGTGGGGATCTCAGGGTGCACCCCTTTTTATTCTTGTGTTGCCAGTGAGACTCAACTTAGTGAGCTCCATCGTGGCTATCACTGGTGGTGGCCAGGCACCATCCGGTTCTTCCAGTCCCAAGTCGATGTAGGCACCCACTCTTGTGGGTCTCTCTATCTTCTGGGTTGTCTTTACCCCATGTCATTTTGGTACTCGGTGAGCATCCATTCCTGCTGAGTTGGGACCATTTGCTGTGCCCTCGGATGGCAGCTTGGCAGCTTTTAAGACCCCAGACGCCACTCACCAGTGTGGGGTGCAGAGAGCCCTCTTAGCAGAACACTAATTGTGCAAACTGGCCTTGATTTCGCCTAAGAGTATGGTCCCCTGCCCCCTGCCCCAGCTACTCTATCCTTGCAATATTGGGTTAAGATGGAAGGAATATTCAAGTTATGCTGAAGTCCACTTAATATTGTTCTTGTTTCTAATGCGTGTTGTCACCGATTTCACCCAACCAGATTTCTAGCTATCTAATCTAAACCCACCTCCCCTCCCTTGCAGCTGTCAAAGTCTTTTCTTCTATACACAAGTCTGTTTTTGAGATCTTATCTTATCTCATACAATATTTGTCCTTTTGTTATTTTGCTTCTTTTAATATCTATAAAGAAAATGTTAAATGTAAGCCTTGCAGAGAAAATATGATTTTGTGCTATTTATGTGGAACCACTAAGGCACAGAGAGGTTGAGTGATTTGCCTAAGATGACAAATCTAGCAAATGGAAATCTTAATCCTAAATTTACATCTTCCAAAGTCATAGGTTTTTCCTTTTCCACCGTTGCATTCTTAGTCTTAAATTAAAATTTATTTGTGTATGTTTTTAAAATCTTAGCATCTACATAAACATTAAGATTTCATGTTTTGTGTTTTTGGAATCAAATTATAAAAGTGTGTGTGACATGATTGTGTTATTTGTTTTAACTATTATTATAATCTCTTTTTGAGATTCAGTGGATACTTTTGATGCCACTTTTCTTGAATATGCATAAATCCTTTTTTTTATATTTGCTATTAATTGAATATTATGGAATCTGTAGGAACGGTAGTTTTGTTTGTAATGAAACACCACTTAATATAAATAAAAGGCTCTGAATGCTTATCTCAGTGTTCTATGATGATGCATCACAGATTTTGTTGATTATAACAATCACCTGGAGTATTCATGAAATGTGTAGCTAACTTAGGGGAGCTCTTCTGTAGACTTCGATTTTATGCAGCTGAGTGGGACTCTAGCATTTATAGTCATACAAGCATCTTCAGTGATTCTTCTTATCATGAAAGCTTGGCAATCAGAGTTCTTTATCAACCTTGGACTGATTAATGTGCATAGAATACCTACAATTTTAGTAGAAAATGCTTTGTGTTCCAGTACAAATACTAACACTTACTAGCTCTGATTTTTCTTTTTTGCAAGAATTTTTGCAGATGAACAATGTCTTCATTGAGAATAACAATATCCTCATGGAATAATCTTATAATGAAATAAAAGAAAGCTCTTGGTATGCTGGTCAATAAATTGACATGAAGTAAATGCTTAGTAAATTGATATTCCTTTTCCATCATCAGTCTATCAGAATACTACAGTCATTTTTATGCTTAAACCTATTGTTGCAGTCACTGTATCAGTCCGTCTTCTTGCGGGTCCACCTCCTGTTTGTTGACCCTCTGTTTTGCCAAGATGATATCCTTCTCCAGGAATTCTTTCCTCCTGACGTGTCCAAAGTATGTAAGACGTAGTCTTGCCATCCTTGCTTCCAAGGAATACTCTGATTGTGCTTCTTTCAGAACAGATCTGTTTGTTCTTTTGGCAGTCCATGGTATATTCAATATTCTTCTCCACCACAACTCAAAAGCATCAATTCTTCTCCCTTCGGTATTCATTTGCTAGCTTACTGCATGTATAAAATGTGATTGGAATTAACATGGCTTCAGTCAGGAGACATAAATATCCATGTAAAAGTAAGAAATTACTGGAATTAAAAAAAAAATCTCAAACTTTGCTCTCAAATAATGTACATGGCCCTTCCATTGAATATCTATTAAGGTCTGGGTTATAATATGTATTAAGGTCTCGGTTATCATTTTAACGTCAATGATAGCCCCATGAAGTAGTCTTTTCCCAACTTAATTTTGTATATGCTAGCATGTAGAGAGGTTAAGTCATTGGCCAAGTTTACTTACTTAGTGCCACAGCTAGGATTTTAACCCAGCTCTCTTAGACTCAAAAGCAAGTGCTCCTGAGCAGTACAGTATTTTGTCTCTAGTGTCCCATAGCAACATTTCCAAAGGCCTTTCTCTTCCCCATTTGTGACCCCACACTCACTTGCTTATTTAGGGTGAATTAAACACAAGGAACCAGAAGCTGAAAGCTTCCTCCATGGCCCCTCAGTCCTCTGGTATATTGCAGGATATTCTCAGAGCTATAAGCAGCGTAGACCTGATTACCATGGAAGATTACTACTCTGATTTATTACATAAGATTTCTTTGAGAACTGACCCTGTAGAGTGGCTTATTTGCCTCCTCAATTTTGCCTTCACACTTAGCATCCTTGTGTTACCTTTTTTCCTTTTCTCTGAGGGGTAAAGAGCTAAATGAATGGAATGCCTTTCTCGGAAGGTTGAGATAAGGGGGCACTCTGATTTTAAGTCCAAGGAAGTTCTTAGAGAAGCCCTGAGGTGCTAAGCAATACTGCAGCTCCAGATTGAGAGCTCCCTGTTCCCTGGGTTGCTTGTTCTGAGATCGCTGTTGGAGTGTAAGTGTAGACTGTAAGGACTTCCCTACACACCTCTCAAGATGTTCACTTGGGGTGTTGTCTTAACAGTCTTCGTTTGAGCCATGGGTCAAAAATTTTCCTAACTGATTATGACTGTCAAAAATCAAGAGTTTTCAGATCGCATTCTATAATTTCCACTGTGTGTTCTATGTAGCATGGCAGCGTTGATAATTGATACCTTTTACTGGGTACCTACTATATGCTAGACAGTGACCTTTCCCAAGAAGGATTATCATTTCCATTCTCCATATAAACAAAATGAGGCACCGAGAGATCAAACAACTTTCCCTAGGCCACAGAGGCAGAAAGTGATAGAAAAGATGAAAATTTAGGGCTGTCACACAGAAGTATCACACTCTTCATTATAAAGAGCAATCTCTAGTATCTCCTATTTAAGATGAAAACAGGCTGGGGCTCTATGGAGCTGGGAACTAGATTAAAAGGTTCCTAAACATCACCTCAGTTTATGAATCAGTTATGTTTAATTTAGTAAATATGAGAAGAGACTCCTGAGCTGCTAAATTCTGATATATCCTATGGGATTTGAAAAATAATCTAGTTATTCTAGGATGACTATTTTAAAAAGAAGTTTTCAATAGTAATACATTTTATGTTTAAAGTCTGTCTAATATTTATGAACATGCATAATGCTGTACAAATATTATGCCTATATGCTCATTTGCCTTTAAGCTCCCACTTGAATTAGCATGTGCTTTTTCAAATTGTCTCTATTTGCAGCACATTCCTTATCAACTACTACCATATTTTCCAACAAATTACTACAAGGTTATCTCTCTGACTACTCCCCTCAGTAGGAAATCTTCAGATTGCTATACCCAGGGTTTCTATTGTGCCAATGCCTTCCTTAGAACCATTACTAACCAAGGGGACTTCAGATCCCACTGCACTGGGTACTGGATTGGGCAGAGCACACATTCTCATAGAAGCTTCCTCTGTGACAGGTGTTTTCCTTCTCACTAATGTTACGTTTCAGATTGTCTGAGAGCTAAGTAGAATCTTAATTTACTCTGCCTGATTCCTCAATCTACAGAGGATGGAGCTGCACCTCATTTTTCAGGGGAAGATAACTGTCTGTCTTAGAAAGCAGGTAACTGATGCTTAGCTTCCATCAATGTCATTTCCTGTGTTGCCAAGACATTCTGTATATTCCAGTTTCCAGATCCAAGGAATCAGTGTCAGATAAATGAAGAAGAAAATATTGTTTCTTGAAGACATATAATCCAAGCAGATAATCTCATTCTTTAATACTTAGCTGGCCTATTAACATGATGGCAATGTTGGGCTACATAATCTCTAGCTAGTTTTGGTTTTTTTTTTTTTTTTTGGTCATTGCAGCACTCCAACAACCTCCCCATTTTCCTTAGTTGTTGTCTTAGTCATCTAGTGCTGCTATTAACAGAAATACCACAGGAGATGGCTTTAAAAAGAGAAATTTTTGTTCTCGCAGAAAAGTAAGTGAAAGCTTAAATTCAGGACATCATCTCCAGGGGAAGGCTTTCTCTGCCAGCTCTGTAGGAAAGCATTAGTCATCAATCTTCCCTTGAACTGCACAGGAACCCTGGATATGCCAAGGATATTCACTGTTCCTGGCACTGCTGCTTGGTGGTATATAGTCCCCCAACTCTGCTTTTTCACCTTAATCTTATATCCCAAGAGACTGCCTCAAGGCACAATGCGGTGTTACAGATGGAGTCCTGCCTCACTAACAGAACCACTGCCCATCCTCTCTCATTAATATCACAGAGACAGGATTTAGAAAATTTGGAAACGTCACACAATACTGGGAATCATGGCCTAGCCAAAACTGTTACACTCCTTTGGGATGGGGGCACAATTCAATCCCTGACGATTGCTTTCTCTTTTTTCTCTTCACCTAATCTTAATATGGACAATACTAATTTCTTTTCACACGTTTGTTCTTCACATTCTATTGCTCACTGTAATATGTATGCTAACAAATTTAAAACTATTTTGGGTATTTTGCATGCATTTCTTAATGGTTAAAACAAATGTCAGTGGCATGGCTCTTAAAGTATCTACTGTAAAAAATTTCTTTAGATTTGCTGTCCCATTTCTATTTTTCTTTCTATATTTCTATAAATTCTTATTAAAAGACATTTTTATTTGAAAATGCAAACTTAAAAATGTAAATATCTCCATCTTCTCAAACAAGGAAGATGTAGTAACTGATACTTTACCAGGTAAAAATTGGTCGAATATTCGTGAATTTTGGTTAAGCTGATTGGACATCTTAAACCCAAGAACTCATACTGTATTAGGTCAGTGGGGCTTACTCTGAACATGTAACATGTAAGTGAACACATTTAGTTGTAGTTTACTTATAAATTTGTCACCTGTAGGAGTAGTAATATTAATTGAGGATTCAAAAAATAAAATCCTATACTCTTGAATTCAGAACTCTGTATGTGTTTCCAATCTAGATTTTCATGTCAAAATAAACATTCTTACTATAAATTCAGAATGTTCCATGTGGGACTAGAAGGCTAGAGATGGTTTAATAAAATCAGTGTAGGTCTCTAGCCTGGAATCTTCTCCGGAAGACAGAGTTTCTCTGACAGATATTTGAACACAGCAATGATCTATACACTTGGTAAATCCTACAGTGGGAAGACTTACGGGAGCAGGCGAGTCATGTTGAACAGAATGGAAAATAAAGGTCTCAGGATGAAGTGAGGGAGAAAGTTTACAATGGAAGGCTTTACAAGCCATCTTGCATTTGTAATCCGAAGTCCAGAAATCAACCATTATATATGTATATGTATATATTATTTTTTCTGATTTTTAGTACTTGAGTAAGAAAAAGCAAAAGTGAAGCTATGCTTCACAATTTTAACAACAATGATGATTTCTCAAGAGTGACTGTACATCATACCAATTGAATTTGGACCAAAAGAATTACAATTACCGTATGATAGATAATTACTTTCACCTAGTCCATCATCAATCTCTATTTTGATTCGTTGTTAATCCTCTTGTACCTTACAGTTTCATGTTTGCTTCAGGCAATTTAGTCTATACTACTACTGACAGGTTGGAGAAGGCTGTGTTTTAAGAGCACAATTAGACATATGTTGTCCTAATGAGTCCATAAAGTTACCCAATTTCCTTCAACATTCAGTTTAAGAACAACAGCAACAAACCCTTTAGAAACCTCGCAAGCAAACTGGATACTATTCATACAAGAGAGAATCTGATTAGTCCCTGAAAATTCCAGGTTATAAAGAACAAGGTATTCAGGATAGCAATTTAGAGAACTATTGGAAAACACTTGAATGTATTTCCTCCTCAAGAAAAGCAGTATTTTAGTAATGAATCATTTTATAACAATTGTTAGTTGTTTTGAAGTATATGAAGATTGTTTTGTTCCTTTTTTCCTGTGCTTTTGTATGTAAGAATACAGATTCTTTCTTAACTTAAAAAAAAAGCAAAGTTGTTAGTTGAAAGATTCTATTAACAGAAATTACCTTAATAAAATGAATATCTGTATTTAATCATTTTTATAATTCTAGTTTATTCACCTTTCAGATAATGCACAATATTAATCAAGTACAGTCTAAGTTAAACACATATAGAGTGCCGTCTTTAGAGAAACAAGGATTTAACCAAAGAGTGCTTAATTAATTAGTAACCCCAGACATCTAGATTCCTTGATTTCTTGGAGTAGCACTAGAGATATCAAGGTGCTTCAACTAAGAGGTTCAATAGCTGGCCTTGGGTCACATACATAATACTTTAAAAAGCTAGAATATTAGTTGTGGTTTTCTTTGTACAAAGTACAAGTTCTTAATGACTACATTATCATTCTAACACATGCATACTTTATATAATGCTAATAAATATATAAAACTCTAAATGTACTCTTCAGAAGAAGGGAATATTGACACATCATGAGATTGGCAACCAATTGCACAAAACTGTGTGTGTATTAATTTTGTGTATTACTTTTAATGTGAAATAAATATGCTCTGTAAACTTTCACCAAAAGCACAATAAAACTTTACCAATTGCATATGAAATTTTCAAATCGTCTAAAAAATAGTGTTATCTTCTCTGAATCTGCATGAACTTCAGTAGAACTTCCCTGTGTTGCTTTCAGAGATATCATTTCTCAAACGTTATACAATATGTCAACTCAAGAGATACTTGAAGCTAAGTAGATTAGCAGGTAGGCTTTTTACCTTTCAAAAAACAGTTACTACTTAGGGGGAGATTATAAAATTAAAATGAATCTTAAAATGTATTCTTTACTTCATTTAATTTCATTATTAAATACTAGGAAAATACGTATGTTTCGTTTTACAAATTAATTTGTCAAATTATTTTATGAAACAGTTATTTGTCAGCAGAACTTGATGCTTTTATGCATAGTTAATTCTGTACAATAGCTAAGAGCAAAATTCCTTTATTTGTCATCAGTAATGGATGCCATGAGTTGAAATCAACTTTATGGTGACTAATACCACAATGATAACAATGTTGTCCAAAATAGTTTTCAGATTTGTCTCCTTTGATGGTTTATATTTTGTTAATTTTATTTTGAGTTGAACATGTGTGTGTAACTTTGAAAACAATCATTATATATTGATGTTTAAAGGAATTTTTTAAATGATATAGTCCAAATCTATTGAGGAACCTGAACTATGTAACACATTGTAGAGATGACCACTAGAGTTCCTGTTTCCCTCTTCAGTGCTTCTTTACCAAAGAAGCTATGATTGTATGTCTGCTACACGCAGACCCCTATTCTTATCATCTTGTAGTTGACATCATAATCCTCATTTACTGTTTGGTGTGATGTGAGGAGGAAATGGGGTAAGATACTGTGTGTTGATATCACAACAAAGTTACCTGAAAAATATTTGATTTTTTGCTCATATACTGAATCCTTTCAGACAAATTTAAACGATTGTTTTCAAGGAAACCAGATTTCCTGTAAGCTCCGGTATGGCTGCATAGGAGGACTGCTAATTAAGTTTGTTAACTCATCCTAGAAAAAGTGCTACATACCTAATTTCTGTATATCAGTATAGTCACTTCAAAGTACTCCCCTTGGGAAGCTATGTACCAATGTCAGCACCTAGTCTACCTTCAAAACAATTTTGGAACTCTTTTTCTGGAATGGCCACCAGAACTTTTGTCGTATTACCCTTGATGACCTGAATGACATCAAAATGTCTTCCTTTCAATGTTTTCTTTATCTTCTGGTAAAGAAAAAAGTCACTGAGGACCAGACTGGAGGAGTAAGTAGGGTGGTCCAATACAGTTATTCGTTTACTGGCTAAAAGCTCCCTCACAGGCAACTGTACAATTTAGTTTGTAAACTTGCCACCCTGCCACCATGCACAATGGCTATTCCAGAAAGTTTCAGAATTGCTTTGAAGGGTAAACCACTTGCTGGCTTCAGTGCATGGCTTCATAAGGGGAGTGCTTCAAAGGTGACTGTAGTGATATTCAGAAATCAGGTATGTAGTACATAGAACAATTAAGTTCATGGACTTAATTGTCAGACCTCGCAGGTTGTATATGTTCAAATGTAAGTTTAAAATATATGGAATGAGAAGTAACTAAGTCAGTTACAGAAACTATACAATTTAGTTCATGAACTTGCCACCTTGCCACCATGCACAATGGCCATTCTAGAAAGTTTCAAAATTGCTTTAAGGTGTGAACCACATGCTGGCATCAGTACTTGGCTTCTCAAGGAGATTACTTTAAAGGTGACCACAGTGATATTCAGCAATAGGGTATGTAGTATGTAGAACAAATTCATGGACTTAATTGGCAGACCCTGGATATTGTATATTGTGTTCATATGTAAGTTTAAAATATATGAAATGAGAAGTAACTAAGTCAATTACAGAAGCATTTCATGACCAGTGTAATAGAACACTCCCCAGAAAATCTTAGAACTTGATGACTACATTAAAAGTTCTGTGTTTGACTGGTTAGTTCTCTAGAAAAACACTAAAATGTTGGTTAAATGGTGGCCTCTACTAGTAGTACAGACACACATACAAAAAAAACAATACAGAACAGATATTTTAAATGAAAACCAAGAAAGAAAATTCTAAAGATTGTTGTTAGGTGCTATCAAGTGGGTTCTGAATCCCAGCAACTCCACATGCAATAGAACAAAGTGTTGCCTGGTCTCGTCTCATCCTTGCAATCACTGTTACGCTTGAGCCTGTTGTCGCAGTCAGTCCATTACTTGGAGGGTCTTCTTTTTTTCTCTGATCCTCTGCTAAGCACAATGTCCTTCTCCAGGAACCAGACCCTCTTGACAGTGTATCTAAAGTACATGAAACAAAGTGTTATCATCCTCTGCTTCTAAAGGGTATTCTGGCTATACTTTTACTAAGACAGATTTATTTACTCTTTTGCTGATCCGTGGCATATTCAGTATTATTCATCAATACAATAATTCAAAGGCATCAATTATTTTTTGCTTTTCCATGTTCCTTGTCCAGCTTTCTCATGCATATGACGTGGTTCAAAATAGCATAACTTGACTCAGATGCATCTTAGTCCTCAGAGTGACATCTTTGCTTTTCAGCACTTTTGAAGAGGTCTTTTGAAGCAGAACTGCCGAATGCAATAATGCATCTTTGACTTCTTGACTGCTGCTTCCACAGGAGTTGATTATGGGCCCAAGTAAAACAGAATCTTTGACAATTTCAGTATTTTCTCTGTTTATCATGATGTTGCTTATTGGTCTAGTTGTGAGAATTTTTGTTTCCTTTGTGTTGATGTGTAATCCATAGTGAAGGTTATACAGTCTCAGTCTTTGATATTCTTCAGTAAGTGCTTAAAGTCCTCTTCACTTTCAACAAGTTTGTGTCACCTGCATATCACAGGTTGTTAATAAGTCTTCCTCCAATACTGATACTACATTCTTCTTCATGCAGTCCAGCTTCGTGTTTTACTTCCTCAAGATACAGGTTAAATAAGTAGGGTACAAGGATGGAGTTCTAACACATATGTTTCCTGAATTTAAACAATACAGTATCCTCCCTTTCTTTTCAAACAACTGCCTTTTATATCAGGAATCAATATGTGAAAACAAATTCTGGAAGACATGAAACTTTTTGAATATTAGTGGTAATTGCAGATTTCCTGGATCAATTAAGATCTAAGACCAATCTGGTCAGCAAAAGAATCCGTAGCAGTAGAAAAGTTTCGACACAGACAGAAGATAGTTCAGTAAAGATGATGGAAATGGTCCTTGAAAGGGAAACCGGGAATGGTTACTGACCAACTCTCAGTGTTGAAGACCTGCTAGTGAAGAAGGGCATCTATTGCACCCAGTAGGGCTCTTAAACTTAAAACTTAATAGTATTAACTATTTGTTAATGTCATTTATCTGATAATAGCTAGGATTTATTGACTGGTTAGTTGGGTCTGAATATTTCACTTGTTTCTTGGAACACCCTTCTAATATATTCCTTATTCTTTCCATTTTATTGAAGACCATGTTTTATATAATTCCCTTTATATGACATTTATGTAGAGAGAAAGTAGATACTGATTTTTTTAATTCTAAGGGTGTCTTTGGGGAAAAATCAGTAAAGGGTAAGGAGTTTCTTTCAGAAGGAGCTAATATGTTCTGTGATTTTACTAATGGATGCACCACACTGTGTACATATCAAATTAAATTGTACACTTTAATTGTGTTAATTGTAAGTATGTAAATTGTGTGGCCCCTAGGGTCGCCACGAGTCAGATCCGACTTGACGGCACTTGGCTGTCTGGCTGGCTAAAGCTGTTTTTAATATTTTAGCTAAAGCTAAAATATTCTTAGGCAATTTATCTTAGTTAATACAAGTGGTCCCAGATTTATCTTATCATTATTAATATGTATTTCATGCTGCATTGCAGGTCTTAATTTTCTGATATTACCATTCTCAGATGTTCCCTTAACTTGCCAATGTTGTGATTTTAAAGATACTTTAAATAAAAGGCAATATTAAGGAAAACTAAAGAAATGAAGTATTCAGTTTATGTCAGAACTGCCAGAGTTGTAGGGATGGAATTGCATCATTATCCTAGGACTACCTGTATTCATGATTAGTATAAATTCTTGGAAGAATAATTGCTAAATGGAAGAATATCTGTATATTCTAAGGATTTTAAAACATATTGATACATTCTTCTCTTAGAAGTTATATCAATTTATACCTTTGTTACAATTAAATTGCGAGTCCCCACCTCGTGTTGTAAACCAACATTGTGTGTTATCTTTTTCAATTTGATGAGAGAAAAGCTTATTTTTGCACTTCTCACAATTATAGTAAGGCTGAGTCTTTTCAAATATTTTATTGACCATTTAATATCTATATTTGCGTACATGGGAACCTGTGTGCATTTATGTGTGGATGATGTTATTGTGGTCAAGTACCATGGAATATTCTACTCATAGTGACTGAATGTGACATAGTAGAATTCTCCTTTAGAGTTTCTTAGGCTGAATCTTCACAAGAACAGATTGCCAGGTGTTTCTCTCCTTGAGTTGCTGGGTTTATAACAAACAGTTACTTAACCACTTTTTGTTAGAGTGTGTTCTTTTCTCTTCTTTTGGCTTGGTTTTGTTTTCATTGTTGATTTGTAAAGCTATGTTAAAGACGTTACCATTTTCTTACATTTGTTGTTACCATATGGGTATTTTTCACTATTGTGGTTTCTAAACCAGGCTGTTTTTATTTATTTTTTGCTTGTTTTTGGATCCATGCTGAGAAAGACAATTCCAACTTTAAGTAGCTATTTAACTATATAGTCCACTAATTCTTTTTTGTTCTTAACTTTTTGATCTTGAATTCCTTTGAAATTTATCTACGTATAGATAGAATGTAGCATTCTAACTAAAATTCCAAGCCAATTTACTGAAAAAAATGACTAATTTTTTATTATAAGTGCCATTTTGTTGTGTATTTAAATTAGCTAATGTATTGAAACTATATGGAAACTCTGGTGGTATAGTGGTTAAGAGCTACAGAATCCACCGTGTGATCCTTGGAAATCCTATGGGGCAGTTTTCCTCTGTCCTGGAGGGTCACTGTGAGTCAGAGCAACTCCACTGCATTGGGTTTGTTGTTGGCTTTCTTTGGTTTTTGAAACTACATGAACATTCTGTTTAGTCTTTTCATTCTGTACCAATACAATAGCGTATTATTTATGTAAATCGTGTATAGTAAGATCCTCTTCCTTTTTTAAATATGGGAAAAGCATCCTCTTTATTATTCTAGATATATGTTTATTTGTGTAATTTCTCCCAAAATTGACTGTTTTGATTTTGTAATAAATGTATAAATTTTTGTAATACTCTGTCTTCTCTTTCATAACTACCGTTTGTTATAAAATTCTATTGTCATTTCAAGCATACTTCTGGTTAATTCTCTTGTGTTTTTCCACTAGACAACCATGCCACATACAAATTGGGATAAATACTGTTTTATCCTTTACAGTATTCTTGCTACTTTTTTGTTCCCTAATTACATCAACTCAAATTGATAGGAAGCTGTTAAATAACAATCATGCAAGTGAACATCTTTTATGTTGCTCCCAAATTTAACAGAGATACCTCATCTGTTCCAGTACATTTTGTTCTAACAGTAATGTCAGAGTGGCTTCATGATAAAAGAGTCCAGTCATCAAATAAGAAACATCTTTAGGAACAATTCTTTTGTGACATCACAAACACATTTTGATGTTAAAGAGTGTGAAAAGTATAGCTATAAACCATCATTTGTCCAATACCATTGAATAGATTTTCTACTCATAGTGACTGTATGTGACATACTAGAACTACGCCTTAGAGTTTTTTAGGCTGAATCTTCTCAAGAACAGATTACTGGGTGTTTCTCCCATGGAGCTGCTGGGGTTATAGCAAATGGGTGCTTAGCTAATCAACTGAAATACTGAAGCTTTTGTTATTATTGTTGAGAATATACAAAGCAAAACATACACCAATTTTAACTGTTTGTACATGTTTAGTGACACTGATGACAGTCTTCGAGTTGTATAACCATTCTTACCACCCTTTCCTGAGTTGTTCCTCCCTCATTAACATCAAATCATTGCCCTCCAAGGTTCCTGTCTAATCTTTGGGTCACTGTGATCAGTTCGGCCCCACGTAAATAGATCTGAAAGATCACGGTGCCCAAGGCAGACAGTCTTTTGTATTTAAGCTAAACTGTTGTTTGTTTGTTTTAAGATGACGTACAGGGATATTTTGGTTTAATGATTAAAGATTATTTTAGGGCAATAGTTTCAGGGGTTCATCCACGTTATGGCTCTAGAAAGTCCAGAGTCCATGAGGATATGAAATTCTGTTCCGCATTTTCACTCTTTCAATTATGATTTTTCTATGAAATCTTTGATCAAAATGTTCACTAATGGTAGCCTGGCACCTCCCAGTTCTTTTGTATTCATGGCAAAGGAGCCAGTTGTTCATGGAGGCAATCAGCCACGCATTCCATATCCTCCTCCTATTCCCAACTCCCTTTTTTCTGCTGTTTCTCAAGATGAAGAGAGACCAACAGATGCAGTCTGAATGGCTGCTTGAATGGATACAAGCTTTTAAGACCACAGATACTATGCAGAGAGCTAGGTGGAGAACAGAAGCACTAAACACATTAGTAGTCCAGTTAACTGGGATGTCTTGTGAAACCATGACCCTAAACTTCCAAATCAAGGACTAAATCTCATGAAATGTTTGGTTGTACATAAGCAGCCTCACAGACAGTTTTTGTTTTTTGTTTGGCCTTTATTGTAAATATGTCTATCATACAAGTTTTACCAATTCAACTTTCCACATGTACAGTTTATTGATGGCAATTCAGTAATTGTTTGTGTAATCCTTTCTTTATCATTGTGATTTTACCATCACTGTTAACCTGTGTTTTTCCCCTCTTTTCCACCTCCAGTAAACAGTACTAAATTTTGGTCTCTATATATTTGCCTTTTTATATAAGTTGTAAACTATTCGTTCTTTTGTAATAGACTTATTTTGCTCAGCGTAATGTCTTCATGCTCCTTCCATACTGTAGTATGTATCCAGACTTCATTTCTCTTACTGGCTAAATTAGTATTCCATTATATGTAAATCTATATGCCACATGTAGTTTGCCCATTTATCTTTTGATGGATATTTATATTGTTTATATATATGTATATAAATATATTATATATACAGTATTGTATATATATATTCTACCTTTGGGCTATTATGGATATTGATGCAGTAAACATTGATGTAGCAGTCTCTTTTTCAGTCTCTGATTTCAGTTCTTTGGGGCATATACCTAGGAGTGGAATTGATGGATCACAGGAATTTTTAATTTTTTTTGAAGAAGCACCATGCTGTTTACCTCAGTGGTCATACCATTTTACTTTCCCACCAGCAATCTTTATGATGAGTTCCTTAAATCTTTGTCAACATTTATTATTTTCTTTCTTTTTTATTTGTTTGTTTTAGCTTAGTCATCCTAGTGAGAGTGAAACTGTATCTACTTGTAGTTTTGATTTGCATCTTTCTGATGGCTAATGGCACCGAGCTTCTTTGATGTGCTTGGTGGCCATTGAAGTATTCTTTCTGGTGTAATGCCTATTCATGTCTTTTGTCCCTTTTATAAAGATTGTGTTGTCATTTCTTTGTACATTGTCAAGCTTTTATATATATATAGGTTATTAGGTTTCTTTCTGGATATATGATTTCCAAAGATACTCTCTCAGTTGGTAGTTTGTCTTTCCACATTTTTGGTAAAGCATTTTGATGAATAAAAGTTTTTAATTTTAATGATGTCACGTTTGTTTATTGGAACAGAGATATTTTTTTTATTGCTATGGTTTCCCAGATAGAGGAAAATAGAGCCATTAAATATAATTTTGTTTTTACCTTGATATAGTTGGTCAAGTTAAGTACTTTTACTTCTTAGCTGAGATTCTTTTTTTAAACAGTGGGTGTTGAATTTTATCAAATGCTTTTTTAGACCCCACTGAATGTATCAAATATTTGTCCTTTCTTTGACCTTTTGATATGGGATTTTATATTAATAGATTTCCTTTTTGATCCAACTCGACGGCACTTGGCTGGCTTGGCTTTTTGTGTCTCCTCTGCATTGTGGTAATAAACTCATTTTTATCACAGTCTATTATTATTATTATACATGAATGTTTCAATATATTTAGGAATTTTTTAGGAAGTTGATAAGTGAGATTGAGATGCCATAGGTTTTTGTTAGCAGGATTATGCTAGTTTTGTGATATGTAATTCAGTCTTATTTATAACAAAACACTTCTAAATGCTTGAAAGCCTCGTAGGGTTTCATGAGTAACATATTGTCTATGGAAAGTTATGTGAATACTGAATTGTAAACTTACCTGAATGTCTAGATTCAGTAATGAGCTGTTGGTGTGTAAGGTTATCAGACTTCAAAAAACGTGTTCAAAAGAATATTTATATTAGTTATGTTTCTTTGGTTGCTAGCTGTGACAAAGTAGAGAAGGAATGAGTGAGTGAGTGAGAGTTAATTTGAGGCACATACAGTGAGTATTGATCTCACAATTGTAAAGAAGACTGAAGCAGCTGATTTGTGACCAGAGGTCTTGATGTCTGGAGCTGTGTCACAGTTTCACTGAGGCAGTACAAGTGTAATTAATGGATTCCAGCTCTTTTTATCTTGTCTTCAGTATTCATCAAACTCAGATTGAAAGTAGAAAATGTATATTTGCCTTGGCATGAGTTCAAGACTCTCCATTTGGTGGCAGAGGCAGGGCCACTGAGTTTCAGTTCCTGTATAAAACATTTTCCAATTGTGAGAGGTAACCACCACAAAAAATAAATTGGAATGCTATTGCAAAATGAGGTAGATTGGATGCCAGGTAGCCAAAATCAGGCAGAGGCCCATTAAAATATGTGTACATACAAATTCTCCCTTTAGAATGCAGCATTTTTTCATATTATCAATTTTCAAGTTTCTGGTATAGATAGAAGGTTGATGCATAGGTGTTGTACGAGCTTTTATATGGCTCCTTTGCATTATATAGTGTATTTTGTTCAAAGTATAAGAAGCAGAATCTCCACGAGAAGGAAGAATTTGGGTTAGATTCCATAAACAAAGACTGAATGATCCTAACACTTGAGATCTAGGCTTCTTGTTTCAGAAGTCAACAACAATAACAACAAGAACATTAAAGAAGGAAAAAGCAGAGAGACTGTTTACTGTGGTGATTGAGTGGGTGGATTAGGAAACAAACAGCTTTGCCACAATCCTTGCTCAGCCATATATCATTTGTATACTTCCAAAAATGTATTTAAATTTTCTGTATCTCAGTTTCCTAATCTGTTAAATGGGGATAATAGTGGTACATATCTCTCAGCATATAAGCAGTAAATCAAATTAATCACTCTTAAGTCAACTCCAACTCAGAGTTATCCTATAGGACAGAGTAGAACTGCTTCTTAGTTTTCAAGAAGTAGCTGATGGATTCAAACTCCCAACCTTCTGGTTAGCAGCTAAGGGTATATAGGAGGTGTAAATATAAGGTTAACTATATCTATAAATTATGTCATCAAACTAGTACTGTGTAAGAAGCCACACTATAATTTAGTTGCTTAAAACAACAATTTACTTGTTCCTGTTTCTGCAATACCAGACTCATTTGTGTCACTGGGAGCTGCCTGGGCCTCTTCCCTTGTGTCTTTCATCCTGCAGTGTTTCTCTCTCTTTGTCTGTGGCCTTGCACATTCATGGAAATTCCCCAGGCTTCATTGTATACTAGCTTAGGAAAGCAAGAGAACCAAAGCAAAAATCACAATGTCTTAAGGAATAATCTAGAACTTCCCCTATTGTCATTTCTTCTGCATTCTGTGAATCCAGAGAAGTTTAAAGGCAGCCAAGATTCGGTATGAAAGGGGCATATGCAAACCCTGAATTTAGGGAGGCATGATCCTTTGGAGATCATTTTGCAGAACTCACCACAGGCACATAGATTAGCATCTGATACATCAAAAATACAAATTACGTATTTATTAATAAAAAATAAATAAATAAAAATAATATTCATTGAGCACTCATTGAGTATCAGGAAAATTACCTTCATTATATTGCTTAATCACCACAAGAACTGCTTGAAGAATGTGTTTAAAAATGAGAAAACTGAGGCTCATGGAAATTATATAATGTGTTTACACTGCATGTTACCTAAGAAAAGATAGTGATTTCAATCCTGTTGTTCTAACTAGATCCTATAACCATAATAATGGCTTCTGTCTTCATCCTGTGTTGTCAGCCTGATCCACATTAAAACAAGAAAACAAAAATCAAACCCATTGTCATGAAGTTGGATCTGACACATGGTGACCAGATAGGACAGAGTAGAACTGCCCATGTGGTTTCCAAGGAGTGGCTGGTGGGTTTGAACTGTTGACCTTTTGGATAGCAGCCAGTCTCTCAGGGATCCAGGCTAAAAAGGAGGTCAATCCCGGAATAACTCACAACATTATGAGGCTCATCTGAGACAGCATAAATGCAGCCTTCATGTTGCTCAGCTTCAAACTGTGAGAGACATTTTCACTGTGTCTTCATGATGAGCACTCTAGGCGGGTTATGACAGACCAAAAGCCTGTTGAGTCCTGTATAACTGCTTTAGCAAGAATAATCTAGTTATCCTGATATAAACTCGGAAAATTTCTGCTTCAGTGTTTTTTACACTATGCAGTCATTAACTGTTGATCCAGCTCTTTAAATCCGTTATGTTTTTTAATGACATTTTAATTTTTCACATGACATCCTCTTCTTTGTAGCTGAAAGAGAATAGCAAAAATTTCATCTACTGTGTTACTGTAGGAAATAATTCTTACACTTATGTGTCATATGCAGCCTTCTGCCATTGTTATGGATTCCTGATTATATTTCTCCTTCAAATATGTGATTGCCTAATATTCTCTGGAAACTCTGAGACTTCTTTTTTGTAGGTGATGAGGTTTTTTTTTGTTTTTTCTTTATTACCCTATGGTAAGGAGACAGATGTGATAATTAAAAGAATGTTGTTACAGATTACAGATGTTTAAACAATGTGTTAAAATTATTCTTTTTAAAGATGTTTCAAGATATTTTATTAAAGTTATACAGATTATTAGAAAACCTATGCTGTCAGAAAGAAACAATGGATTTTTCTTAGCTTTCATGTGATTGCAGATTAATTGAAAAGAGTTATAATAACTTTATTTGAGGCATAAGATAGGCCTACAAGATACCACCTAGTGGGCATATTCATAATTTGAAAATTTTGCTAAGTAGATTTAAAAAGAAAAAGAACATTTCTAATTGACAGAGCACTATTAAATGTAAAAATCTTAAAGGAGTTGTTAGTATATTGT
Organism: Heterohyrax brucei; assembly: GCA_028571685.1. Taxonomy (NCBI): domain Eukaryota; kingdom Metazoa; phylum Chordata; class Mammalia; order Hyracoidea; family Procaviidae; genus Heterohyrax; species Heterohyrax brucei. The sequence continues at coordinate 35,523,797 of CM053150.1, read as the reverse complement.
GATTAAAGGAAAAATAAAGTGAAAATTGATGTAGTGATTCCAAAATAAAAATACAGCTTAATCTGAATTTTTAGTATTAATAGTATTAATAACTGGTTTAAAGAAATACTAAGTGCCACGCTTCACTTTGACCTTGTGAGCAGTGTACAGTAAAAGGCCAGGCAAAGTAAGAAGGTACAATTCATTCTCTCTATCTACCTTCCTTCTGCCTTCTTCTTTGTCTCCTCCATTAGATCTTACATCTCATTTAAGTTCAGCTAAAGAACAGTACAGATGAATGACCTACTGGAGTAAAAATTAAAAAAAAAGGTAGACTAACAACTGTAATCAGTCCTGGTGTTCATCAAAGAGAGAATGGATTAACTGCTGTATTTTTAAAACAGATACCTACTCACCAACATGGAACAACACAGAAAAAATACAAAAAGAATTATTCTGAGTGAAAGAAGCCTTACACAAAAGAGGACATACTATATCATTCCATCTCTATGAAATTCTACAACAGGCAAAAAGAATCCATGCTGTAAAAATACTGCTTGTGGGGTGGGGTTGATGAGAGGGATTGACTGGTAAAAAGTGAACATGAACTCTTCTGGAGGGATGATTATTTTCTGTACCTTGATAGTAGTTTGGTTTACACCAGAGAAGTGGTTGAAACTTAGTACATTTAAGACTTGTCAATGGAAGAAAAACAAACTACCCAATGTTTTTTTTATTATGGCTGAGTGAAAATGTACATTCCCGTATAAATTTACATGCCCACCTATATGCAGCTTCCACCGTTCTCCCTGCCTGGTGACAGCACCCTATTCCTCTCTGTTCCATATATGTCTCATCCTCCCAACAGTCTCCTTTCTCCTCCTCTCCACCCACTCCCCTTACTCCAGCTGGAGGTCAGCAGAATGATATCCTATAGATTCCTAGAACCATAAAATGCATCCAATATGTGGTCACTCTGCATTGCCAAGTCCAATCCATTCGTGTCTGAAGGGTGGACCTTCGTTATGATTTATGGGCAAGGGCAGCATCAGGGCCAGGGGCCAAGCTCCCAGGAGAACCTCGAAACCACTAGACCATCAATTGCAGTCTTTTAGTGGAGATCTCGGGGTGCACCCCTTTTTATTCTTGTGTTGTCAGTGAGACTCAACTTAGTGAGCTCCATCGCAGCTGTCACTGGTGGTGGCCAGGCACCATCCGGTTCTTCCGGTCCCAAGTCTATGTAGGCACCCACTCGTGGGTCTCTCTGTCTTCCGCATTGTCTTTACCCCATGTCATTTTGGTCCTCACTGAGCATCCGTTCCTGCTGAGTTGGGACCATTTCCTGTGCCCTCGGATGGCAGCTTGGCAGCTTTTAAGACCCCAGACGCCACTCACCAATGTGTGCAGAGATATACTTAACGGAGCACTATGCAATGATAAAGAACAATGATGATTCCAGGAAACATCTCATAACCTGGTTTCAACTGGAAGACATTATATTGAATGAAGGTTGTCAGCGACAAAAGGATACATACTGTATAAGACCCCTACTATAAGATCTCAAAAACAGACATGTATAGAAGAAAAGACTCTTTGACGGCTGCAAAGGAAGAGAGAGAGGGTGTCCTAGGGGGGAGGGTTTAGGTTAAATAGTTGGCAAAATCAGTGATAGCACACATTAGAAACAAGAACAATATTAACTGGACTTCAGCATAACTTGAATACTACTTCCATCTTAACCCAATATTGCAAGGACAGAGTAGCTGGGGCAGGGGGGAGGAGACCATGCTGTTAGGTGAAATCAAGGCCAATTGGCACATCTAGCATTTTGCTAAGAGGGCTCTCTGCACCCTACATCGGTTAGTGGCATCTGGGGTCTCAGTGTGTTTTTTAAAAGTGTAGACCTTGGACTTATGTTTGAGTTCTGATTCTACCACTTTGTGGCTGTGTCACCTTATCAAGCATGTTGTCTTCTCCAGGAATTGATTGCTCCTGAAACCATTTTCAAAGTGTGGGAGATGAAGTCTCTCCAGACTTGCTTCTAAGGAGCATTCTGGCTGTAGTTCTTCCAAGATAGATATATTTGTTCTTTTGGCAGTATATTTAGTGTTCTTCATCAGCACCATAATTCAAAGGTATCAGCTCTTCTTTTGTCTTTCTTAGTCATTGCTCAGCATTTGCATGCACCTTAATCAATTGAAAATACCATAGCTTGGGTCAGGCACACATAGTCCTCAAAGCATCATCTTTGCTTTTTAATACTTTAAAAGAGGTCTTTTGTAGCCAGTTTGCCCAATGCAATGTGTCTTTTGATTTTTTTCCTACTGCTTCCATGCGTGTTGATTGCAGATTCAAGTAAAATGAAATCTTTGATAACTTCGATCTTTTCCATGTTTATCATGGTGTTACTTGCTGATCCATTGATGATGATTTTTGTTTTCTTTATGTTAATGTAATCCACACTGAAGACTGTGGTCTTTGGTTTTCATCAGTAAGTTCTTCAAGCCCTTTTCACTTTCAGCAAGCAAGTTGTGTCATCTGCATATTGCAAGTTGTTAATAATTCTTCATCCAATACCGATGCCACATTCTTCTTCATATAGTTGAGGTTCTCAAATTATTTGCTCAGCATACAAATTGAGTAAGTATGGGGAAAGGATACAACCCAAATGCACAGTCTTTCTTACTTTAAGTCAATCATTGTCCCCTTGTTCTTTTTTGAATGACTGCCTTTTGATCTCTGTACAAGTTCAGCATGAGTACCATTAAGTGTCTGGTATTCCCATTCTTTGCAGTCTTACCCATAATTTGTTATGATTGGCATAGTTGAATGCCTTTGCGTAGTCAATAAAACACATGTAAACATCTTTCAGCTATTTTCTTCTTTCAGCCAGGTTCATCAGACATCAGTAGTGATATCCGTGATTCCACATACTCTTCTGAATCTGGCTTGAATTTCTGACAGTTGCCTGTCAATACACTGCTGCAGCTGCTTTGAATGATCTTTGAAAAGATTTACTTTTGAATGCTATTAATGATATTGTTCAATACTTTGCTCATTCGATTGGATCAGCTTCTTGGAAAGAGGCATGAATATGGATCTCTTCTAGTCAGGTTGGATAGGTAGCTGTCTTCCAAATTTTTTGCCATAGAAAGCGAACAGTTCCAGTGTTGGCGTCTGTTTTTTGAAACATTTGAAGTAGTATTCCTTCAATTGCTGAAGCCTTGTTTTTTTTGTCAGTGCCTTCACTGCAACTTGGACTTCTTTCTTCAGAACTATTGGTTCTTGATCATATGCTATCTCCTGAAATAGTAGAGTGCCAACCAATTATTTTTGGTGTAGTGACTCTTTATTCCACCTTATTTTGATGTTTCCTGCATGTTTTAAGATTTTTCCCCACAGAATCGTTCAGTCCTGTAATTCAAGGGTTACATTTTTTTCTTCAGTGCTTTCAGCTTTCGAAATGCTAAACCTGGTCTTCCCTTTGGGTTTTCTAAATCTAAATCTTTTCACATGTCATTATAATACTTTGTTTTGTCAAGCTGCCCTTTGAAATCTTCTCTTCATCTCTTTGAGTTCATCATTTCTTCCTTTTGCTTTAACTACTTAATGTTCAAGAGCAAGTTTCATAGTCTCTTCTTGCATCCATTTTGATCTTTTCCTTCTTGTCTTTGTAATGACTTCTTCTTTATGGTTGATGTCATTACACAGCTTGTCTTTTGTTGGATCATTAGTGTTCAACTCATCAAATCCAGTCTTGAGTGGTTTCTATCCTGAGGAGTTTCTATTCTGACGTTGTATCAGTGTTCTACTGATATTCATAAATTTTTCACTGGCTAATTTTTTTCAGAAGTAGACTACCAAGTCCTTCTTCCTAGTCTGTCATAGTCTGGAAGCTCTGTTGAAATTATCTACACCATTGGCAACTCTGGTGGTATTTGAATACTCATGGGGCATAGCTTCCAGCACCACAGCAACATGCAAGCTGCTACAGTGTGACATTGACAGGATGTGTAGGGTAGTTTCTGCTACTTAGTAACAGTGGTTAGAATGTGACTGGGGCTCTGCAAAGATTTTCTGTTTTTTTTTTTTTTTTTCTTTGCCAATGAAGAATAAGAGATATGAATTGATAACTTTAAAGTGTAAACCATGAAATCCTAGACCATTGTATTGCACCACATTACAGCAGAAAGCAGTTTGGAAGACTGCTGTGTCATGTGCAAATCTGACTCTTCTGGGAGGGACAGAGTTAACTTGAAAAATGATAGGTACAACAGAAGTAACAGAGAAGAAGGCAGGCCTGCTACTGCAACCTCAGTGGCACTCACAGCTTTAAAGGGAATAAAAGAGGAGTCAAGCTTACAAAATGACCTGTCATAATGTGTTGAGCTAGAGGGGGTAGAGCAGATGGACATCCACACTAGCAGTTATGAGTAATCTGAGAATTATGGCAGGACTACTAGGGACCTTAGAGGTGCTCATCAAACATCCGTAAGTGTACTTAATGTCACCATCAATTTTCTATAGCATATTTTGATGTGTGATTTTTCTAAATAAGTGATACAACTTTCATTCACTTGAGTATATGTGGAAAGCTAGTGCAATGTGCCACAGTGGTTGACAGCTGAGGCTGCTCACGAAAAGGTAAAAATTTGAACCCACCGACTTCTCTATGGGGCAGTTCTGTTCTGTCCTATAAAGTGACTGTGAATTAAAATCAACTTGATAGCAACGTTATTTTTATAGTACAGTGTTATCTCCTAAAACCCAAAGACGGCTTAGGTCTCCTTACCTATGACCTCGTTCTCCCAGGTAAGACTGGGGCATAAATTGAAGAAAATAATGTAGGAAGTGTTGGATTATCTTTTATAGCTTTTTTTTTTTTTTTTTTTGTCTCTAGACATTTATTCATGCAGACAGTGAACAATGAAAACAATGTTTTTAGCTTTCTAAGGCTGGAATCATACCTGTGGTTCAGCATGGGTACCAAAAATATCATATTATTTTGAGCAAGATAATATTATTTAATGCATATTCTTAATAGTATCTGGAAACCCTGGTAGTGTAGTGGTTAAGAACTATAGCTGTTAACCAAAATGTTGGTAGTTTGAATCCATCAGGCGCTCCTTGGAAGCTCTATAGGACAGTTCTGTTCTGTCCTGTAGGGTTGCTATGAGTTAGAATTGACTTGACAGCAATGGTTTTTTTATTGTTTGTTTTTAATAGTATCTTTAGAACCTCTGGTACTGCAGTAGTTAAGCACTTGTCTGTTAATTGAAAGGGCAACAGTTCAAAACTACTGGTCACTTTGTGGGAGAGAGATGTGGCAGTTGGCTTCTATAAAGACCTAGCCTTGGAAACCCTATGGAGTGGTTCTATTCTGTCTTATGGCGTCACTGTGAGTTCAAATGGACTCTGTGGCGATGTGTTAGGTTGGATAGTAGTGATATACTAATATTCTTTATCTGGAGGCATACTTGTAACCAGGATAGTGTGTCCTGATGATTGAGGGTTATACATATTTTGGTCAGTATGCTTATGGGCCTAGCAGAGCTTCACTTGACAAGAATGCACAGACTTGCTGTCTGTATATGATGTCTGACAATTAAGTTCAAGAACTTAATTGTTCTAAGTGATACAGACCTCATTGCTTAATATTACTATAGTCGTCTTTGAAGTACTTCCCTTGGGAAGCTATGCACCAATGCTGGTGCCTAGTCCACTCTTCAAAGCAATTTTGGAACTCTTTCTGGAATAGCCATTGTGCATGGTGGCAGGGTGGCAGTTTCATGAAGCTAATTGTATAGTTGTCTGTGAAGGAGTTTTTAGACAGTAAGCAAATAACGGTTAGAACACCCATGCTACTCACCTGATCTGGCCTCCAGTGACTTTTTTCCTTACCCAAAGAGAAAGGAAATACTGAAAGGAAGACCTTTGGATGACATTCACAACATCAAGGATAATATGATGACAGCTCTGATGGCCATTCCAGAAAGAGTTCCAAAATTGCTTTGAAGGGTAGACTAGGCGCTGGCATCAGTCCATAGCTTCCCAAGGGGAGTACTTAGAAGGTGACTGTGTGGTGATATTCAGCACTGAGATATGTAGCACTTTTTCTAGAATAAGTTCACAAACTTAATTGACAGTCCTCATGCCTGTCCTCTCCGTTTTTGAATTAGGCCTGAATATCCTACAATGTGTGGTATGCAAATTGTTTACTGTCATGCCATCAGAAGCAATCAGAGATTGGCAGTCCTACTTAGTATCTGTGGAGGAGTGGATCCAGTGACAGCAAGAGCAACAGCATTGTGTCTAAGTTTTCTGTGCTGCTGTAACAGAAATACCACAAGTGGCTAACTTTAAAGAACAGAAATTTATTTTCTCACAGTTTGAGAGGCTTGAAATCTGAATTCAGGCCATTGACTCTATAGGAATGCTTTGCCTCTTTGTCAGCTCTTGAGAAGTATTCTTGTCTCTTTGAGCTTCTGCAGCTCTGATATTTCCTCAGTACCTTGGGGACCCTCAGATGGCATCTGTCTTCCCTATATTGAACTTGCTTGTCTCTGTATCTGTGTTTCCTATTATGAAGAAGTGATTGCCTTTAGGACGCATACTTTACTAACACCACCTCATTCTCATAACAAACTAAATCTTACTTCCAAACAGGATTACATCCACAGATATAGGGGTGAGGATTCCATTGCATATTTAGGGGAGAAAACTTAATCCATAACACAATATGGTAGGCTTAATATTGCACTCCAGGAATTTCAGCACACTTGTTTCCTTTCGCTTTTAGATTTCTCAGCTGGAGTCAGTGCTCACTTTGCTGTTTACTTACACATCTGACATACCTGTCAAACTCTCCAAGTGGTTTCTTGACTTCTCTCTTAAAAGGCTTAAAAGAATATGTCACACCACATGTGGGAATTTCACTTCATAACAGCATTTTTTTCTATAATTTAGTTTTCTAATCTGCAATTCTTTTGGATTATGCAATGCCAGCAATTTTTACCTTCAGGGGATGAGAGGCCAGTGATAATTGGCTTTGATAACTAAGACTTTGACAATTCCTGCATAAGCAGACAGCTTAGCATGTAGCATTGGTGTGTGGGAATACTTATTCATTCTCATAGTTTTAGAGCCTCTGCCAAAACTGAGGTCAAGAGTCTAGTTTTGATATCTTGTCACTACCTTGTGTAATTTTAAGGTTAATTTTCATGCTTATTCAATCTGTAAATTGGGAACATAATAAAAGAAGCAGAAGTATATGGAGAATGAGACAGCATGATTGGGTGGGCATATGACACAACTTACTTGCTGAAATATCAAAGAAGTCTTGCAACACTTATAATGAAGATCAAAGGCTACAGCCTTTGGTATAGGATGCATTGCACCATAAAGAAAACAAAAATTGGATGAATAAATAACTTCATGACAAAGGAGAAAATATTGCAGCATTTAGTTTTACTAGAATACACAATAAACACCCATGGAAGCAGCAGTCAAGAAGTAAAATGAGGGGGCTGGGGCCAAGATAGCAGACTCCTCAATTACCTCTAAGAACTAAGGCCTAGAGAAACAGCTGAATGGAGCAGAGTGGACTCTCTTGAGAGCCCCCAGATTATGCATGGGGTTGTGACATTGGACTGGGTGACAGAAAGGGGAAAGCTACCTTTGTCAGAGGCAATGTGATGGTGCAAAGTGTCCCAATTCTGCTGGCACAGCAGATGAGAGGCTAACAGGTATGGATGCCATCTTTATTTACCAGGACAGTAGGACAGGGACCACTAAGCCTGAGAGCCTGACAGTGGCCAGCTGCCATGCTAAACTGCAGTGCCCATGTAGACAGCATCTTGTAGAGCAGAGAGACTATACTTAAAAGTCACATCTAGAGAAACAAGAGGTGGCTGGTGGCTGAGGTTACCAGTGCCCTTCCCACCTCTCTGAGCTGTAATGTAGATTCAGTTGGCCAGGGCTGGAGAGGTGGCTCAGGCAGAGCACCATCTTAGTCAGCTGAGAGGCAGAGTCAGCCATACTTGAGGACCTCGCTGAGGCTGCCTACCATGCTGAGCAACAGTGCCTGACTGGACAGTGACTCTCTCAGCAGAAAAGCTGTTTTTTTGTTTCTTTCAATTCTTTTTTTTTTTTTTTTTAATTTAACATGACTGAGTGAAAATGTACATTCCACATATAAATTTACATGCCCACCTGTATGCAGCTTCCACTGCTCTCCCTGTCCGGTGACTGCACACTATTCCTCTCTGCTCCATACATGTTTCATCCTCCCAACAGCCTCCTTTCCCCTCCTCTCCTCCCACTCTCCTTCCTCCAGCCAGAGGTCAGCAGGATGATATCCTATAGATGTATAGAACCATAAAGTGCAACCAATATATGGTCACTCTGCATTGCCAAGTCCAATCCATTCCTGTCCAAAGAGTGGACCTTTGTTATAATTTATGGGTAAGGGCAGCATCAGGGCTGGGGGCCATGCTCTCAGGGGAACCCCGAAACCACTGGACCATCAATTGAGTTCTTTTAGTGGTGATCTCAGGATGCACCCCTTTTTATTCTTGTGTTGCCAGTGAGACTCAACCTAGTGAGCTCCATCATGGCTATCACTGGTGGTGGCCAGGCACCATCCAGTTCTTCCAGTCCCAAGTCGATGAAGTACCCACTCTTGCAGGTCTCTCTGTCTTCTAGGTTGTCTTTACCGCATGTCATTTTGGTCCTCCGTGAGTATCCATTCCTGCTGAGTTGGGCCCATTTGCTGTGTCCTCGGATGGCAGCTTGGAAGAGAAAAGACAGTTGTACTTAGAGAACTCAGTGGTGGCTGGCAGCTGAGTGTGACACTGCCCTAAGCCCTCTCTTCTTTGAGCCATAACATGGCATCTGTGGATGTAGCCCATGAGACACTCCACAAGCAGGTCACTATCTTTGTCAGCTAGGAGTGTCTTGACACCCTTGAGGACCCTGCTGGCACTGGCTGTCACTAGGCAGCACCATTCTCGTCAGAAAAGCAGTTCTCAGGAAAATCGTATCCACAGAATGCAATGGTGGATGGCAGCTGAGTGTGGCAGTGCCATTTTCCCCTCCTTTCACTGAGTCACACCATAGCATCCACTAATAGGCCCCCAAGAGTCTCTGTAAGGAGGCTGCCATGTTTGTCAGCCAGGAGGGGACTTGACACCCCTGAGGGCACGACTGCTGTCAGCTGCCACTGGACAGCACCTTTCTCAGAAGAAAAGCCATTTTTAAGGTGATTGCATCTAGAAAACACAGTGGTAGCTGGCAGCTAACCATGATGGCACCTTTCCCTTCTCCCTTCTCTGAGCTATGCCATAGTTTCTGCTGACATGACTCCAGAGAGCCAGCACAAGTAAGTCACCAACTTAGCCAGGAAGCAGGACCTGCTACCTCTCAGGTGCCAGTTGAGGCCAGCCACCAAACTGAGCAGCACCACCGGGCTGGACTGTGTCTCTCTCACCAGAGAAGCTGTACTTAAGATAGTAGCAGCTAGAGAACACAGCAGCAACTGGTGGCCAAGTCTAGCAGTGCCCTCACTCACTTCTTAGAACTAGTCCATAGCTTCTGTTGGTGCAACACGAGAGAAGCTGAACAGCTTTCTGATGGTGTGAAGGCAACAATCAATATCAAACCATTTAAAGAAGCAGACCACCCTGGCTCCAGAAAACTCCCAAAATAAAGAATAAAAAAACTTCCCAGATGAAGAAGCATTCCTGAAGTTACCACAGGTAAAATACAAAAGGATTATATTGATAGCCTTTCTAGATCTTAGGATGGACATTAAACAGTGTGCAGCAGAACAAAATGAAAAATTAAACAAGCTATATGAACTGTTAGAGCATCAATGGTCTGAAATCCAGCAGATCAGTAATAAAATTACAGAATTAGACAGTTCAGTGGAAAGCCAAAAAAGCAGTATAGAGGAAATGGAGCGCAGAATTAGTGAGACTGAAGACAAAGCAACTGACACCGGAATATATAAGGAAAAATCAGATAAAAGAATCAAGAAATATGAAATAGCATTAAAAATCATGTGAGAGTATATCAAGAGGAACAATTTATGTGTAATTGAAGCTCTGGAACAGAGGACAGCAGAAAACACAGAGAGAATTGCTGAAGAGATGCTGAGAGAAAACTTCACTGACATCATGAAAGAAGAGAACATAGCTATTCAAGATGCTTATCAAACTCCAAAAGAAACACAACAAGACATGTTATTACCAAACTTAACAAAATTAAACATAAGGAGAGTTTCTTAAAGGCAGCTACTCCTAAACAAAACCAGTGTACAAAGGGAAGCCTTGTAGAATGTCCTTCTACTTTTCAGCCAAAATCTTGCTGGCAAGGAGGCAATGGGATGACACTTACAAACGCTGAAGGAAAAAAATTCCAGCCAAGAATTATATATTCTGCAAAATCATTTTTCATATATGATAGTGAAATTAAGACATTCTCAACAAATAGAAGCTTACACACTTTGCAAAAACCAAACCAAAGTTACAAGAGATACTGAAGAAATTTCTTCCATTAGAAAATCAATAACACCAGATAATATAACCAAGGATACAAAGCAGGACACAGCATCCAGAGTCCTAATTAGTTAGGGAATCACAAAGTTCAAAGCGAAAATATTAAAATTAGAGAAACAGCTCAATAGGTAAACTGTGACAGCATTACAATATAAGGAGGGATATATTATAGTACTCATATCCCTTTCAGATGGAGAGGAAATTAAGGAGATATAAAGACGTTAAAGACTGGTTTAAACCTAGAACTTAGGAGGGAAAAAGGGGATAGCTGCAAAGCAAACTAACAATACTACATATCAAAACAAGAAACACAATACAGAAGTCTCAACAGACACAAAACCGACATGGAAAAAGATGAGAAGAAAACCCATAAAGAAAAATGACCCAGAAAAAAAAAATATTAAGTGGAACAAAGAAATGTCAACAACACAAAAATTAAGGCACCAAAATGACAGCACTAAATACATATCTATCAAAAATTCGACTGAATGCTCTAATAAAGAGACAGAGAGTAACAGGCTAGATCAAAAAACACTGTTGATATACTGCTTACAAGAAACACAACTTAGAGTCAAATATATGAGCAAGCATTGAGAAATGAGATAGAGCATTCCACAGTAATAGTAGGAGACTTTAACATTACATTTTCAGTAATGAACAGATCATCCAGAAAAAAAAGCACAATAAAAACATAGAAGATCTTACTACAGCAGTCATACAACTCAACCTCACAGACATATACAGAACTTTTTACCCAGCAACAGATAATTATACCTTCTTTTCCAATGCACATGGAACATTCTCCAGAATAGACCACATATTAGCCCATAAAGCAAGTCTCAACAAAATCCAGACCACAGAATGATTGGAAAGCATCCTCTCAGACCATAAAGCCACAAAAGTTGAAATTAGTCCCAGGGAACACATGAGTACAAATTCAGACTCATGGAAACTAAATAACACTTTACTCAAAAACTCATGGATTATAGAAGAAATCAAAGCTACAGTAAAGAAATGCATGAAATCAAATGAGAATGAAAATACTTCCTACCAGAACCTATGGTATACAGCCAAAGCAGTGCTCAGAGGTCAGTTTATTCTATAAATGCACACATGGGAAGTAAGAATGGGCCCAAATCAAACAATTAACCCGACAACTTGAACAAGTAGACAGAGAAGATCAAAAGAACCCCTCAAAACCAGAGAAAACAGGTAATAAAAATTAGAGAACTAAATGAATTAGAGAATAGAAAAAAAAAAAAATGAAAGAACTAAGAAAACCAAAAACTGTTTTTTTGAAAAGATCAACAAAATTGATAAACCATTGTCTAAACTCACAAAAGAAAAACAAGAGAGGAATCAAATAACCCAAATAAGAAGTGAAACAGGAGATGTCACACTGACCCAACCAAAATTAACAATATCATAACAGAATACTATGCAAAATTGTACTCTAACAAATTTGAAAACCTAGAGGAAATGACCCAATTCTAGATTCATATCACCTACTAAAGCTGTCACAAAAAGAACAACTTAATAAACCCATCACAAAATAAGAAATTAAAAAGATAATAAAAAAACAAACAAAAACTACCAACTAAAGAAAGTCCTTTCCCAGACAGCTTCTCCAGAGAATTCTACTACACTTTAAAGAGGAGTTCATTACAAGACTACTGAAGATATTCCACAACATAGAAAAGGACGTGGCATTCCCAGATTCGTTCTGTGAAGCCAACATAACCCTGATACCAAAGCTAGGGAAGACCCCACAAAAAGAGAAGATTACATACTGCTATCTGTCATGAACCTAGATGCAAAAATCTTCAACAAAATCCTAGCCAGTGGAATTCAACAACATGTCAGAAAAAATTCATCATGACTGCAAAGGACTCATACCAGGGATGCAGGATTTGTTCAACATCAGAAAAACAATTAACATGATCAACCACATAAATAAAACAATGTGTAAGAATCACTTGATGCTATCAGTCAATGCAGAAAAGGCATCTGACAAAGTCCTACACTCACTCATGTTAAAAACTCTCAGCAAAATAGGAATAGAAGAGAAATTCTTCAATGCGAATAAGAGCTATCTACACAAAACCAACCACAAAAATCATCCTGAATGGAGAGATACTGAAAGAATTTCCCCTGAGAATGGGAACTAGACAAGGATGCCCACTCTCCCCATTTCTATTCAATATTGTGCTAGAGGTTCTGGCCAGAGCAATCAGATAAGTCAAAGAAATAAAGGGAATCTGCATCAGGAAAGAAGAAGGAAAAGTAGCCCTATTTGCAGGTGATATGATTGTGTACATAGAGAACCCTGAAGTATCCATAAATAAACTACTGGAACTAATAGAAGAGTACAGAAAAGTACCAGGGTTTAAGATAAATGTAAATGAATCAGCAGGATTCTTTTACACTAACAAAGATATCATCAAAGAGGAAATTACCAAATCAATATGATTTACAGTGTCTCTCAAGAAGTTAAAATATGTAGGAATAAATCTAACCAGAGATACAAGCAACCTATACAAAGAAATTACAAGACACTACTGCAAGAAACCAAAAGAGACTCACGTAAGTTGAGAAACCTACCTTGCTCATGGATAGGAAAACTCAACACTGTGAAAATGTCTATTCTACCCAAAGCTGTCTACATGTACGATGCAGTCCCAATGCAAATTCCAGTGTCATTTTTATTAAGATGGAGAAACAAATCAACAACTTGTTTGGAATGAGAAGAAACTCCATATAATTAAGACAGTACTAAAGAGGAACACAGTGGGAGGCCTCACACTACCCAACATTAGAACCTATTGTACTTCCACGGTAGTCAAAACAGCCTGATACTGGTAGAAATACAGATAGATAAACCAATGGAACAGAGAATCCAGATGTATCACCATCCTCCTATGAACAGTTCATTTTTGATAAAGCCCCCAAAGTTGTAAACTGGGGTAAAAACAGTCTCTTTAACAAACAGCATTGGCAAAATTGGCTATCCATCTGCAAATGACTGAAACAAGACCCATATCTCACACCTTACACAAAAACTAAATCAAATCAAAGACCTAAATATCAAACATAAAATGATAAAGATTATGGAAGAAAACATAGGAACAACAATGGAAGTTCTAATACATGGACTAGGCAGACTATAAAATCTTACTAACAATGCACAACAACAGAAGAGGAAATAGATAGATATGAACTACTAGAAATCAAATGTTTCTTCTGATCCAAAGGCTACAGAGTAAAAAAACATGGGAAAAAATACTTGGCAACTGCATACATTGGATGGACATCTAATTTCCATAATCTACAAGGTAGTGCAAAACATCAACAAGAAAAAGACAAGTAACTCAATTAAACAACAGGCAAAGAATATAGACACTTCACCAAAGAAGACATTCAGGCAGCCGAAAGACACATGAGGAACGATCACTAGCTATTAGGTAAATCTAAATCAAAACTGCAATAAGATTTCATCTCACCCCAAAGAGGTTGGCAATAATCCCCAAAACACAAAACAACAAATGCTGAAGAGCCTATGGAGAGACTGGAACTCTCCTGCACTGCTGGTGAGAATTAAAGATGGTACATCCTCCTTCGAAAGCAATTTGGCACTTTCTTAAAATGCTAGAAATAGAAATACCATATGATCCAGCGATCTCACTGCTTGGAATATAGCCTACAGAAATAAGGGCTGTCACACAAACAGATACATGCACATGAATGTTTATTGCAGCACAGTCCACAGCAACAAAATGATGGAATCCACCTAGGTGCCCATCAACAGATGAATGGATAAACAAACTATGGTGCATATACACAGGGGAACACTATGCAATGATAAAGAACAACAATGATTTTAGGAAGCATCTCAACCTGGTATCAAGTAGACGATATGCTGAGTGAGATCATTATGCTGCAAAAGGGAAAGTGTTATATGTGACCACTATTATAAGGAGTTAAAAAAGATCTTATGCCCAGAAGAAAAGATTTTTTTGTTGGCTACGAGGGTGGGGAGGGAGGCAGAGGGTTGGTCCTAAATTAGACAATCCAATAGGAATTTGTTTAGGTGAAGCAGTGTGACAGCACTCAGTAGAAGGTAGTCAGCAAAACTGGACTGCACCATAAACTAAAAGGTTTTCTAAATTCAACCCAACATTTCAAAAGATAGAATAGCAGGGACAGGAGTCTGGGGATTATGATTTCAGGGGACATCGAGGTCAATTGGCATAACTAGCCTTTTGCTAGACTACAGAATCATGATACCAGAAGAACCAGGTGGTGCCTGGCCACCACCAAAGACAGCCTTGATAGGGGACCCAATGTAGATTCTTTGGTGTAACATGAGCAAAAGAGGTGTGCAGATGAAGAACTATACTAAAAGACCAGAACTGATGATCCAAAAACCTGGAGGGTCCCCTGGGAACATGGCCCCTAGACTTACTGCTAGCCCAGACCTGAAACCAGCACTGAGGCCAACACTTCAGATAAAGAATGGACTGAACTTGGAGACACAGAATGAGCATATAGTGTGTGTGCTTTATGATTGTATACATTTATGGAAGGCTGTCCTGCTTTCTTTCTAGAGGGGAGAGGAGATGGTGAAAAGGAGGGGACAGGTATTCATACGGGGATTGTAGTAGTGAAGAGTGAAAAGGAGGCGTGTGCTGTCACAGGGTGAGGAGAGCAGATAGAGTTGTAGAGAGGCGGGTATGCAAAATTGGTTTGGATTGTATGCTTTCCATTTAATCATAATTAAAAAAAAAAAAAAAAGAGCAAGAGAAAGAAAAAGAAAGAAATCAAATGACATGTATTGGGCCAGTCTGCTGCCAAAGCTGTCTTTAAAATGTTAAAAAGCAAAGATGTCACTGTGAGGATGAAGGTGCACCTGATCAAAGCCGTGGTATTTTCAGTCTCCTAGTATGCATGTAAAAGCTGAACAATAAATGAGGAAGACCAAAAGAACTGACACCTTTGAATTATAGTGTTAGCAAAGAAGACTGAATATAGAATGGACTGCAGAAGAATGAACAATGTCTCTTAGAACAAGTACAGCCAAAAGGTTCCTCAGAAGCAAGGAAAGCAAAATTTTCTCTTGTACTGTGGACGTGTTGTCAACAGGCCCCAGTCTCTGAAGAAAGACATCATCTTTGATAAAGTGAAGGATCCGTAAGAAAGGAGGATCTCCCAAAGAAGTGAATTACACAGTGGTTCAAACATAACAACAGTTGTGAGAATGATAAGGGACCGGTCACGTTAAGTTATACATAGTGTCCCTATGAATGGAAAGTGACTCAAAGGTACCTCACAACAACACTGTATTTCTGGGGTTATTATTATTACTTTCTTATGAATAAATGCAGTATTTGAGGTTCCAAAAAGGAACAGAATTCCACCCAGATAATTCAAGTGAAGAAACTTAAATGAAAGTACTATTAATATGGCTCTCAGTAGAATTAAGTGTGTTTAAGAAACCAAAAAACGGAACCCATTGTCACTGAGTTGATTCTACCTTATATGAGGCTGTTTAGATACGCTGAACCTTGCAAAAATCGAAGAGTGCTACTAGAGTCAGTGAGAACTGACAGGACAGCCAAGAGGAAACTGCAGTGTGGTAAGAAGGGACTGGAATGTTTGAACGGTTTCTTCATCCACAGTCCTTATTAGTACATCTAGTCGCCAAAACCCACAAGATATTTGTAGGATGCAGTGGTGTAAAAGCACCGGGGGGAGAACTGTGCGAAAGGGTGGCAAAGGAATACAACACATACATTCCTTTGCTTTTATTTGCACTTCTAAGTTAAATTTAAATGCATATCACTGTGGTTACAACATGTGAATTGCATTTCATCTACTTTTAAAAATTTGTTGTTTTCCCTGTAGCCCACTATATCATCAGTTTTTGTGAATGTACTAATATCTGTGAAATATAAATTTATCTATCCTAATGCCCACTCACATTTATTAACTATATTGTTTATATTCCATGTTGTATTTATTTATTTTCTCTTTTTGAGAAGGAACTAGAAGGAAATTAATGGACCATGCCATCAGTGTTGTATTTTGAATTATTTTATGTATTTACAAAATTTCTTACTTTACAGGCAATTTTCATGTTTAGTCTTCCCTGGAGGACTTTACAGAAATTAAGTTTACTAAGATTATAAATAATCTTAAATGTCATAATGCAGATTCTGTTTATAAATAATGTAAAATTAAATGGTAAAATTAATAATTAAGAAATGTATTTAAATTTCTTTTACATAGTATATAAAGATAACATACATGTATAAATACCCAATATGAACTAAATATAACATTTATAAAACTTCAGAAATCTAGAACAATTTCTTAACCCAGTTCTAAAACTTTTAGTTTAATTGAATGAGGTGCTGTTTAAAGAAGGAATTTGCTTCATTTTGGTTGATTTCTCCATTATTCAGAGAGAATTTTGCAGTAGATTGGGTATGACATTGTCAAACCAGTGTGGATGTTGTTTCATTGACCCTTCTGAAATATTAAGACTTAATTACCAATCTCCCATATTTTTTGATATAGTTGTTTATATCATGCAGTCTATTTAACTGCTACAGATCTGTCAAGTTCTTTGCATAGAGGTTACTTAAAATCTCAGTTCATAAATTTAAAGTATATTCCAGATAATCCATACTGTATCTCTCATGGATGTTAGTCAATAGTCTGTTTTAGCTTTTCTGTGAATGTGTTTTAATATTCTTTTTTCTTTCACGTTTGTATACACCATTGACCTGCTTAAGTCCACTGAGCTCTCTGCTGTTTTATTATTAAATTTAGATTTATCCTAGTTTGGTCAGA
Source organism: Heterohyrax brucei (assembly GCA_028571685.1). Classification (NCBI taxonomy): domain Eukaryota; kingdom Metazoa; phylum Chordata; class Mammalia; order Hyracoidea; family Procaviidae; genus Heterohyrax; species Heterohyrax brucei. Next base: position 35,506,410 of record CM053150.1, on the reverse strand, counting down.
AAATGGAATTTGCACTCTTTCTGGTTTTCATGATGTATTCTTTTGCTGACAGTCCCTCTTCAGCAGGCTGCCTTGGCCTTCCATATATCAATACTGGCATTAACACTTACACTTCCCCAGTTTTGACTCATTTTCATAAAGTAATAAGGACAGGAATAATGAAACATCCAAATTAACTCACAAAGTCAACTGTAAAATAATAAAGTAAGGACACTGCTCTCCCAAACCACTGTGCCTGATGGTTCATCATCGCATACATGAATTCTTAGTAGCTGGCTTAGGAAAGGCAAGTGCCACAGGTAACCCAGGACACTAGAACAGAGTAAAACTATTCCTGCACATAGACATTTTGACACATATTATGATATAAAACTTTTGTGACATTGTTATTTTTGATTGCACATTTCGAAATAACAAAAAGCAAACAAAAGGAAAAAAAATGAGAGCACAAACCCAACTTTTTTACCCTTTCACTGCTTTTCACCTTGAATTTTACATTGATGAAATAGCAAAGCCCACTCCTTTTATTGTTTTTAATTTCCAGCACCATAAGGACTTTTTTATTATAATTTTCAAGTTTCTTTTATTTGATATGTATTTCTACTTGTTGTTATTTTTTTGAATTTAAGGTTTTTTTTCATTTTTCTTTAGTAGTTGAGGTTATTGCTTTTATGCAATGTGGTGGTTAAGAGCTACAGATGCTAACCAAAAGGTTGCCAGTTCAAATCCACCAGGCACTACCTGGAAACCCTATGGGGAAGCTGTTTTCTCTCTTAAACAGTTCTGATGAGTTGGAATCAACTTGACAGCAATGAGTTTGATTTGATTTATGGTCCTACCAAAAGTCTTTTGTCTCCTTTTATATCATGTTCTTTTGTTTTCTTTGTTTTTAATGTTTTCCTTGACAGTGTTTCCTGTATGCATATATTGTTACTGTAACAGGATGTTTATGCCTTACACAATAAACTGTTTCACTCCATGACTTAAGATTTCCTTCTAGTTTGAGAAAATCTATCATCTTTGTGATTCTTTTTTCTTGTGTATATGATAGTTCTTTTTTTTTTTTTTTTTTTTTCAGTGATATGTGTTACATTGTACACCCATTATCTCATTCTTATGTTGAATATGCCTAACCTACCTGTTTTGGGTTATTTTTACTTTAACCTTTGTGTTATGCAGGCTTTACTCAATCTATTCTCCACACCACTGAGTTTTGTTTTCAAGATATTTTACATACTTGAATCTTTCAAATATTACTTTGTTTTATGTCTCCAGATGTATTTTAAGTCTAACAATCCCTTTTTATCAGTTTTAGACTAGTCAGAAATATGTGTATGTGTTTGTGCATATTTTGTACTTTATATTATCCTTGATTGCCTTGAGCAAGTAAAACACTGCTGTCTAATATGTTCTGGTTCATGAATCATCTTAAAAAATTAAATGCTCTTGACTTTATTTTTAGGATGGCATTTTTTTTTTTATTCCAGATTTTTTTTTCTCGCTATCCTGTTTATCAACTTGAAGTGATGGTAGGTCTACCCAAGCTACTATAGCCAACAAATATGTGTTTTCTTTGGTGGCCCTTTCGATATAGGAGTATCATTTCATTATCACCAGTGGCAAATTTGTATCTTTCTTACAGTTTTTGAGTGCTGGGTTTGGAACACTTTCTGTCTCATTAAAAAGCTATCTTTATGGATAGAGATGAACTCAAAACTTATTTTAAATAAGCTGGTGTTCTTGCAAAAGTTGAAGTTAGAGGAAAGTAACGCCGCACTCAGTCTCTGTGGCGTGTGTATGTGTGTGTGTGTGGGTGGGTGTGTGTGGGTGTGTGTGGGTGGGTGTGGGTGGGTGGGTGGGTGTGGGTGTGTGTGTTTGAGTAAATGAGCTTTATCTTACTAAACCATTCCCAGCCTTGATTCTCCTCACTCCCATCAGTTATTTTTTAGGGGGCTACTGGTTTGACATAAATATATATATGTATATTCTGAATTGATTTATTCCTGTCTCTCTCAGCTTCTCTTTTTGTTTAGGTGAGCTCCTCTTTGTGATGGGATAAGCAGAAAGCTTCAACCAAAAAGTCAGTCTTGATTTACCCCAAGAGTATACTCCAGCTTTAGAGTCCACAGTTTCGTCTTTCTTTCCTAAATTCAGATCTTGTGAAGCCAGGTTCAGTAAAGACTGCTAAATGGGTAACCATGGACAGCTTTTCAGGACAGGAGCCAAGTCTGATTATTATCATTTTCATGCACCGCATTCAAGTGTTAAGAGTCATTCATCTGAAGGAAATATTTCCTACAGGAATGCAGTGTGAAACCTTTGTGTCTTTTGACATCTGCGCATCGAGATCAGAACTCTGATGGCACAGTGGTTTATAAGGCTTGCAAGGATGCTATTTCCTTTAAGTTATTGGGAAGGTGTGGTAACTTGCATTCAGAAACATTCAAGTAAATGGATTGTTTTGAGAGTGAAAACAGTTTGTGGTGAACCTCCTTGGCCATGATACTATTTTTGCTCTGCGTGTTCAGTGTGTTCCATGGAACAAGGCACCATTGTGTACCACATGTGTGGTGTGTTTTATGAAACCTGGGACCTATATGGTGCCGCTTTCATTAGCCACCATGCTGATGACATCTTTTATAAAGTGTTTGCTGGAGAGTTCAGTAAGCTATTTTATAGCACAAGTGTGATACATTTCCTGGGCTGTGGTACTTATATGTACCCAAGTTGTCATGTACTTCATGGAACATGGTTCCAATATGAACCACTTGTAATTAGCACCCCACTTTTCGAATGGTAAAACACTGCCAACAAACAATGATTCAGTAGCCATTCCATTAGTGAATAACGTGATATCAACAAAATTCTCCCCCCGCCACCAAAAAAAAGGTTCTCAACTCAAAACGTGGATCTTAAACAAAAAATATTATCATCATGTGGGAACTTGTTAGAAATGTGAATCTCAAGTCTTATACCAGACTTAGTCTGAGTTTGTATTTTAACAAGATCTCTATCAAATTCATTAATATACACATTAATGTTTGAGAAGCACTGGTCTACTTCAGTGTCTAACAATGCTGCCTGCATGTTAGAATTGTCTAGAGAATTTTTTTTTTTAAAAAAAGAATATTTCTCAAGCTAGCAAGCAACATTCATTTAAATGTTTGAGGGCATGCCCAGGCATCAGCGTTTTTTTTTAAATCCCTCATCTGATTTAATACCTGGCTATAGTTAAGAACTACAGGTTTAATCATGTAGTGAGCAGCCATTGCATGATGCCAGAGCTCCATAACTGTGTTGGGCTTCAACCCAAAGTTGTCTCAGTATCACCTTTGCCTTCGCAGTAGACAGTACACAGCAGTCAGTAAGTTCAACTGCTTATCACAAGGCTGGCAAGTTGCAAAGTCTTCTTGGTCCCCACAGTACTAGGATTATTCTTGGCTAGAGGAGAAGACAGACAGCAGCAAAGGCTATTTCAGAGCTCCATTGCTCTCCCAAGGGCTCATATCTACCACCCTTTAATGGGCAGAGAATAGAGACTGTCCCATTCTTTGATTTCTTTATGTCAGAATTATTTTTGATGCTATGTATTAACTTCGATATGCCTGAGATATCATTTATTCACTCAGTAATGACACGGCCAGAAAGGCTTACCTAACCTCTCCAGCACTCTTCAGGAACACAGAAAAAGGGAAATGTCACTGAACTTTTTAAACTGCATCACTTTAAATTCAGGTTTAGAGTGGTTACCAAAAGAACAAGATGACTTTGAAACTTGTAGGGACGGAGTGTAAACTGCAGTCCTGGTAATTGTGCAGATTTGGTCCCACATAGATACAGTTCAGAATCTTTCTGGCAGGGGAAAAGTAAAAAGCCTTTAATTTCAAAATGCACAGTCTAAAAATCCTATTTTCTGCATCCCGAAGGAAGAGATTGTTTTCTTTTCATGAATGCCAGTACCAATTATTTCTTGTGCACATATTTTTGATCATTAATAATGAACTGATTAGCAATATTTCTTTTGTAGGTCCTTTGGACTATTTGAGGGGGTGTAGTAGTTAGAAGTTATGTCTGCTAACCAAAGGGTTAGCAGTTTGAATCTGCCAGGTGCTCCTTGGAAACTCTATAGAGAAGTTCTGTCATGTAGGGTTGCTGTGAGTCAAAATCAGCTCTACAGCAGTGAGTTTGTTTTTGGTTTCAGATTATTTTGTTTTATTGTTAATTCACATTCACACATTTATTATCTTGTTTCTCTAAATAGACTGTAAACTCAATGAAGACAAGAAATAAATCCTCTGTTTACTGATGCCCTCTCACTGAACAGAAGCTTTTTTCATTTATTTGTTTGTTTGTTAGTGCACCGTGTCTGGTGCTTAACATTTTTGAGCTATTGGGATTTTATTCTTAACCGTAATGGATATTTTCTTGTTTCTGAGTTATATTGCATGTGTTACATATTGCTAATACTACATGTATTAGACATATGTACAGTGTTTTTTATTGTGATTAAGTGAAAGTACACAATCCAAATCAATTTTGCATGCCCACATATCTGCAGTTCTTTCTACTCTCCTTGCCCAGGAACTGCACACTCCTCCTTTTTATTCTATACTTGTGGCATCCTCTTAACAAGCTCCTTCCCCACCAACCCTCTTCTTACATCTAGAAAGAGACCAGTAGGACAGCCTCCTATGAATGCATAGAACCATACAGTATACACACCATATGGTATGGTCACACTGTGTCCCCTGGTCAAGTCCATTTTGTACAAAGGGTTGACTTCAGTAATGTTTTCTGGTCAGGAGCAGCAGCAGGTCTAGAGGCCATGCTCCCAGGGGACCCTCCAGGCTGTCGGACCATCAGTTGTTGTCTTTTAGCACAGTTCTTGAGCTGCACCCTTCTTTTTCTTGGGTTGCCACAGGGACTCAACACTGTGTGCCCCATCATGGCTGTCTTTGGTGGTGGCTGGCAATTGTCTGGTTCTTCTGGTCACACATTGATACAGTCTCCCATTACATGGGTTCTTCTCTCTCCTGGGCTCATTATTCTTCATGTCTTTGTTGTTCTTGGTGATCATCTGTTGCCGATGAGGTGGGACCACTTGGTGTACCTCAGATGGTAGCTTGCTAGTTTTTAACACCCCAGACACCACTCCCCAATATGGGTGCAGAAAACTCTCTTAGCAAAGGCTAGTTATGCCAGTTGGCTTCAGTGTCCCCCGAAAGCATGGTCCCCAGACCCCCACCACTGCTGCTCTATCCTTGCAATATTGGGTTAAGATTAGACCTGTTTTTGGTTTATGTTGAAGTCCAGTAAAATTGATCTACTTTCTGCTATGTGCTGTCACTGCTTTCACCTAACCAAATGTCTATCAACTCTCTAATCTATGACCAGCCCTTGCTCTCCCTCCCCATCCTGATAGCCATCGAAGAGTCTTTTCTTCTATGCATAAGTCTATTTTTAAGTCCTTATAGTAGAGGTCTCATACAATATTTGTCCCTTTGCCCCTGACTGGTTTCACTCAGCATAATGCTGCCAGTTGAAACTGGATTATGATATCCTTCCTGAAATCATCATTGTTCTTCTTCATTCCATAGTATTCCATTGAGTCTATATAACGTTGTTTATGCTTTCATCTGTTGATGGTTACCTGGGTTGATTCCATCTTTTTGCTGTTGTGGACTGTGCTGCAATAAACATTCATGTGCATGTATCCGTTTATGTGACAGCTTTTGTTTCTGTCGGCTATATTCTGAGCAGTGGGATTACTGGATCAAACGGTATCTATTTCTAGCTTTTTAAGGAAGCATCAAATTGCTTTCCATAGAGGTTGTACTATTTTGCAATCCCTCCAGCAGTGTAGGAGAGTTCCAGTCTCTCCAAAGCTCTCCAGCGTTTGTTGTTTTGTGCTTTTTAGATCATGGCCAGCTTTGTTGTGGTGAGATGGCATCTCATTGTAGTTTTGATTTGGATTTCTCTAATAGCTAGTGATCATGAGCGTTTCCTCATATGTCTTTTGGCTTCCTAGAAGTCCTCTCTAGTGTAGTGTCTGCACATCTCCTTTGTCCATTGCTTAATTGGGTCATTTACCTTTATCGTGTTGGTATTTTGCAGTATCTTGTAAATTATGGAGATCAGACGTCAGTCCAATATGTAGCTGCCAAATATTTTTTACTGTTCAGTAGGTGGTCTTTTAACTCTTTTGATAAAATCTTTAGGTGAACAAAACTGTTTGATTTTTAGTAGTTCCTATTTATGTATTTTCCATTCTGTTGATTGTACTTTGTCAGATTTTGAAGTCTCTTAAGTTGTGTATTAGAACTTCTATTGTTGACCATATTTTTCTTGCATGATCTTCATCATTCTAGGTTTGATATTTATGTTTTTGATCCATTTTGAGTTAGTTTCCATGTAGGATGTGAGATATGGGTCTTGTTTTACGTTTTTTTTGCAGGTGGATATCCAAGTTTGCTAAGACCTTAATGTTAAAGAGACTGTTTTTACCCCAGTTTACAATCTTAGGGCCTTTGTTGAATATCAACTGTTCATAACAGGATGGTGGCATGTCTGGGGTTCAACTCTGTTTCACTGGTCTGTATGTCTCTTTTGTACCAGTATGAGGCTGTTTTGACTATTGTGGCACTGTAATAAGTTCTAAGGTTGGATAGTGTGAGGCCTCCCACTGTATTCCTCCTTCGGTGCTTTGCTTATCTGGGGTTTATTTCCTTCCCAAATAAAGTTGGTGATTTGTTTCTCCATCTGATAAAAAATGACACTGGAATTAGTATTGTATAAGTAAATCACTTTGGGTAAAATAGACATTTTCACAATGTTAAATCTTCCTATCCATGAGCAGGGTAGGTTTCTCCATTTATGTAAGTCTCTCTTGGTTTCTTGCAGTAAGGTCTTGTAGTTCTGTCTGTATAGGTCTCCTATTTTTCTAGTTGGATTTATTTCTAGGTATTTTGTCTTCTTGGGGCTATAGTAAATAGCATTGATTTGGTGATTTCTTCTTTGATGATCTTTTTGTTGGTATAAAGGAATCCTACTGATTTACTTGTTTTTATCTTATATCCTGATAGTTTTCTGAACTCTTCTGTAAGTTCAACTAGTTTACTTATGGGTTCTTTAGGGTTCTCTTCATATACAATCATGTCATCTGCAAATAGGAAGATTTTTACTTCTACTTTGCTGATGCAGATGCCATTTATTTCTTTGTCTTGTCTAATTGATCTGGCTAAAACCTCTAGTACAATGTTCAATAGAAGTTGTGAGAATGGACATCCGTGTCTAGTTTCCATTCTCAAGGGGAATTATTTCAATCTTTCTCCTTCCAGGATCATGTAGGTGGTTGGCTTTGTGTTGATGGCCCTTATTGCACTGAGGAATTTCCCGTCTATTCCTATTTTGCTGAAAGTCTTTCTCTTTTTTGCTGACCCTCTACTTTACCAAGTGTTTTAGTCAGCTAGTGCCGCTCTAACAGAAATACCACAGAGTGGATGGCTTCAACAAAGGAAGGTTTATTCTTACACAGTTTGGTAGGTTGCAAGTCCATATTCAGGGTGTTTGCTCCAGGGAAAGGCTTCCCCCTTGTCGGGTCTGGAGGAAAGTCCGGTATTGCATCAGTCTTTGTCCAGGGAGTGTCTTGGTGCAGGAACCTCAGGTCTCAAGGATGTGCTCTTCTCCTGGTGCACATTTCTTGATGGTGCGAGGCTCCTCATTCTCTTTGTTTCCCTTTCCTTTTATCTCTTGCAAACTGAAAGCATTAAGGATGGGGCAAGCCACACTCCAGGTAAATTCCCCCTACTGCAGAGCAAGGAAGTAATCCTATGCAGGAATTTACAGCCACTTTAACATACAGTTTAGTGAAACCACACAATGTAGGACAGTCCCAAGGTACTGGGAATCATGTCCCAGCCACACGGCTGCACATTTTTTTGGGAGGACACAATTCAACCCATGACACCAAGTATGATGCCATTCTTCAGGAACTTGTCTCTCCTGATGACATGTGCGAAGTACACGAGATGAGGTGTCAGCATCCTCACTTCTAAGGAACATTCTCATTGTACTTCTTCCAAGACAGCTTTGCTCATTCTTCTGACAGCCCATGCTATATTCAGTATTCTTCACCAACAAGATAATTGAAAAAATAATAATTCTTCTTTGGTCTTTTTTATTTATTGTTCAGCTTTTTCATGAATGTAAGCTGATTGAAAATACCATGGCTTGAGTCAGGTGCACCTTAGTCCTCAAAGAGACATCTTTGTTTCTCAATACTTTAAAAGAGATCATTTGCACATACTTGCTTCTGCAATAAATTGATTTCTTGACTGATGCTTATATGAGTGTTAATTGTGGATCTAAGTAAAATGAAATCCTGAACAGCTTCAGTGTTTAATCCTCTTATCATGGCTTTGCTTTTTGTTCCACTTGTGAGGAATTGTTGTTTTCTTTATATTAAGGCATAATCCATACTGAAGGCTATAGTCTTGTATCTTCATCAGTAAGTGTTTTAAGTCCTCTTCACTTTTAGTCAGCACGGTTGTTATCATCTGCATAATGCAGGTTAAAGCATCTTCCTCTGAAACTGATGCTCTCTACTTCATAAAGTTCAGATTATTAGATTATTTTCTCACTACTCTATGCCAGAATTTTACTTGTGTGTGACACCAGTAATACTGTTTGAAAAATTCTGCATTCTGTTGGATAACTTTTCTTTGTAGTGGGTACAAATATGGATCTCTTCCAGTCAGTTATCTAGGTAACTGTCTTAAAAATTTCTTGGCATAGAGGAGTGAGACTCTCCAGTGCTGCATCTGTGTGTTGAAATATCTCAACTGATATTCTGTCCATCCCATAAGGCTTTTTCGCTAAAGCCCTCAGTGAAACTGGGACTTTTTCCTTCAGTATCATTGGTTCTTGATCATATGTTGCCTCCTGAAATGGCTGAATATAGACCAGTTATTTTTGGTACAGTGAGTCTGAATATTCCTTCTAACTTCCTTTGATGCTTCCTATGTCATTCAGTATTTTGTCCATGGGATCCTTCAAAATTGTAACTGAAAGCTTAAAAATGGCTTATGCTGATGCAAGAATTCAGGAAACATTTGTTGACTGAAGCTCAGAGTGAGTCTATGACAAAGAATGAGAAGGACTATGCAATAAGATGGGGCACTTGATAGAAAGGAAAGGAAAATTAACTATGAATCTATCATGCAGTTATTGGCTTGGTGTTTATGGTATTTTGGTAGAAGAATGACATGATCTAATGTATAATTTTGAAGAAAATAACTTCAGCAACAAACTGATGTGGATAATGATTTGGAAATAGAAAAAGTGTATAGAGGCAGAGTAGCTCACAGAAGAGGTTATATGTCCTAATGATGTAAAATCATTGAGATTTTTGACTGATGAGTGGGGGAAGGGTTAAGAAGAAGGTGAAGCCAAGTGCCATTGAGTAAGAAGAAGGAAGATTTAAAATTATTCTAAGTTCATACTGTTTACCAAAATAAGAAATTTTCTGGGCTTGAGTAAAGGTAAATGAGGGTAAATAGTGAGTTCAGTTTGGGATACATTGAGCTTAATGTAGCTCAGTCCTGCTGTTTTGTAAGTCGTAAGATGTATACACTGGAACACCAAGTAATGATCTCTATTAGAGGAAGAAATATGGATTTTACAGGAAGTTTTTTTTAAAAAAAAAAAAAAAACAGTAGATTTCCCAGAAAAGGAAAAAAAAAAAAAAAAAGAGGAATGACTAATTAGGGAGAAAAACATAAAAGTAGAGAAAAACAAATTGTCAGTGAGATAGGAGTAAAATGAGGAATCGGGTGGTAGAAATCAACTGAGAAGAGGGTCTGAATAAAGAAGGGCTTTGTAAAGGCCAAGCAGAGGATTGGAAATGCAGGGCAGGTTTTGGATGTTGAAGACTTTATAAGAACAGTTCTAGTGGAGTACAGGGGCAGAATGCAGATTGCACACAGTCAGAAGTGATTGGGAAAAAGCAGTTTATACTGGTACAAAATTTTCAATGAATTATGGGAAAGAGAAACATTCCTTGATATCTTCATGAAAGAATGCTAATATGGGAAAGGTTTAGAGAGTGTTGTCCTGTGGAAGAAAGGTAGGTGAAAGAAAGAGTTTCAAAATAGAAATTAATGAAGACAAAGAGATATGCTCTCAAATGAGATGAGGGGATGAAATTAACCTTGAACTACTGACAGATTCCCATCCCTCCAAGACAACAGAAAAATAATTAACTATAGATGCAAAGGCAGATAGATTTAAATGTAGGAGGCATCAAACTCTGGAATTTCCTACCTGATGGCCTCAAGTTGTTTTTTTTGTTTGTTTGTTTCTTTTTTTTCTGCAAACTAAGTTTCCAGGTGTTGTTCTCAGAACTTTGAACTAGTTCCTTCTGATTTGAACCCCTGATGAGAACTTATGTGTCCACCCCAGATATGCTGAGTTGGAATCTATATTTTAGTAAGATCTCCAGGTGATTCTTATAAGAATCTTTTTAAAATGTAGATTCTGATTCAACATATAGATATATATTCCAGATATATTTGAATATATCAGTTTTCTAGGTACTTGAACTGAAATAAATCAGCTGAAAGTCTTGGTTTTCCCAGGGGCGGAAGAGTCAGTCTCCTAGTAGAAAGACTATGCAGAATGGTGGGCACTTGAAATAGTTTTTTGCAAAGTAATTGGTATAAATAAATGGATACTCGATAGTGTTGAGAACCCATCAGAGGGTGTGGATTCTAAATGTTTAATGACACTAATTACTATTTTTATTTTATTCAGCAGCACCAGTTAGTTCAGGAGGAGGAGTCGAAAGAATGTGTTTGGGCTGATTTGTTTGCAGTTTGTCATAGGAGCCAGAGCAATATTACAAGTGACAAGAGAGTTAAGTATCATGGTAAAACTGAAATAGCAGTGCAAGTTAGATAGACAAAGAAGTAAAATTAGTTGGTTATTAGGTAAATGGAGTTTCTGATAAAAGTGACCTTGTTTACAGTGAAGCTTAGTGGATGGGCAAATTGCAAGAGGTTATGTATCTACCACTGGGGGATTTCAGAGAGATAGCCAGGTCAGAGTGTGATGAAAAAGAAGAAAAAAATCAAGAAATTATGAGGTGAATATTCAAGGGAATGGGTACAATTAGAAGTCTCCTGGGATGATAAAGTCAAACCAAATCTGTTGCCATCAAGTCAATTCCATCTCATAGCCACTGTATAGGACAATAGCACTGCCCCATAGAACTTCTAAGGAGTACTTGATGGATTTGAACTGGTGACTTTTTTGGTTAGCAGCCACAGAATGTAACCACTCTACCATCAGAGTTTCCCACTGGGAAGATAGCAGGATTGAACTGAATGGAAAGATAAACAATAAAAAAGCATCATTTGTGTCATGGATTGAATCGTCCCTCCTCCCCCCAAAATATGTGTAGTATTCTGGCTAGGTTGTAATTCATAGTATTGTGTGATGTTCCTATATGTTGTAAATCCTGCCTCTATGTTGTTAATGATGGACAGTGGGCAGAGGTTATGGTAGTGAGGCAGAACTCAGTTTCTATTAAATCTCTATTAAGATTATATTGTGCCTTGAGGCAATCTCTTGAGATGTAAAAGAAAGAAGCTGGCAGAGAGATTCTGGGATCTCATACCATTAGGAAAGAAACAGTGCTGGGAACAGCACACATCCTTTGAACCTGGGGTCCCTACCCCTCAGAAGCTTCCCAGAAGCAGGGGAAGATTGATGACAAGTAACTTCCTCCAGAACTAGCAGAGAAAGCCTTCCTCCGGATTTGGGCTTTCAGCCTCCTTTTCTGTAAGATAATGCATTTTCTTTCTTAAAGCCATCCACTTGTGGTCTTTCTGTTACAGTGACACTGGATGGGTAAGGAAATTAAGCACTCAGTTGCTAGCTCAAAAGTTAGGAGTTTCAACCTACCAGCAACTCTGCAGGAGAAAGATGTGGCAATGTATTTCCTTGAAGATTACAGCCATGAAAACCCCATGAACAATTCTACTGTGTGCTGTAGAGGAGCTAGGATCAATTTGATGGCAACAAGTATATAGAAAGAGAGAGAGAGAGAGAGTATGTGTGTACAAATGGCTACCTGAAAAACTGGTGGATCAAGTCCACCCATAGGCATCTTGGAAGAAAGTTCTGGTGATCTACTTCAAAAAAACTTAGACGTTAAAAACGCTATAGAGCACAGTTCTACTCTGACACACACTTACTGTTAACCAGTATCAACTTGAAGGGAAATTTGTGTTTGTTTCTATGTGTGTATATACATATATCCAGGTGTATATGTGTATGTGTATAAATATATATACCTGTATATACATATATGTGTACATGTATGTGTATACATATATGTATATGCACACATAAATGTATTGAAAAAAACCACACTCACATACATATATTTACATATTAATTTGTGACAGATATTTGATCCCATAGTGAGAAACTGAGAGTGATATAAGAACAGTTAGCCCCAGATCAGAAAGGTAGGTGAAAAGAGGTGGATGAAAGGGAACCCAAGATCTTTGCCTTCACATTTTCAAATGAGGGAAAAATTCTTGTCAGCAGTGAATTTTCTGCATGCATCTATGACTCAGCTGAAAGTGTTTAGACAAAAGAAAATAAGCTCTGTCCATGGGTGTGTGTGTACGTGTGTGTGTGTGCTTGTGTGTGTGTGTGTGTGTGAAAAGAGAGATGCCCAGAGGCTTGTGTCTTCATCATTTCACTGTGAATTGCTTTCCAGAACTCATTGGTGTTTATTGTAATTTTAAGTTCATTTTTTTACTCATCTCGCTCTAACCTAATTTATACCGTTAAATTTAAGCTTGTCCTTGGACTTTAATAATACTTACTTAAAAGTTCCCCTGTCTTTTTGCACATTTCAGATGAGGATCAGTTTAATGAAGTTGTCTTCATGGGGAAATAAATCCTTAGCTCTCCCCTAGTTTGAATTCAATGAAGTGCAATAGTCCTCTTTAAGCTGTTGATGGTCAGACTCCCTCCAAAATGAATGGCTCCTTTGACACTGGACAATGGGGTCAGAGCCACCATTAGTCTGCTGTCCTCTGAGAGAGTCTGCCAGAATTTCATTCCTTAGATGCCTATGTGGACTTGCTAGAGCCTTCATGTATTTGGGGCTTCATGTATTAGCAACAACAAGAGATCTATGCTCTCAAATAGTAACTCCCTGAACATTTTTCAATAGTTCATATTAATTTGCAGTGTTATTACATGTAATTTTGTAAGATATAGGGCATTTGGAGCCCTGCTGGCACAGTGGAAACGCTTGTGGTATAGTGCTTAAGTACTTACTGCAGCTGTTAACCACAAGATCGGCTGTTTGAATCCACAGATGCTCCTTGGAAATTCTATGAGCCAGTTCTACTGTGTCCTGTGGGGTCACTGTGAGTCAGAATCAACTCAACGGCAGGAGGTGTGGTTTGGTTTTGGTTTGGTGGCAAAGTCGTTAAGGATTCAGGCTGCTAACCAAAAGGCTGGCAGTTGGAATCCACAAGCCAGTCTTTTCAAAACCTCTTGGAGTAGTTCTGCTCTGTCCTGTGGGGTCACCTTAAATCAAAATCAATCTGATGGCAACAGGAAGAGGGTGTGTTTATTATGACACTCAATTTATATAAATCTTATCTTCTAAATTCCATCCGGAATTTCCAGATATAGCCTCTGACTAAGTAAACACATATAGTCAATGTACAATTTAAAAACTGAGGTCTTGAGCACATATAGCAGTCTGAAGAACTTGTCCTTTAAATTGTGAGTTCTGACCAAACTCTAGGTGGTTAGGGTCAGAGGCAGAGGTGCTGCATGCATAGTTGGTATCAGAACAGATGTGAGACAGAGAGGAACAGGAAGATAATCAACTGATTTGGATTCATCAACACAATTTGGTGTCAGAGAAGTGAGGCTTTGATTTTCCAACTAATGTCTCAACAGTTACTTTAAGATTTATTACTTATGCTTCCCTTGTTGTTTAAAGTTACCTATTCTTCCTCTGTTCCTTTTCCAGATAAATTAATCACTTTTAAATAACTACTAAGATTTTTTATTTTTTGAAATAAAATTGATATGCTCATTTCGTTGTCCCAGAAACCCTGGTGGTATAGTGGGTTAAGTACTACAGCTGCTAACCAATAGATCAGCAGTTCAGATCTACCAGGAACTCCTTGGAAACTCTGTGGGGCAGTTCTACTTTGTTCTATAGGGTAACTGTGAGTTAAAAATCAACTCTACAGCAATGAGTTGGTTTCATTGCCCAATGTGATAGTAAATATTCTTTCATTTTCAAGTGATAGCAAACTAACATTTGATAGTTCAGTAAGGGAACGTAGTCACTCTCATAACTATTGTACTGCTTATACAGCAGGTGAAGGATTTAGCTACAGCCAAACAAGAGTTCAGACAGTCTCTCAGGCCTCTGATTGTCTCTGCCTCTCTTGGTCTGGAATGACTTCATGGTGATACCATTCTTAGGCAGATGCCGTAAATGTGGTAGAAAAATCGCCACTGACAGAGCACGTGATACATCTTGATGTCTCGTAACTAAAAGGAAAAGAGACACCTTTTATCCCAGTATTAAACTGTAGGGCACAGCCATTTGCATTTCTATATTTCATTCAGGAAAGTGGATTCTTCTGATGAACAGCCATAGCTGCGTGCCTGGTTCTGGGGTTTGGAATAGAAATAAACTGATGGACCTACCAAGACTTATGCAGAAAGGCTAGGAGAGTCTATAAAAGAATGGATCGTAGTCAAAACAAAGTTACATATCCACTTTACTGGTATGGCCATACCTCAGGTAATTTATTCTCTAAATATGGAAATTTAGGAGTCCCGACCTCTCAGTTCCCTCAGTTCGGTCCAATACAAATACTTTTCCTTATTCTTCCACAGAGCCCTGGGCACTTTGCCCTCTCTAATTTCGCTAGCTAAAATGTTAAGTGTATGTGTCCATTAAAGATATATGTTTCAGAGTAAATTAATCTGAAATGCATTACCCATAAAAATAGTGGATGTATTTCACCAGTTTTCTGATAATATGTATGATTATTCTCATTTACATTTCCCAGGAAGGGATAATAGTTTATTTTCTTAGAATGTGTGATATGGATTTTTAATTCCAGCATGAAATAGATAAAGGTATTGCATTTTACAATCTACACAGGAACAGGAATTTAATGTGTGTGAAAAGACTGCTCATTTACTAGAATAATATATCCTAAATGAATTAACTGTGTTCATGGATAGCAAACACTGAAAGCAGTAATTGGAAAAATATATCAGCAGTCCAAATATTACTGCAGTCTTGGGCTGGAGGTAGAAATCCTCCTAAAGTCCTTGTTTTATCAGGTTGGAAAATGCTGAAATTATTGACTGAGATTCAAGTGCAAACAACTTAAGGTACAAAATTACAAAGGACGTAGAGGGACCCTAGTTTAAGCTATTTAATTAATTAGTTAAATAATTCTTAAGATCTCTTAATATCTAAAAACAGCTTCTGCATTAATTATAAGGACAAAATTTAAATTTCATCATAAGGTAAAACACATATAATAACCATGACATTTAAGCAAGTGTAGTAAGCAATTGAGTTTTAGCGTAAAGCGTGTATTTTTGTTATAATGATTTGCATTTATTGAAACCATGGGCTCTTTGTGTTGAGAACATCATGAAAATCTGATTTTATTACTTAGGAAGCTAACTTTGGTAATAGAGAAGACTTTGACGCTTAACACAATGGAAGATTGTGTCTTGCTCACTGCAAGACCAAAACAGTTGTTTCTGACTGATAGCAGCAGGTATTTTGCTCCATTCGGTTTTGCATAGAGCCAGGCTGAAGAATCTCTGTAATCTTGAACTCATGGCTTCCAGGGTCTCCCTGCAGCTCAGGGCAACATTATGACCCTCAAATTATTTGTGGGGACACCTTGGATATCCTATATGGTCACTGTGAGTCAGAATGAATGCCATGGCATTGGTTGTTTTATTTACTTTAGGGGAGGGGTTCTCTACAAGTGGCAGATTCAGTGAAAAGTCTAACTCTTATCCACACCTGAGCAGAATTTTCAGGTGGCTTGAGCCTTTATGGTGGTAGGAATTCTCCTGGGACTGATGCAGTTTATTGGCGTGAAATATATAAAGTGTGTGGAAGATTATGAAGTACAGAACATATGCATGGCTGTCATTGAACCATTCTCTTTTTGGTGTTGCAGATTTGCCTATCTCAATTGTCTTTGCATGAAAAGGCACTGTAATTGTCCAAAAATTACATGACCCAATGACTCCAGTCAGTGCCAGATAAGAATTTTCTGCCTTAGATACTGCCTGTTGCTACTTTCTGAGAGACACCCTGCTCAGGTGCATCTGAACTCAAGAATAACCTACCTAAAAGTAATCCTGACACAAAATACCATATATAACACAAAAAAACAAAGACAATAACCCTGTTGAGAAGAATAGAAGATATAAATGTAAATAATAACTGGTCTGACAGCCAGAAGTAGGGAAGAGAGTAGAGGATTTTAGGATTTAAGTTTCTAAGGGTATGTATTGCTTTTGCTCTCATTCTGTTGTCTAAGGTAGTCACATGATTATAACAAACTTCAAAGAAAGTTGGGAAAAGTAGGTATAATTCTCTGACCATGAAGACAAGGTAGTAGAATTGGTGATTAGTTGGCAGTCTCTGCCATGCAGCTATCAATGGGAAGTCCATATGTAGCAAAATTATAAGTTTTAGTTAAGATATATGCATGAAAATTCTTGTGAGTGTAGTAGTAAAGTGCTACAGTCAGAAACGAGAATGTCGACAGTTCAAATCCCACAGGCACTCCTTGGAAACTCTAGGGGACAGGTCTACTCTGTCTATATAGAGTCACTATGAGTTGGAATCAACTTAACAGCAGTGTTTTTTTCTGTTGTTTATTCATAAAAATATGTGCATGTGTACAGAAAATTAGTTGAGATATTCGTAAGTCAATAGACCAAATTATACATATGTATATGTAGAAGACTAAAAATCAATATTGATGCCAAAAATTGGTAACTAGTGTCATAATATCATTTCTCTAAATTCTATAATGTTTCTTAGTCATGTTTTAGCAAACACATGGTATAAAATTTGAAATACTTATATTTTCACTTTCAGAATTCTTTATTATACTGAAAAGCAAATTACTTTGGAATTAATAATAACCAAAACTAAACTTACAGATAACAAGTCAATTCTGACTATTAACAAACCTATAGAATGGAGTAGAACTGCAGTATAGGATTTTTAAGGCTGTAAATCTTTACAGAAGCACATTGTCAAATCATTTTTCCATGGACTGTTTTGTGGGTTCAGAACACTGAACTTTTGGTTAGTAGCCAAGTGTTTAAATGCTTCTCCACAAGAGCTCCTTTCATGATAACACCTAGCATTATTTCAGCTATTAGTATCTACTACTCCCTATTCTAGATGTGGTTTGTATATTTAAAATAAAAAAAAAAATGCTATTGAGTTAGTTCTGATTCACAGCAACCCTATAGACAGAGTAAAACAGCCCTGTAGAGTTTCCAAGTAGGATCTTGTGGATTCAAACTGTCAGGCTTTTGGTTAGCAACTTTAGCACTTAACCATAACACTACCAGGGTTTCCATTTTATACATAGCTGATTTAGTTCTGTTGTGTTTTTATTAAGTGTCGCAGAGTCATTTTTGACACAGAGAAACTACATGTGATAGAGAGTGGAACTGCCCGTAGGATTTTCTAGATTGTCTTTTAATGAACTCTGTCACCAGCTATTCCTCCCTCAGAGCTACAAACCTTTCAGTTAAGAGCCAAACATTTAACTATTTTAGCCACTGGGCTCCTTCATTTAATCCTAATTATAGTTATATTGTTAATTTATACATTTCACATATGAAGAAATGGTGTTCTGTGAATTTGGAAAAATTGTCTAGTAAGATAGTGGAGTCTAGATTAAATCTCAGATACCTTAGGTTCAGAATCTGAGCTCTTAGTCAGTATGAAGACAAAAGACATAACCCAGAAAACACTAGGGTTAGAGGCTCAAAGTCATTTGTGAAGCCATTTTCTGCTTAATAGAGTTTCAAAATATAGAGTATGATGCCACTTTAATGTTAATGCATGTTATTTTCAAACAGTCTGGTATATAAATGGGTGGTAATTTGGAATTTAAAAGAAAGCCTTTACTTTTATATATATATATATATATATATATATATATATATATCCAGGAAATAGACAAATTTATAGAAACACACTACATATTGAAACTAACATAGAGATTGTCATTGTTGCCAGGTGCCATTGAGTCAGTCCTGACTCTTAGCAACCCTATGAACAACAGAATGAAAAACTGCCTGATTTTGTGCCATGTCCACAATAGTTTTTATGCTTAAGGCCATAGTTGTGGCCACAGTATCAGTCCATCTTGTCTAGGTCTTCTCTTTTTCACTGACCTTCCACTCTACCAAGCATGATGTCCTTCTCCAGGGACTGGTCCTTCTTAACAACATGTCCAAAGTGTGTAAGACGCAGTCTTGCCGTCTTTGCTTCTAATGAGCACTCTGGTTGTACTTCTCCCAGAACAGACCTGTTTGTTCTTTCGGTGGCTCCATGGTACAGTGGCTACATGGTAGAGTGGAAGGTCAGCGAAAAAGAGAAGACCTAGACAAGATGGACTGATACTGTGGCCACAACTATGGCCTTAAGCATAAAAACTATTGTGGACATGGCACAAAATCAGGCGGTTTTTCATTCTGTTCAGCATTCGTCTTCAACACCACGTTTCAAATGCATCAATTCTTCTTCTATCTTCTTTGTTCCTTGTCCAGCTTTTGCATGCATATGATGCGACTGAAAATACAGTGGTTTGGGTCAGGTGCATTTCAGTCTTCAAGGTGGCATCATTACTTTTGAATACATGGAGGTAGAACAATTAAATAAACCCATAACAAAAGAAGAGATCGAAAAGGCAATTTAAAAGCTCCCAACAACAACAAAAAAGTCTTGGCCCTGGTGTCTTCTCTGGAGAGTTCTACAAAGCTTGCCGGGTTAACACCACTATTACTAAAGGTATTTCAAAGCATAGAAAAGGATAAAACTCTCCCAAACATTCTGTGAAGCCAGCCTAACCCTGATACCCAAACTAGGTAAAGATAACACCAAAGATGAAAATTACAGACAAGTATTTCTCATGATCTTAGGTGCAAAACTCAACAGAATTCTAGCCAATGGAATTCAACAGTATATCAAATACATAATTCACCATGATCAAGTGGGGTTCATACCAGAGGTATTTGGGTGGTTCATCATTAGGAAACAATCAACATAATCAACTATGTAAATAAAACAAGAAACACTTGATTTTATCAATTGATACACAAAGTCATTTGACAGAGTCCAACAACCCATCATGTTAGAAACTCTCAGCAAAATAGAAATATAAATGAAATCCTTCAATATAATAAAAGGCCTTTATAAAATACTTAGAAATAAATATAATAAGAGACACAAAAGCTCTTTACAAAGAAAACAAGAAGACACTACTGCCAGAAACCAAAAGAGACCTACATGAGTGGAGAAATCTACCTTGCTCATGGACAAGAAGACTCAACATCATGGAAATAGCTGTTTTACCCAAGCCCAGCCCTGTACCCAAAGTGATCTATATATACGCTGCAATCCTGATCCAAAAAGTTCAAAGGCATTTTTTTCTTTTAACATTTTTTTATTATGATTAAGTAAAACTGTATAATCCAAGCCAATTTCACATTCCTGCCTCTCTACAATTCTATCTGTTCTCCTGACCCTGTGACAGCACTCTTTTCCTTTTCACTCTTCTCTGCTAATATCCTCTTACCTGTCCTGTCCTGTCTACCCTCTTCTATCCCCTCTAGAAATAAATCAGCAGAACAGCTTTTTAAATAAATAAAACCATAAAATACACATAATACATGCTCACTCCCGAAGTCCAGTCCAGTCTTTTTCTGAAGTGTTGACCTCAGTGCTGGTTTCAGGTCTGGGGAAGCAGCAAATCTAGGGGAACCCTCCAGATTGACAGACCATCAGTTCAGCTATTTTAGTAGAGCTCTTGTTCTGTACATCTCCATTTGTCATGTTACATCAGGGACTCTACACTGTGTCCCAGATCAAGGCTGTCTTTGATAATGGCTGGACACCATCTGGTTCTTCTGGCCTTGTGCTGATGTAGTCCCTCAATCATATGAATCCTTCTGTCTCCTGGGCTCATTTTCCCTCATGTCTTTGATGTTCCTGGTTGTCATCTGTTCCAGGTGGATTAGGATAAATTGATGTTCCTCAGATGGCATCTTGATGGCTTTCAAGACCTTAGACATCACTCGCCAGCAGGGTGTACAGAAGACTCTCTTAGCAAAGACTAGGTATGCCAATTGAATTTAATGTCCTCTGAAAACAAGATCCCAAGACACCTGTCCCTACTACTCTATCCTTTGAAATGTTGGGTTGAATTTAGGAAACCTTTTAGTTTATGGTATAGTCCAGTTATGCTGACTACCATTTACTGTGTGCTGTCACACCCTTCACCTAACCAAATTCCTATTGACTGTCTAACTGAGGACCAACCCTCTCCTTCCCTCCCCACGCTTGTAGCTATCAAGAATCTTTTCTTCTGTACATAAGACCTTTTGTTACTCCTTATGTTAGTGGTCTCTTACTATATTTGTCCTTTTACAGCTGACTGATTTCACTCTGTGTAATGTCCTCTAGTTGATACCATGTTATGAGATGCTTCCTAAAATCATCATTGTTCTTTATCATCTCATAGTATTCCATTGTGTATATATACCATACTTTATCCATTCATCTGTTGATGGGCACTGCTAATTCCGCCTTTTTGCTATTGTGCACTGTACTGCAATAAACACCTGTGTGCACATTTCTGTTTGTGTGACAGCTCTTCTCTCTGTAGGATATATTCCAAGCAGTGAGATTGCTGGATCATATGTTATTTTCATTTCTAGCTTTTTAAAAAAGCACCAGATTGCTTTCCAAAGAGGTTGTACCATCTTGCATTCCCACTAGCAGTGCAGGAGAGTTCCAGTTTCTCCATAGCCTCTCCAGCATTTGTTTTGTGGTTTTTGGATTATTGCCAACCTCTTTAGAGTATCTCATTATAGTTTTGATTTGGATTTCTCTAATAGCCAACGATCATGAGCATTTCCTCATGTGTGTTTTGGCTGTTTGAATGTCTTCTTTGGTGAAGTGTCTGTGCATGTCCTTTGCCCATTGTTTAATTAGGTTGTCTTTCTCTTGTTGATGTTTTGCAGTACTCTGTAGACTATGGAAATTAGACGTTGATCCAGTATGTAGTTACCAAGTATTTTTTGCCATTCTGTAGGCAGCCGTTTAACTCTCTTAATAAAGTCTTTGGAGGAGCGTGTTTGCTTTTATCTATTTTCTCTTTTGTTGTTTGTGCATTGTTGGTAAGATTTTGTAGTCTGTCTAAGCCATGTATAGGAACTTCCATTTTTGTCACTATTTTTTGTTACTTAATCTTTATCATTTTACAATTGATATTTAGGCCTTTGATCTATTTTGATTTAATTTTTGTGTAAAGTGTGAGATATGGGTCTTGTTTCAGCTTTTTGCAGATAGATATCCAATTTTGCTAACACCATTTGCCAAAGATACTGTCTTTACCCCAGTTTATACCCTTTAGGACTTTGTCAAATATCAGGTGCTCGTAGGAGGATAGTGGTATGTCTGGATTCTCTGTTCCATTCCATTGGTCCATATGTCTATTTTTGTGCCAGTACCAGGCTGTGAAATAATTTCTAAGCTCAGGTAATGTGAGACCTTCTACTGTGTTCCTCTTCTTTAGTAATGTCTTACTGTTCCAAACTAAGTTAGTGTTTGTTTCTCCATCTCATTAAAAAGTGACATTGGAATTTGTACTGGGATTGCATTGTATATGTAAATAACTTTAGATAGAATAGACACTTTCACAATGTTAAGTCTTCTTATCCATGAGCATGGTAGGTTTCTCCACTTACGTAAGTTCCCTTTGGTTTCTTGTAAGAGTGGCTTGTAATTTTCTCTGTATAGGTCTCTTACATCTAATCCTAGTTATTTTATCTTCTTGGGGGCTATTGTGGTTGGGCTGGGGGGCTACTGTGAGTAGTGTTAATTTGGTGATTTCCTCTTTGTTGGTGTAAAGGAATACTACTAATTTATTTATGTTTATCTTATGTCCTGATACTTTTCTGAACTCTTCTATTAGTTCCAGTAGTTTGTGGATTCTTTAGAGTTTTATTTGTATACAATCATATCATTTCCAAATACAGATACTTTTATTTCTTTTTTTTCAATGCAGACACCTTTTATTTATTTGTCTTGTCTGATTGCACTGGCCAAAACCTCTGGCACAGTGTTGAATAGAAGTAGTGACAGTAGGCATCCTCAGGAGGAATTCTTTCAGTTTCTCTCCATTCAGGATGATATTGGTGGTTGGTTTTGCATAGATGCACCTTACTGTGTGGATGAATTTCCCTTCTATTCTGATTTTACTGAGAGTTTTTAACATGAATGGGTGTTGGACTTAGTCAAATGCCTTTTCTGCATCAATTGATAGAATTAAGTGATTCTTATCCTTTGTGTTATTTATGTGGTTGATCACATCAATAGATTATTTTCTTATGTTGAGGTAATCCTGCATCCCTACTTGGTCATGATGTTTTTTTTTTTTTTTTTTTTTTTTTTTTTTTAACATGTTGTTGAATTCTATTGGCTAGGATTTTGTTGACAATTTTTACATCTAGGTTCATGAGTGATATTGGTCTGTAATTTTCTTTTTCTGTGGGATCTGTCCCTGACTTTGGCATCAGGGTTATGTTGGCTTCATAGCATGAATTTGGAAATATTCTGTCCTTTTCTACATTGTTAAATAGACTTAGTAATATTGGAATTGATTCTGCTCTGAAAGCTTGGTAGAATTCTCTGGTGAAGACATCTGTGCCAGGACATTTTTTTTTTGTAGTTTTTAGATTACTCTTTCAATGTCTTCTTTTGTGATGGGTTTATTAAGTTCTGCTTCTCTTTGTGACAATTTTGGTAGGTGATGTGAATCTAGAAATTTGTCCATTTCCTCTAGGTTTTCAAATCTGTTAGAGTACAGTTTCTGATCATATTCTCTTATGATGCTTTTGATTTGATTTTTGTTGGGTCTGGTGTAACATCTCCTGTTTCACTTCTTATTCCGGTTGTTTCCTTTCCTGTTTTCCTTCTGCAAGTTTAGACAATGGTTTACCAATTTTGTTGATCTTTTCACAAAAACAGCTTTTGATTATGTGGATTCTTTCCATTGTTTTTCTATTCTCTAATTCATTTAGTTCTGCTTTAATCTTTCTTATCTGTTTTCTTCTGTTGTCTGAGGTGTTTATTTTGTTCTTCTCTTTCTTCCTTTTCAAGTTGTAGAGTTAATTCTTTGCTTTGGAGCCTTTCTTCATTCTGGATGTGTGCACTAATGAAGATAAATTGACCTGCAAGCACTGCTTTTGCTTTATCTCCTAGATTCTGGTAGGATGTATTTTTATTCTCATTTGATTCCATGAATTTCCTTATTGCATCCTTGATTTCTTCTATAACCCATGAGTTTTTGAGCAAGGTATTGTTCAGTTTCCATGAGTTCAAATTTCTGTTCATGTGTCTTCTGGGATTGATTTTAACTTTTATGTCTTTATGGTCTAAGAAGATACTTTGCAATAATTCAGTGGTTTGGATTTTGTTGAGACTTGCTTTATGGGCTAATACATGGTCTATTATGGAGAATGTTCCATGTGCGTTGGAAAAGAAGATATACTTGTCTGTTGTTGGGTAAAAAGTTCTGTATATGTTTGTGAGGTTGAGTTGTTTCATTGTTGCAAGAAGATCTTCTATGTCTTTATTGTGCTTTTTTTTCTAGATGATCAGTGCCTTACTGAAAGTGGAGTGTTGAAGGCTCCTATGGTTATTGTGGAGTGACCTCATTTTTCAATGTTGTCAGCATGTTTGATGTATTTAAATGCTGTTACATTGGACACATAAATATTTAATATTGTTATATCTTCCTTATGTATTGAACTTTTAAGCAATAAGTAATGACCATTCTTGTTCCTGATGGTGAATTTTACTTTAAAATCTATTTTATCTGAGATTAATATTGCCACTCCTGCTCTTCTTTACATCTTGTTTGCCTGGTATATATTTTTCCATCCTTTGATTTTCAATTTGTTCGTATCTCTGAGTCTAAGGTATGTTTCTTCTAAGCAGCATATAGATGGATCGTGTTTTTTGATCCAAGCTATTATTCCCTGTTCCTTAATGGGAGCATTTGTTCCATTTACATTTAGTGTCATTATTGATAGATATGTATTTAGCACTGTCATTTTGATGCCTTAATTTTTGTGTTGTTGATATTTTCTTTGTTCCACGTGATATTCTGTTCTGGGTTGTTTTATTTTATGGTTTGTTTTCTTTTTTCCCACCTTTTTTGTGTCATTTTTCTGTCTGTTGAGACTTTTGTATTGTGTTTCTTGTTTGGGTATGTAGTTTTGTTACTTTGCTTTGTGGCTACCCCTTTGCTCCCCACTAATGTTCTAATTTAAACCAGTCTTTATCTTTTTTATAGCTCCTTAATTTCCTCTCCATCTGAAAGAGCTGTGAGTACTGTAATATCTCCCTGCTTACAGTGTAATGCTGTCATAGTTTACTTGTTGAGCTTTCTGTTTCTGTACTTTTAGTATTTTAGCTTTTGTTGAGTCGACGGCACTTGGCTTTGGCTGGCAGTGACTTCTCTAACTAATTAGGATTCTGGATGCTATGTCCTGCATTACATCATTGGGTACACATCTGACATTATTGATTTTATAGTTGAAAAGCTTCTTTCAGTATTTCTTGTAATTTTGGCATGTTTTTTGCAGAGTCCCTAAGCTTCTGTTTGTCTGAGAATGTTCAAGTTTCACCATCGTATGTGAAAGGCAATTTGATGGACATTTAATTCTTGTTTGGAACGTTTTTCCTTCAGAGTTTTCTGTGTGTCACCCCTTTGCCTTCTTGCCAACAAGGTTTTGGTTGAAAAGTTGGAAGACATTTAACAAGGCTTACCTTTGTGTGTTAGTTTTTGTTTAAGCCTAGCTGCCTTTGAGAGTCTTTGCTTAGATTTCATTTTGTTAAACTTGGTTATAACAAGTCTTGGTATCTATCTTTTGGGATCTATGTGTTGTAGGGTTTCGTGAGCATCTTGAATAGCTGTCTTCTCTTCTTTCATGATATCAGTGACGTTTTCTCTCAGCATCGCTTCAGTAATTTTCTTCTGCATTTTCTGCTGTCTTTCCCTGTTCTGGAACTCCAGTTACACATAAATGGTTCCTCTTGATAGCCCCCACGTGATTCATTATGCTTCTTCATTTTTCTTGCTTCTTTTATCTGATTTTTTTCTCATAAATGCTGGTGTCAGTTTCTTTATCTTCATTATTTCTAATTCTGCATTCCATTTCCTCAATTCTGCTCTTTGGCTTTCCATTGAATTCTCTGATTCTGTAATTTTATTATTGATCTGGTGGATTTCAGATTATTGGCATTATAGCAGTTCATATAGTTTGTTTAATTTTTCATTTTGTTCTGCTGCACTTTGTTTAATCTCCACACTATTATCTAGAAGGGCTATACATAATTCTTTTGTATTTTACCTCTGATAATTTCAGGAAGGCTTTTTCCTCTGAGAAGTTTTTCTTTTTTTATTTTGAGAGTTTTTTGGAGCCAAAGAGTTCTGTTTCTTTAATTGGTTAGATATTGATTGTCGTCTTCATGCCATCAGAAAGCTATTAAGTTTCTGAGGTATTGTACCAGCAGAAGCTGTGATGTATCTCCAAGAAAGATGTGAGTAAGGACACTGCTACACTTGGCTGCCACCTGCTGCTGCATTGTCTAGGTGCTGCTGTCTTAAGTACTGCTTTTCTGGTGAGAGATATGCTGTCCAGCCTGCAGTGCTGCTCAGCTTGGCAACTGGCCTCAGCTGAGACCTCAGGGTGGCAGTCCCCACCTCCTGGCCTATAAAAATGTCAGCCTTCTTGTGCCAACTCTCCGGAATCACACCAGCAGACACTATGGCATAGCTCAGAGGAGGGAGAAGGGAAGGGTACCACCACTACTTGGCTGGATGCCACTGCTGTGTTCTCTAGATGTGATTGTCTTAAACACTTTTTCTGCTGAGTGAAGTGCTGTCTAGTGGTAGCTGGTAGTTTCCAGGTCCTCAGGGGTGGTGGGTTCCTGCTTCCTGGGTAACAAAGATGACAACCTACTTATGGAGTGTCTTGGGGGCCATGTCAGCAGAGCTATGGCATGGCTCAGTGATAGGAGAGGGAAACATTACCATCACACTTGGCCGCCAGCCACTGCTGAATTCTCTAAGTGCAGTTGTGTTGAAAACTGGTTTTCTGCTGACAGAGGAAATGTCCAGTGGCAGCTGGTAGCAGCTTACCCCTCAGGGGTAGCAGACTACCTCCTGGCTAAAAAGTTGATGACCTACTTATGGAGCCTCACAGGGGCTGGATCAATAGACACTATTGCTTCTCAGCATGGCTCAGTGAAGGGATCGGGATAGGGTGTCGACACACTCAGATGCCAGCCATCAGTGCATTCTCTTGATGTGATTGTCTTGAAAACAATTTTTTTTTTTCTTTGCTGAGAGAGGTACTGTCCAGTAGCAGCTGGTACCTGATGGGCCCTCAGGGGTGGAAGGCCCTACCTCCTGGCTGACAAAGATGACAATATGCTTGTGTAGTCTCTCAGTGGCCATGTCAGCAGATGCTACAGTGTGGCTCAGAGATGGGAGGAGGTGGGTAACACCACACTTGACTGCCAGCCACAAATTCATTCTCTTGGTGCAATTGTCTTAAAAACAGCTTTTCTGCTGAGAGAGGCACTGTCCAGTCAAGCACTGTTTCTTACTGTGGCAGCCAGCCCCAACCAGGCGCTCAGATGTGGCTGACTCTGCTTGTAAACTGACTAAGATGGGTTCCTACATGTGCTGTCTCCCTTGTGTCGCACTAGCAGAATGTATGTCATGGCTCAGAGAAGAAAGATGGGGAGAAAGACACTGGTGTCCTCAGCCACAAGCCATTGCTGGATTCTTAGATGTGACTGTCTTAAGTACAGCCTCTCTACTGTGAGAGATGCTGTCTACAGAGGCTTTGCAGCTCAGCTTGTCAGCTGGCCCCAGCCAGGCTCTCTGACTCAGCAGTCTCTGTCTCAGTCTCCTGGTTAACAAAGATGGCACCTGTACCTGTAAGCTTCTCCATTGCTGTGCCTGCAGAAGCAGGGCAGTTTGTGCTGCCATCTCTTCTCTGACAAAGGTAAATTTATCCTTCCTGTTGCCCAGTCCAATCTCGTAACTCTCTGCCTAATCTTGGGGGTTCTAGAATGCCCACTCTGCTCTGTTCAATTGTTGTTCTAGGCCTTAGTTTTCAGAGGGAATCAAGGAGACATATGACTAGTCCACCATCTTGTCCCTGCCTCCTCAATGACATTTTTTAATGATGAAACCAAAAGTAAACCTTGTGCCATCAAGTTGATGCTGACTCATAGCCACCCTATAGGACAGAGTAGAAGTTCCACATTGAGTTTCCAAGGAGTGCCTGGTGGATTTGAACTTCCAGCCTTTAGGTATGCAGCTGTAGCACTTAACCATGTGCCACCAGGGTTTCCTGGAGCCCCAGTACATGGCATAAATGGGATAGAAAACATTACTAACAATGCAAAAGCACCAGAATGCTAAGTAGATAACTGTGAGCTCCTAAAAACAAACATTTATGCTCATCTAAAGTCTTTACCAAAAGAGTGAAAAGAATCTACAGACTGGGAAAAAAAGTTTGGATACATCAGATCCAATCAGCGTCTCATCTCTAAAATCTGCAAAATCTCAATAACAAAGAGACAATTCATTTATGAATGGGCAAAGACTATGAACAGGCATGTCACCAATGAAGACATTCAGGTAGCTAATAGATATATGAGGAAATGCTTGTGATCATTAGCCATTAGAGGAATGCAAATCACAACTACAAGAAGGTAATCATCTCACCCCAACAAGGCTTGCGTTCATTCAAAAACACAAAATAATAAGTGTTGGAGCTGCTGTGGAGAGACTTGAACACTTGAACACTGCTGATGGAATGTAAAATGGTGCAACCACTTTGGAAATTGGTTTGGTGCTTTCTTGAGAAGCTGGAGACAGAAATACCGTATGATCCAGCAATCCTTCTTGGAATATGCCAAGCCAAGTGCCATTGAGTCAGACAGCCCTAGGGTCGCCATGAGTCTTGGAATATATCATAGAGAAATAAGAACTATCGGACAAATAGATACATGCACATAGATGTTTATTGCAGCACTGTCCACAGTAGCAAAAAAAAAAAAAGAATCAATCTAGGGCCCATCAACTGATGAATGAATGAATAAACTATGGTATATTCACACAATGGATTGTGCAATGATAAAGAGTAATAATTATTTTGGGAAACATATCATAACATGGAAGAATCTGGAATCATTATGCTAAGTGAAATTAGTTTTAAAAATAGAAATATTACATGTGACCACTTTTATAAGGACTCAAGAAAAGGTGTAAACACAGAAGAGAAAATTGTTTGATGGTTCTGAGAGTGAAGAGGGAGAGAGAAGGATATTCAATAATTAGACAGTAGACGGGAATTGCTCTAGGTGAAGAGAGGAACAACGCATAGTAAAAAAAATCAGCACAACTGGAATAAACTATAAGCTAAGAAATCTCCCAAATACAACCAAACACTTCAAAGGACAGAGCGAAGTTTCAGTAGTCTGGGGACTATGGTTTCAGGGAACATCTAGGTCAACTGACACAACAAATTTTTTTAAGAAAATGTCTTGCATCTCACTTTAGTGAGTGGTATCTGGTGTCTTAAAAGCTTGCAAGTAACCATCTAAGAAGCATCAATTGTTCCAACCTCCTAGAGCTAAGGGGAATGAAGAACATGGAAACCATAAGGGAAACATGTGGTCCAGAGACTACACCTGCATGAAACTGGAAGAACTAAGTGGTATCTAGCTACCACCAATGACAATCCTGACAGGGAACACAACAGAGTTCCTGACATAGCAAGAGAAACAAAAGGTGCAAACCTTGAACTCTGTTAAAAAGACCAGACTTTATGGGCTTACAGATTAGAGGGCCCCTAGAAGTCATTGGCCTCAGACTCATAGAGTGTAACTGAAACCTTTTCCAAAGCCAACTCTTCAAAGATTGGACTAGACTATAAGATGTAAAATGGTACTAGTGAAGAGTATGCTCCTGGCCTTAAGTAGGTATAGGAGATTAACTAGGCAGCTCCTGTCTGTACTGAGATGAGAAGATGGAGAGGGACAGGAAATGGTTGTGTGGACAAGGGAAATACAGGTAGAAAGGAGGAATGTGTTGTCACAGTATGGAGAGAGTAACTAGGGTTACATAACAATTTGTGTGCAAGTGTTCGTATGAAACACTGATTTGAATTGTAAACTTTCACTTAAAGCACAATAAAATATTTTTAAAAAATCCATATCTAATGTTACCTAATTTGGGTCCAGACTCTGGAGTAGTCGAGTCAATGAAACATACTCTAAGTCACAAAGAGGAAGAAGGTTTAGTAGGAGGTATGATACCACCAGAGACTCAATAGCAACACAAGCTATTCTCCACAGAATCTCAAGACAGCTTTTACATCAGTTTATATATCATCTTGGCAAGGATTACCTAATGCTTTTAAGCATGTAGCCCACAGATAATTGTGTATATCACAAATAATCACAGGAAACCACAGATATCTGTGTCAGACACTTGCACTCTAATCTGTATGTTTGTAACAAACAAAGCAAACATATAAAAATTCCATGGCTAGTGAAACTCACTTGCCGAGTCCACTCTGACTGAGATAAGGAGTAAGAAGGAAAGTTGTGGCTATAAAACAATGCCAAGGAGGCTTCCCAACTTCTGTCTCCCAGGCTGCAAGCCATTTCTCAGGAGAGCAAAGAAAAGGAGGGAGACCAACATCATATCTGTTCAAGGAGCTCTGTGCCCCGTTGGAAAGAGGCTAGAGTAGCTAGTTTAGTAAAAAAGAAAGATTGCTTATGGTATCATCATGACATTAGTTATGTTAAGCTCTCAATTACCCATTTTAGAAAGGAAAAAACATATTGGAAGGTACTAGGGTTATATCCTATTTCAAATTAAGAGAATGTGAAGATATAAACTCACTGTTAGTGATATTTCAGGTTTGTTTTCAATTATTGTACTTCACAACTATTTTAGTAATCCTGTGCTGCTATAAGGATACTGCAGATGGATGGCTTTAACAGAGAAGTTTTTCTCACACAGTCTAGTAAGCTACAAGTCCAAATTCAGGGTTCTAGCTTCAGGGGAAGGCTTTTTCTCCCTGTGGACTGTGGAGGAAAGTCTGTAGGACATGCTCTGTTCCTGCTCTGCTTTTTTGGTATTTGGGGGTGCCCATGTCTCTCTGTTTTCTTCTTTTTAAAATTTAAAAGAGGTTAATTGAAAACACAATCTCATGTTGTATGTAGACTGAGTCCTGCCTCATTAACATAACTGCCTCTAATCCTGTCTCATTAATGTCATAGAGGTAGGATTTAAAACACATAGGAAAACCATGTCAGATAGCAAAATGGTAGACAATCACACAATATTGGAAATGATGCCCTCATCAAATTGAGACACATTTTGGGGGACGCAATTCATTCCATAACAACAACCTTTCATCCTGTCTTGTCTCCAGCCTCTCACACAACATTCATGTCTTCATCTTCTTCACTTATTTTTTTTTTCTCAGATGTAGATTTCCTCCACTATCTGAAAACAGAGTGTTCCTGTGGAATCTTCCATAAGCAGAAATAGTGTAAAATGAAGACGCTATTAACCATTAGCATATATGTGATTTTTTTTTCTTTTCTTTTTTAACATTTTCAAATGGAAAAAGTAACCTATGAAATTACACCAAATAAAACACAAAACTCTTATAAGCTATCCTAGGCTTTTCTGATACCTTAGGACACATCTTACTAACAAATGAACAAAATTAATCAAGATAAAGCGCAGATGCTCACAGACACAGTTTAAAGCTGTGGTGGTTTGATGCTGAGATGCTGAATGTAGCTCTTGGGGAAGGCGTTTAATGATGCCACTCTTGCTACTCAGGGCACACACTCCCTCTTTTTTTGTGTGTGATTGAGTGAAAATTTACAGTACCATACTACCTCTTTAATAGCTTTCTGTAAAACAAATGCCAGATGTCTGTTTTCACCTTTTTCAGTAAAAGCGAAAACCCTCTTGGGATTTCTTTGGATTTATGAAAACAATACTAATTTAAATCTTCCATAAAAGGGAAGTGGGGTAAAGTGAACTATTGAAAAGCTGGGGCAACTTTTATTTATATGGCTACTTTTGTGGAAAGTGATACAGTGTTTTAGTTACAAAGAGTAGGTCCACTGGGTGGAATGCTGTTATAATTCAATGGCAAGATGATCTTTATTATACAAGGCATCTTTGTCTTCCTAACAGGGAAGAGAGCACAGCTTTCAGTGTAGAACAATTCTTAACACATAAAGTTAGAACTGTTCTCTAAAGGACTCGGTCCTTCTTGTGCATGTTGCATTAGTTTTTGTCAGTTGTTCATCTGGGCAAGGCACCATACTTAGTGTTTTGGATTAACTGATGTGTTTAATCATTATCAGAGCCCTGTATATTGATACTATTTTTATCTTCCAGCAAGGTAATTTAGTATTTACAATGGTTAAATAACATGATCAGCTAGTGAAGGAAGGATCCTAGTTCTGAACTCGGGAATTCTGATTCCAAAAATAAGGCTTCGAACTGATTCTTCTGACCCCTGCTGAAAATTCACACTTCCAACAAGTTCTCAGGAAGTTACGCACAGGATTACCTGGATTTTTATAAAATACAGATTCTGATTCAGTATATCTGGGGTAGAAATATAGGTTATACACAGGGCAAATTTAGAAATTTGCAGAAATGTAAATTCTCAGCAGGAGTTCAAGGAAAAAAAAAAGGATCAATTCAATGCCCTCCTCCAAAAGTAGTACTTAATTGCTCTGCTAACCTGCACCTGTGACTCCACACTTAATTCATGAATTGTCTTAGTTACACTGTTGTACTTTTTTTTTTAATTGATTCCTATGGGATGTGTGTTTAAATAGTTATCTATTCTCTTCATAACCACTGTCCTTCTTACCCTTCAGTAACTATGGTGAGGCTTGAGGAGTCCAGAGAATGATGAACATCATGAGAGAGACTACTGAGCACTTTCCATGACAAGTGTTACATATTTTATTTTAAATATCAGTCCCTACAAATTCTCACAACAATCTCAGTGGATACTTCATCAAAATAGTTTAGATGAGGAAAATTCATATCTCAAGGAGAACTGATAACTCTCTAGCATTCTCAGCTGTTAGTGCAAAGCCGAGTTCCAAACAGATTAGATTGACTCTAGGACATAAATTCTTTGTCATTAAGCTAAGAATTATTCTGAAGCAATTAATAAACCAAATTCTTTCATAGAAGGCATCGAATGTTATCATCACCACAGCCGAAAGTAGCAGGGAATATTAGCACAATGTAAACAAACAAACCAAATGCTCTCAGATTGATTCTGACTCCTGACTCCTATAATAGCATAGCACATAATTGCCCTGTAGGGTTTCCAAGGAGCAGCTGGTATATTTGAACTGCAGCAGAACACCTAGCTACTGTGCCATACCAGGGTTCCTTGCACAAGGTAAAAGGAATTTTTATTTTATTTTATTTTTTTTTATTTTTTTATATTTTTTTTATTTTTATTTTTTTCTGAACTTATCTATAATATAAAGGTAAAAGTAATTTAAATAAACATAGTAGTAATAAATGCTGAGTTTGTTATCCAGATACTCCTGTTTTTCTGAAGCACTTTAATCTTCCCCTTGTCATATTTTCTCCAGGCCTCTCCTCATCGTTACTGTAGTCACTTATCCATTTAATTGGTGTCTACTGTGTACTTCCTGTTTTCTAAACACAGTCATGTGTTCTATGAACAGTAGTGAGTAAAACAATAGCTTTTGCTCTGGTGAGAGATAAAAATGTTAGTCAACTCATATGAATATATAAGTAAAAATTATAATCAAGGACTGACCTGATTTGAAGTGGAGAGGTGCAGGAAAACCTTGCCTAGGAAAATGTTATTTTGGTTAATATCTGAAGGATGAATAGAGCTTTCTGGATATGACCAGGGTGGGGTAGAAAGAAAACATGCCAAGTCTCCCAAAGTAAGTATTTAAATAAATAAGTTCATTGGCTGATGAGATCCAATTTTTTAGTTAAGTTTCTTGACATATTTGATCATTCAGCCTCTCTAACTGTATAGGCGTCTACATAGTTAAGTGCATGGCATTTCTTAATCATAACCCCCATATCCAATAACCTCAATCACTATCTGGAATGTACTTTCAAATGAGAAAAAAAAAAAAAAGCGGATTTTATGTCATGTATAAAGGGGCAGATGAGAATAAGAGTATAAAATATAACCTGTGAAGTGTAAAAAATGCATCTGTAGGGGACCTATTGAATAATAAAAACAAATAGCCCTTTGCATTCAATAATATCATTGACATGTATCTTTAACTGATAGTACCAAATCATCAACCATGTTGAGTATGTTTGTGTAAATACCTAGAGAAATAGATGAATTGCATGTATTACGGATAGACGTTATTATTTTTAATTGATACCTCAAAACAGAGGTTTTGTTTATGTTCATAATTCACTTTTACACCACATCTAAATGAATGAGAAAATATTCTGTAGGGAGAGTTGTCTATTTTGATTTATGATATTTACCAATATCCCCTGGTGTTTTAGTCAGCTGGTAGTGCTCTAACAGAAATACCATGAAAGGATGGGTTTAACAGAGGAAAATTTAGTTTATACTTACACAGTCCAGTAGACTACAAGTTCAAATTCAGGATGTCTGCTCCACCAGAAGGCTTTCTCTCTGTTGGCTGTGAAGGAAAGTCCTTGTGTTGCATCAGTTGTTGGTCAGGGAGCATCCGGGCACAGGAACCTCAGGTCTGAAGGACGCGCTATAGTCTGCATGCTGCTTTCTTGATCCTGTGAGGCTCCACACTCTGCTTGCTTCTCTTTCGTTTTCTCTCTTTTAGGATAAAAGGTGATACAAGCCACACTCAGTTCGGTATCAGAAAGACACACTTTGTTGGAAATAATAGGATTAACACGTTAACAGAAATTCAAACAATATTATTAGCCGAATAGTCACTATTACATAAGGGAAGCTGCGCTTTCTCAAGAGCAAGATTAGGAACAAGGTCTTTCCCAGGCTTCTGCAAAAAATCCAGCAAACATTGTTTGTTAAAGCACTTGAGGACACAATAATAAATGACATGTGGAGGATAATTGTTGGTCAATAGATAAGATGAATGTTTTGCCTAATTGATGTGATGGCACCATGATTGTCACTATTAGCAGTTTTTCACAGGCATTCCTGGTTGCTGGATGTATCATAAATAATTTAATAATTTATCATAACTCAACTATGGAGACATCATTTTGATTTAAACTGAGCACAGATAGATATAGCCAGATATGTGATGGTCTAGAGTTAAAAGCAGGCCTGTTTTGCATTGACCTTACAAATGTGATTTGTAGGATAACTGAGGCAAAGTAAGGAGTTTTGTGAAGAAGCACTGGGTATATGTGTGGTTGGGAGGGCCTGTCTAAACAGTTCAAACTCTCTCGGTTCACTTTCTCCTCTCTGTGAGTGTTGCCCTATGGCTGGAGTATGAGCCACATTCACCTCTTACAGCTGAGCATATCATCTTTACTACAGAATTAACTGCTCAGCCTTCAAACTCCATACAGCTATGCAAAGAGAGACAAGGGCTAAAGCAGACAGGTAAAAATTATCACAGAGATGAGGCATCTGCAAGAGTGAGCCCCAAGCTGCAAAATTCTTTGGCTAGTGAACAAAGGAGTCTTTCCCGTGGATCCCCAAATTACACATAATGTTTATCTTGTAGACGTGCTTATTTTCATTTTGAATATTCATGTTTTAGCTGTTTCCTGAGCCTTTTGGTGTATTAAAATATGTCTTTTCATGTTTCTAGATGTGAATGCCTTTGTCATAAATCTTCGTATTATATGTTACCTTGTTGTGGAACGTCATTTTTCTTATTGTCATATAATTTCACTCTGTCAATCCCTGTTTCATTCAAGGTTTCAATTCATTTGGAAATGTGAATTTCATTTACTTGAAACAGGGAAAGTTAAAAGAAAACATAGCTGAGAGAACATTTCATTAGTTCTTTATTCCTACCATCTTATTTCCATTTATCCTGTTCTACTTAATAGTGAATGAGTTCAATATAACTTCAGTCACAGCGTTTTCTCACTGAGGAGTGTTCTGCCAGGATCCCATTTTAGAATGTATGTGTTTTAATTGGGTTTCCATGTGGTGATAGATGCAGAACTCCCTGCTATTCCTTTTCCAGCTTCTATAATTCTCAGCACAGATGGTTTTTATTACACTACTTCCTCCCACCCTTCACCACCCTGGCAATAAATACCGATAGAGCCCCCTGAGCTAGTCATTCTTCTTCAGGCCTCCAAACAGACCAGATAACATCTCCTGATTGGGAAGAGTTGACAGTGGGAGGACAGAATCATGACAAGACAGTCCAGCCGGCCCAGTCACCACTCTTGGGAATTTGAAATGGTGCAAGAAAAAAAATGGACCTGTTCTAAGTATAGTCAGACTTCAATCCTGGTGCTCTTTATTTAAGTTTTTTTTTTTTTTTTTTTTTTTTTTTTTTTTTTTTTTAGTTCTGCAGGGTAGAATGTGAGATGGAAAAGAATATGTTAATTGAAAGAGCCTCTCATGGAGTGAATTGTGTTACCCCCAATGTGTGTAAAAATGTATGTGTCTTTGGCAGAGCAGCGATTCCTGGTATTGTGTGACATTCCTTTACACTGTAAACCCTGCTGTTTGGTGTTAATGAGGATGGGTGTCAGTTGTATTGGTGGGGCAGGACTCAATGTGTAGGACTATATTCTGTCTTGGGCAATCTCTAGGAATACAAAAGAAAGGGAAATGAGGGAAAGATATGAGGATCTCACAGTACCAAGAAGCAGTGTCAGAAGCAAAGCCGGATCCCTGCACATCAGAAACTCCCAGTCCATGGGAAGATTGACAACAAGGCCCTTCCTCCAGCGCTAACTGGAGATAACATACCAAATTTGGACTTTTACCTACTAGACTGTAACAAAATAAAATTTCCCTTTGTTAAAGCCTTCCACTTGTGGCATTTCTGTTATAGTAGTACTACATAACCAAGAGTGTCTTGTTTTTCAGAAGGGTTAGTGGAGAATATGGAAGAAGCAGTGGACTGCAAGAAAAATTCAAGCATTTATGTAATGAAATCGACCTTGGGAAAAATAGCAAGGCCTGCCTTTAGGTGGTTTTTGTACCACATTTTGTGTCTCTTTATTCCCATCAATAGATACCGTTCCATTAAGGTGAAACTAAATCAGAGCTATTGCTATCCAGTCACTTCCAATCCACAATGACCCAACAGGACAGAGTAGAACTGCCTCACAGCGTTTCCAAGGAATAGCTGGTGGAGTCCAACTTCTGACTGTTTGGTTAGCAGTCTGAGTCCTTAGCCACTATGCCACATGAGCTCAATGGCTGGCAAATCTAAGGAGTTTATGAGACACCTCAAACTTTATTATTTACTTTTCATTCATTCCTTACCAATTCCTGGGTATGTAGGAAAACAGTGGTGAGCAAAAGAAGTCACTACTGCCATGAGTTTGTCATAGCAAATCATCATATTGTATGAATTCATAATTGCAAATGTAGAGAAATCTTATGAAAAAAAGACAGATTTCTATGGCATTGAGAGTTTGGAGTGTAATTAAGTAAGACTTTCCTTCCAGAAATCTGAAGCATGAGTAGAATTAACTAGGTATGTTTATTTTGAGTGAGGAGATTGGGAAACCATTTTCGGCAGGGCATACCTTAGGGGCAAAGGCTTGAGTAAGAGCTATGTAACTGCATGACAGGTGGTCTAATTTCTGAGCTGATAGGCTGAGAACCTAAAAGTTAAGAAGGCGAAAGTGCCGCTTATGAGTATATGCTCTAAGCCAAGATATAGTAGAAGTGTGTCATAGAAACCTGTGCCTAAGTAGCTAAGTGTCCCTTACACTGCTTTGCTAGAATTCAAGGAAGATTATCTACCTTTGCAGATTTCAGTGTAAAGGAAATTGACCTATTTTAGAGAGAAAATATGAGACAGCAGGTATACCATGGAGACAGGAAAAGCCATTCTGGGCTTTAAGCCCCAGAACTTTAACTTAATAAAGTTTTGCCTGGTAAAAATGCCCCCAAGAATTTTAAAATAAACCTCACTAGTTTTGGGAGACCAACTATTTGTACTTTGAAAAACTAATCTAAATTCTAAGTAACACTAATTATAGTCGATAATTGTTTTTGATGCTTTCATTTCTGAGTCTGAAAACTATTAGAATCAGAAGAAGCTAACTTACAAACCAGCGTTATGCTTGGATATTTGTCTTTTCTGAACACTTGCCACTCCAGTGCTTTGCTGTGTACGTGCTCCCTAATGCTGCTGCTGCTGCTGCTTCTTCTTTTTTTAATGTGTAGTACATTTCCTGCTTTCAGAAACAGTATTTGAAAGAAACCTTCGGAAAAACAGACAACAGAAAAATCCAGCAGACTGTCATTGATAGTTTAGAAAGAAATTTTATTTTTCCAAAGCCTAAAAATTATTTTATTGATTAGAAAGATATCTTGTAAATGTAAACATTAATATTATATAGCATATTTGTGCCTTAAGTTTGGAAATTATTTTCATTCTTTAGAAAAGAAAGAATGTTTTCTGGAGCTTAGCAAAAACTACGTCTGGAGAATTTCAGTATGTTACCAAGTATCCATGTGGAGAGACTGATAGAGCAAGAATCACAGAGGCTTGGGGATGATGCTGAATTAAAAACAAACTGTATGTGAAACATTTAAAGGTACATTAGTATTTAGAATCTCTAGTTCAGTTCAAAATGGGCCCTCGTGGCAAAGTGGGTAAAGCACTTGGCTGCAAACCAGCATGTGAATGGCCTTAACCTATCAGCCTTCCCATGACAGAAAGATATGGCAGTCTTCTTCCACAAAGGTCAGCAGTTCAAATCTACCAAGTGCTCCTTGGAAGCTTTATGGGGCAGTTCTGCTCTGTCCTGTAGGGTCACTGTGAATTGGAATTCACTTGATGACAATGGTGTTGGTTTGGGGTTAATTTCATTCAAAACCGTGAATTTTTTTTTCCTCCAAAATCACAGAATCCTAACTTACAGAGATGTATAAGGGATTTGTGCTAATATGAATGGCTTAATTTAAATGTATTCATGATGGAAATAAAAGATCCATAATACACATATTGCTGGGTAAATTTTAATCATGAAGTAGAAAAACAAGAAAAGTCAGACTCATGCCACCAGTATCCCAGTTCTCCATAACACTGAACTTTCGTAAACATGTATGCATTAGCTATGAATAAATTAGCTCTGAATGTCATCGAATACATTAATTTATGAGTAGCCTTTCTAAATCCCAAGTACTTCATAAGTCCAACCACTTTTAAAAAGAGATTTTGACATCTACCAGTTTTTAGTAATGATTCAATCAGTAAAACTTTAATTCATTTTGACAGCATTTTGCACCCAAGTTGAAGCTGTTAAGGCCAAGCTATGAAGTAATCTAGAGGAAAAGTTGTACACATCTTTGTGAGACTTAATCCTGTCTTTTATCAGAATCAAAGAAATTGGATAAAGCCACTGAAACAATAAGAATTGCCACGATTAGCTTTTATATTTCCCTGGATAATGCAATTCTACTTAACAAATAGTGTCCAAGGTGTTATACTGAGGAAGAAAATTGATTTCTTAACATAAACTTACATTACTAAACTACTGTAGGCAACCCTGGTGGTGTTATGGTTAGGAGTTATAGCTGGTAACAGAAAGTTGACAGTTTGGATCCACCAGGTCCTCTTTGCAAACGACATAGGGCAGTTCTACTCTTGACAATAGTCACTGTGAGTTGGAGTCAACTTGGTGCTAACATGTTTGTTTTGGTTCTGGTATATTACCCTGATTTCCCTTAATGGTGTTTCGATTTGTGTTAAATATGACCATATGTGTTTCACAACCCTTGTTCCAGGATAACAACTTTAATTATTTTTGCTGTTTGTTTAACATGCAAAGACCTGGACGAGAAATCAGCTATGGTTTGGAAAGATGTGGACCTACTTTCTTAAAAAAGAAAAAGCCAGTTGCTGTCCTGAAGTTGGGTTTGACTCATGGCAACCCTAAAGGTCAGAATAGAATTGCCCCATAGAGTTTCCAAGGAGTACTTTCTTAGTAAGTCTTAAAACCCTAGGATCCCTATATTAAAAAGTTTGAGAAAAAAGACATATTCTAAGCACTAGGTAACAGGTTAGATTTCAAAGCAGGATTTT
The DNA here is from genome assembly GCA_028571685.1 of Heterohyrax brucei. Lineage (NCBI taxonomy): Eukaryota > Metazoa > Chordata > Mammalia > Hyracoidea > Procaviidae > Heterohyrax > Heterohyrax brucei. Next base: position 35,466,710 of record CM053150.1, on the reverse strand, counting down.
TTTTTTTTTTTTGCAAGATGAAATCCATTTAAAAAAAAAAAAAAAAAAAACGAATGGCTAAATGGTTCCAAGAAAATATCATGCCCAGAAAAGCTGGGGTGTTGTGACAAAGTAAGTAAATAGAAGGCAAGTCTAGACAGAACACCAAAAAGAAGAGGAAATGAGCACAGGGCTTGGGATCATTATCTTATATCAAGGGCTCTGGTTTTAAATTGAATTTTCACTCTAGTTGCCCTGTGAATTTACATAGAGTTGTAATCACTCCAAGAATAAAAGGCTATCTGAATGGAAAGAAATAACATATTGTTCACAAATTTTGAAAGAACATGACACTTAATTCTGTGACCCCAAAGAGTAAGTATAGAGTATATATCCAAAAATTACTCTGTAATTCCTTTGAGAATAAAGTAAAAAAAAAAAAAAAAAAATTAAATATAGATATCATAGAGAGGGGAATCAAAGAACTAAAGACAACATCCCAAGGAATAAAAATTTAGGTCAGGTCACTTTTAGAATCCTCAAATTTGTGTAACTGAATAAAATTTGACCTCGCTAACTCATCTTAAATCATTATCAGTCATGCTAGACATTTAATTTATTAACTTACTCCTTGACTTGACATTAAAGGTACCTGGCTTCTTGCTACCTAGCTGTTGTTGGGTGCAATCAAGTTGATTCCTACTCATACCAAGAATGTGCACAACAGAACAAAATACTGCCTGGTCCTGTGCTAGCCTCACAATCACTGCTATGCTTAAGTCTGTTGTGAGGGCCAGGGTGTCAGTCCGTTTCATTGAGGGTGTTCGTATTTTTCACTGACCACCTATTTTACCAAACATGATGTCTTTCCTCTGAAATTGATCCCTGCTGACAACATATCCCAGATATGTGAGACCAGTCTCTTCTTCTTTGCTTCCAAAGAGGATTATGGTTATACTTCTTCCAAGTCAGATTTGTTCATTCTTTTGACAGTCCAGTGTGTATTCAATATTCTTCTCTAACACTGCAATTTAAAGGCATCAGTTCTTCAGCCATCCTTATTCCTTGTCCAGCTTCCATATGCCTATGAAGCTATTAAAAACACCATAGCTTGGGTCAGGCATACTTGAATCCTCAAGGTGACACCTTTGCTTTTCAACATTTTAAAGAGGTGTTTTACAGCAGATTTGCTGGATGCAATAGTTCTTTTGATTTCTGGACTTCTGCTTCCATGGGTGTTGATTGTGGATCCAAGTAAAATGAAATCCTTGACAACTACAATCGTTTCTCTGTTTATCATGATGTTGCTAATTGGTCCAGCCATGAGGATTTTTGTTTTATGCTGAGATATAGGTCATACTGAAGTCTGTAGTCTCTGATCTTCATCAGTAAGTGCTTCAAATGCTCTTCACTTTCAGCAAGCCAGGTTGTATCATCTGCATGATGAAGTTCAGTGATGGATCTTCCTCCTATCCTGATGTCATGTTCTTCTTGATTATAGTCCAGCTACATACAGATTGAACAAGTATGATGAAAAGATACAGCTCTGGTGCACCTTTTTCCTGACTTTAAGCCATGCAACTTCTCCTTGTCCTGTTTGAACAACTGCCTTTTAATCTATGTACAGATTCTGCATGTGCACATCTAAGTGTCCTGAAATTTCCATTCTTCACAATGTTATCCATATTCATTATGATCCACATGAGTGACTGACTTTGTGTAGTCAATAAAACACAGATAAACATCTTTCTGGTATTGTCTGCTTTCAGCCAAGATCTATCTAACATTCATAGTGGTTCCATTTCCTCCTCTGAAACAACTCAAATTTTTGGCAGTTCCCTGTCTATGTACTGGGGCAGCCACTTGTGAATTGTCTTCAGAAAAGTTCTACTTGCACGTGATATTAATGATAATGTTCAATAATTTCCACATTCAGTTAAATCACCTTTTTGGAAATAGTCATAAATATGTAGCTTTTCTAATTCTTTGGCAACTGTCTTCCAAATTTCTTGGCACAAACAGGGGAACACTTCTAGTACTCCATCCCTTTGTTGAAACATCTCAGTTGGCATCCCTTCAATTCCTGGAGCCTTGTTTTTAAACAATGTCTTCAGTGACACTTATACTTCTCCCTTCACTAATACCAGTTCCTGATTATATGCTCTGTTGAAATGGTGGAAAATCAACAATTTCTTTCCAGTGTAGTGATTCTGTGTATTCTTTCCATCTTCTGTTGATGCCTCCTGCATCTTTTAATATTTTCCCTGTAAAAGGCTTCACTATTGCAACTTGGTGCTTAAATTTTTTTCTTCAGTTCTTTCAGCTTGAGAAATGGGGGGTGTATTTTTCCCATTTCATTTTCTAACTCCAGGTCTTAGCATATGTCCATATAATAGTTTGCCTTCTAGTGCCACCTTGACATTGCCTTTTCAGCTGTTTGACTTCACCACTTCCTTCTTATGCTTTAGATCTTCTGACATCCATTTTGTTCTTTTCTTTCTTACCTGTCTTTTCAGAGATCTCTTGCTTTCTTCCTGTATAATGTCCTTCTGCAACTTGTCTGGTCTTTGGTTATTGGTGTTCAACACATCTAATCTATTCTTGAGATGGTCTCTAAATTTAGGACAGATAGACTCATGGTCATGTGGTTGTACTTTGGCTTTCATGGACTTGTTCTGATTTTCTTCAGATTTACCTTGAACTTTCATATAAGTGATTGATATGCTGTTCTACAGTTGCCCCCTTACCTTGTTCTCACTGATGACATTGAGCTTTTGCATCATCTCCACATGTGTAGTCAGTTTGATTCCGGTGTTTTCCATTGGTGAGGTCATTGTGTGTACCTGCTGTTTATGTTGGTGAAAAAAACGTATTTGCAATGAGTAAGTCGTTGGTCTTGTAAAATTCTATCATACATGCCTGGCTTTGTTTCTGTCACTAAGGCGATAGTTTCTGACTATGAGTCCTTCTTTGTTTCCAACTTTTGCATTTCAGTTGCTGGTGATTCATTCAGTCAATAGTAATTGCCAATGCTGATTGCACCACTGATCAATTTTTTTTTATTTTTGGACTGCAGGAGTTGGTAAAAAAAAAATCTTCATTTTCTTCTTATTTTGTCTTCGTGGTTAGCGTATGAATCTGAATAGTAGTGGTATCCACTGGTCTTCCTTGGAGGCTGTTGTAGATTGAATTATATCCCCTCAAAAACATGTATAGCAATTTGGCTAGGCCATGTTTCCCAGTACTGTGTGGTTGTCTTCCATTTCGTGATTGTAATTTTATTGTAATGAGAATTTGGGTAGGATTATAACACTCTGACTAAGGTTCCATCCATAGTTCAATGTAAAGGGATTTTCTTTGGGATATGACCTAAACTTATTTTTAACTTACAAAGGATGAAAGGAAAAGGAAGCAATCAGAGAGATGGAGGCCTCATACCACCAAGAAAGCAGTGCTGGAAGCAAAACATGTCCTTTGGACCTGCAGTTCCTTCATGAAGAAGTTACTATTCCAGTGGAACATTGACAGGAAGACCCATAAAGAGAGAAAGCCTTCCCGCGGAGCTGACATCCTGAATTTGGACTTTTACTTTGCTGTGAAGAAGTAAATTTCCTTTTGTTAAAGCCATTCACTTGTGGTATTTCTGTTATAGCAGCAATAGATTACTAAAACAGAGGCATATGGATATCATCCTATCACTAAGAGCATTGCTGCCCATCTAGTATCTCTGTATCCCATTTGTGTGCAATGTCAATCCCTTGTCTCATCATGCAATAGTATGTCATATCTGCTGTTATTTTAACTCATTCTTTTGTTAGAGTGCAAATTCATTGAAACCAGGCTCTGTATCTGATTCATTGTTGTATCATCCAAGTCTTCTTTACATTATTAGATGCACTCACATCAGGAATGAATTGATGAGTTAATTAGTAAGTAAGGAAATAAATCGATGAATAACGAAAGATTGAATTAACTAGAAGACATTAATTGAATTTTTTCATAAATATAAAAGGCCCTTCTATATTTAGTAAAATATTCTCATTCTTTTGCAAATCTTGTTCAAGTATGACTTCAGATAAGCCCATTTTAGCATATATCTGGAAATCCAGCAGAATTACTGCCTTTCTGATGCTGCCGTTTACCGCAAACCATGTAAGTCTTCTTTAAACTGTAGTCTCAGGCCATGGAGAATAAATTGGGGAGAATACTTGGTATGTGTATCTGTTACAAATGAGTTGGAGGGGCAGGAGGGATAAAATTTAAACAAATAATTGTTTTAATAGTCAACTAAGAACAAAAGAATAGAAGAAAATTCTAGTAGCTTAGAATAGCTTTGACAGGAAAAAGACTATAGAGAAACAGGCTGGCATCTAAAGGAGCATAATGTTTTTTGTTTGTTTTGTTTTGTTTTGTTGTTTTTGTGATGAAAACAATAGGTTCAGAATTAAAGAAGAATAATAAGAAATTCCTCCCTATTTTTTTTTAAGTTGTTTTTAGGAACTTGTAAAATGAAAATTAAAAATAAAATTAGTGGAAGAAAATAAATCCTAATATCGTTTCAATAATACTATCACTTTGATTAAAACAAATCAAGTGGTTCATGCATCAACCCCAAATATATACCATTCCCCAAACCAATAACAGTTGATCAAGTTATATTTTTATGTTTACATTTTGAGTTACAAAAGTGATTCATAAGTATATACTTTAATATTCTCTCATTCTCCAGAATTCTTTTTTTCCACAGGAGTGTTTTTTATACTCCACATAATCTCCAATCAGCTGTGCTCATTCAGCAATAGGGACAACTTTTATAGTTATGATGGCTACAAGGTAGTTAACTGCCCCCGATAGACTGGTGCATAGCTTTTCAGTATTAAAAGATTTCAGTATTAAAAGACTTTCAAAATATATATATATTTTTTTATTATGTGTCTGATTGTTTGCATACTATCAATATAGTTATGTTCCTGTTTCTCTAAATGGTATTGCTTGGTGTGAGGTTTGTTTTATAAAAAGACTGTACCAACACAGATTTTTACAAAGAGTGCATGTAAGTGCCTATTTTCCCATCCTTTCACACAAACTGCGTATTATGGTTTCTGAAATTCTGCCAATATGATGTGTGTGTTATTTCGAAGTTGTACTTATTTGACATTTAGTGACTTTGAACACATTTTTCATGTATTTATTGCTTAATGAAGCAACATTGGAATGAATGCAATGCTTATTCATTGAGAACTCAATGATATATTTTACAATACAGTTTGCCCTAAGCTAAGCCTGTCAGTTGTAAACAGCTCTTTCTACTATCAAGCTAGTAATGACAAATTTGAAATGTCTTCTTCTTTTTCTGTCCTTTGATAGGAATACTTGACTTTTGCATTGGGTTTGGCACACATAAGGGTTCTAGCAGTATTCTGATCTATTAGTTGAAACACAGTGGAGGAGTATTACCTGTAGAATGCTTCATTCTTCCTCCTCTGTCCCATACAACTGAGAAGAAAGAAGTATAAGAAACAACTTCCTTTTTAATACTTTATACATAAGTGATCTATGGACAAATTTTTGACTATGTAGCATTTTCTTTTAACATCTTAACTGTTTTCTTTTTGTATTTATGTTTTTAGTAAATACCCTCACTGATGTACCTCAAATTGTACATTTCACTTCTGTTAGACTTCATAAGCTGGCTAAAGAGGAACGGAAAGGATAAAATTTTAAAAACATAGTCAAAGGAGACCATGTCCTGTCATTTAATGGGAAATTGTGGTTTTAAAATGAATCTTTAACTTAGTCTCTGAGAAATAAGTGTGCAGTTCGTAAGTGACCCATGTGAACTCTTAGTTGCCATTGTTCTCATATGCCTTGTTGTTGAGCCCCTGATACCACTAATATGATGAAAAAACTGGTCAGCAGCATGGTCTTTGGAAACTCTGATGGTGTAGTGGTTAAGCGTTGCATCTGCTGACCAAAAGGTTGTTAGATAAACCCAGCAGGCACTCCTTGGAAACTGTAGAGCAGTTCTACTCTGTTTTATAGGGCTGTTCTGAGTGAAAATCAACTCAACTGCAGGGTATTTTTATTTATTTATTTATTTATTTATTTTATTTTGGTAGTGTAGGCTTTGGAGATGGATCGCCTAGGTCTGAAATCTAGCTCTGCCTTTACTAGCTGTCTAATTGTTGACAAGTTATTTAACCTGTAGTTCCTTACATTTCTAATTCATGAAGATAGGCTAATTTTATCTCCTCCATAGGGTTGCTGTGAGGATTTGAAGACTTGTTACGTACATAAAGATCGTATATCGTGTAAGTAAGCATCATGTGATTGTGATGTGGCACTTTCATCAGGCATTTATTTGGAAGGTGTCAAATACAATTTGAGGTACATTAGTGAGGGCATTTACTAACAATATAAATACAGAAAGAAAATAGTAAGATGTTAAAAGAAAATGCTACATACTCAAAAATTTGTCCACAGATTCACCTATGTATAAGCTATTAAAAAGGAGACTGTTTCTTATACTTCTTTCTTCTCAATAGTGTGAGACAGAGGAGGAAGAATGCAGCATTCTATAGGTGATACTCTTCCACTGTGTTTCAACTAATAGATTAGAATACATCAACCTTACTTGGCATCTTTATATGGAAAGAACTGTAGTCTATGTCCAAAAAATCCACTTATAAAAGACTTTTCTGAAAACTACTTATTCATTTAGAAATTGCCTTGCTTAAGAGTTTTTAACTGGGCCACAAAAGTTATGGGTAGAAGCATAACTTAAAATTTTTATCAGTAATTATCTCATAAACATGTTCACAACATATCTGGAATATGGATATTGATATGGTTAGTGTATAATACTTTTTATAGGTATAAATTAGGTAAGTACTGCTTAGAAAAGATGGTCATGCCAATGCTGTTGTGGTTAAGTGCCATCCAGTTGGATCTGACTCATAGCTTCCCTGTAGGACAGAGTACAACTGCCCCATAGGGTTTCAGAAGAGCAGCTGGTAGATTTGAACTGCTGACCTTTTGATTAGCAACCAGGCTCTTAACCAGTGTGCCACCAGGGCTCTGGGATAATTATGTACTTGGTATATTTCTTTCAGGGCAAGTGGTTTGTCAAAGTATTGATTCAAGAAAAAAATAATAAAAAAGTATTTATGAAGAATGCATTAATTCTACCTATAATCCCACCAGCCTTCTTAAGCCATAGCATTTATTTTTCCAGATTGTAAAAGGGCTACTGATATTAGGCTGGCATTGTAATTGGGAGCTTTACTTTGAATAGGAGCTGACTTAATTTGAAGATGGGATTTGGAATAAACTTGATAATCAGAGTATCAGCAGAAGCTGTTGTAAACACTGGAATGAAACTAAGCATTGCCAGACAGATGTGTGGGCTATGATTCCTGATGTTGTTCAGTGTTCCCATGTGTTATAAGTCTTGTTTCTATGATGCTTGTGAGGGAGGATGGGCAGCAGTGGTGATGGTGGGGCGGGACTCAGTATGTAAGACTATATTGTGCCTTGAAGCTATTTCTTGAGACAGAAAAGAAATAAGATAGCAGACTGAGTGTTAACAGTTCTCCTTGTTTCTTTCTGAGTTTTCTATCCATTCATGATTTCAAAACTGCTTCCCTATTTTAGATATCTGTTAGGCCAGCACCCCACTCCCAGTACAAAATTCTGTCTTAGTCATCTAGTGCTGCTATTACAGAAGCATCATAAATCGATGGTTTTAACAAAGAGAAAATTTCATTTTGTCGCGGTCTAGAAGGCTACAAGTCCAAATTCAGGGCATCAGCTCCAGGGAAAATCTTTCTCTGCTCTGGAAGAAGGTCCTTTGTGTCAATCTTTGCCTGTACTGGCAGCTTCTGAGTCACAGGGACCCTGAGTCTTTTCCAAGGGACATGCTCTGCTCCTGGCACTGCATCTTTTTGGTATGAGGTCTCCAACTTGGTCTGTTATCTTCGTTTAATGTCTCAAGAGATTGCCTCAAGGCACAACGCAGTTTACAGTCTTCCTTACTGAGTCCTGCCCCACTGTCACAACTGCTGCCCGTCTTGCCACATTGGCATCATAGATGCACGACTTCTGACGTATGGGAACATAACACAGTGGCAGAAATCATAGCCCAGACAAATTGCTGCACACACTTTTGGGGAGACACAGTTCATTTTGTTCTTCATTTATTCCAGAATTCCAATTCTTCATTTATTCTAGAATTAAGGCAGTGATACAGAGTTTGAGGGCATAGTCTTCCAAGACAATGAGAGCGAAGTTCAGCCTTACTAGCCCTCTCTACTTTGAGGGCTCCCTATCCATTTTAGCCTGTTTTCTCATTTGTTAGGTGGAGTTAATAATCACTGCTTTATGTGTTTTTTTTAAGAAATTATGCCATATAGAGAGAAAGACACACACATATATATATATACATATATATGGGATAAATGTATGTAAAATATGATATACATATGTAATTTGTAATCAAGCCTGCAAGGACTACAGAAGACTACAGTGAGTCTGTGAGTAAGATTATTATACATAGTATGTATAGTATATATACATAATACATTATGAGAAATTATACATAAATAAATACATATAAAATGTATATATACTTGCCTTGAGTTATACTCTAGCATATAGTAAGAATTCAGTAAATCTAGGTGTTGAATCTGTTATTGTCATTATTTAACAATAATCTATTACAGCAGCAGTAGGCATATTTATCCCTATTGTTATACAAGATTTGCTAGAACTCTACATGGAGATGTGAATGAAATACCATATACATACATCATATAAATGTTGTATTTAAATTAGTCTAGATTCTCCAGATCACTCAGATATGTGATAGGTATTCTTTTGGCATTCTTAGTGTATAAATGTGTTGTTTTATTTTAAGAAATATTTTTTCCCTCAGTTCCTTAAAGATGCCATAGAGTGGCTAAGTAAAACATTCTATCAGTGATTAAGACGTAAGGTTTGCTTACACGTAGAGAATAGAGACTATGGGGAGATAAAAAGTCAGTTTTTGAATCAGTGCAGTAAAGGTCAGTGATAGCCTCAAGTGCATTGACTGTGATATGGGGAACAGTCAAAAAGCCTAAATTCTGTGAAGACTTTTGTTACCCCTGTCTTAGTTGTCTAGTGCTGCTGTAACAGAAATATCACGAGTGCAAACCTTTGACAAAGAGAAATCCATTTCCTCACAATAAAGTAGGCTAAAAGTCTCAATTCAGATAAATGTTTTGCCAGACTAAGGGCTTCTTTGTGCAGGAACCCTGGATCCAAAGAACAAGCTCTGCTCCTGGCATTGCTTTCTTGGTGTTGTGAGGTCTCCCTGTCTCTGCTCTCTTGTTTCTTTTATATCTCAAGAGATTGTCTCAAAATACAATCTAGCAGGTTGAATCTGCCTCACTACTGCCCATCCTCCCTCGTTCACATCACAAAGGTGGGATTTACAAAATACAGGGAAAAAACACAGTGCCAGGAATCATGGCCTAGCTAAACTGATACACACATTTTGGGGCACATAATTCAATCCATGGCATTCCACTTGTTGGTTCCCCTCAAAATTGCATACTAGCAACAGGTAAAACATTCATATCATAGGAAAAGTTTTAACTTCAAGTCCAAAATCCAAAAATTCTTCTTCATCTCTGAAACCTAGAATACAAATTATCAGCTTCCAAAGATACTATGGCAGAACATGCACAAGTTACAGATTTCCATTATTAACAGGAGAAAGTGCAGGGTAAAAAGGGATAACAGATACCTAGCAAGTCAGCAAAACACATTATGTTAGCTCTGAAGGCTTTGAAATAGTCTCTTCTCTGAGACGGTTTATGTAATGTCTCAGCCCTCTAGACTCTAGGTCTTGGCCACACTCTTCAGATTATGTGTGAAGGCCCCTTAGCCCTGGGCGTCAGACCCACCTTCTAGGTCCACTGGGACAGTAACTCTACTCCCCTGGCTTTAGGAACACCATTCTCCCAGTCCGAATGAATGAAGACTCTATCTTTAGAGACAGCAGAGGCCATGGCTCCGACCTTTAAAATCTCCTTGAGATCATGGCCATATCTTTTGAGACTGAGGCAGCTCAGCTCCTTGTACTGCTTGTCTTTTCAGCTTCTGTTCTATTTTTATCCAAGGGTTAGCCATTATGAAAATACTCAGTATTGGTGAAATTGGTTTGGTAGTGTTATATATGATTTGAAAATGTCAGAATCTAAATGTGACTTGGCATTTTGAGAACTGAATTTTGGCAAAATTAGCTGATTCCTATGGAACGTCCACTATTCCACCTGTCTCTCTTGACACTCACTGAATAGCCAGAGAAGATTCTCTTTGGTTTAAAGCAATGGTTTTTCAAACTCTCTTAGCCAGCACCCTAGAGTCCCAAAGACATGCCACTGGTCTAGCTTTGGCATATGTTAAATGATGGAACAGATATTGAGCCAGCATTTACTGGGTCCTTTATGAATGTCTCACCCATATTTCCTACCTCCCTCCATGACATCTTCAGCCCTGCTTTTGTATGTTTTATATTCTGATTAAAAAAAAAAAAAAAAAAAAACCTTTTCATTTATAATGACCTAGTACCATGAGTCAGATCTGGCTTGACGGCACTTGGCTGGCTGGCATTAGTAAGATGTATTTGGAAAACACCATGTGATGATAGTGTCCACATGACATAAAGAGCATTATGCTCATAGGGCCTATGAACACTTTGAAGTGAATTGGTGTAACAGAGTGCAGTGAGTCGTGAGATATCTAAAAGTTTCATTTTCAGGAGTGCAGGAGGAAGGATACATTAGAAGACAAGAGATTTTTTGGAGTCAGTGAAAATAAGGTGGGATGGAACAGGGAGAATAAGAAAACAAAAAGAAAGCATGTCTTTCAAGTCTGTTGTTTTAATAAGAATCTCCTATAGAAAGAGTTTTAAAAAATATTTAAGAAACTTTTCCTTAAGGGAAAATAAAAAGTTCTAGAAATAGCCTCTAGCAATTTTTCCTGGTATAAAATGATGAAGGCCTGTCCCAGGGTAATAACAATACTTAGAGATGAAGGGATTAAAAATAATAATAAGCAACATTTCAGAGGTGCAGTACCGAGTTTTTTTTTTTTTTTCCTCCTATAACGTGGCTTTTGGAGGAAAAAAAAAAAAAGGCTAGCTTGAGCACTGGCTGGCTACTGCTGCTGCTATCTTATCTTGATATACATAATACTGGGTTTCTATTGTTACATTAAAAATTACCAACATTTACCAGTGTGGAACATACTTACATTATCTCACCGTGTCTGCTGGCCAGGAGTTTGAACATAGCTAGCTCAGAACTTCCCAAACTGCAGTAAAAGTTTTAGCTGAGTTGTGTTCTCATCTTGGGGCTCACCTGGTTAAGCTCTGGTTAAGCACAAATATGGATAAATCAATATTAGCTAAGGGAAAAAGACAGACAGAGAAAACTTCATAGGCGCAGACATTTATATACTAATATTAATGAAACTACAAACAAAATCTAAAACATGGCTTTAGTGAGTACCTGTGTGTTTCCCAGGAAGGTAACTCATAACAGTTTCCTTTTTATTCTCTTGTTCTATAGTGTCGGGGTTTGAACTGTGTCCCCCCAAAATGTGTGCAGCTGTTTGGCTGGGCCATGATTCCAGTACTTTATAATTGTCCTCTATTTTGTGATTTTCCTATGCTGTATGTGAAAGAGGATTAAAGTAGGACTGTAAATGCCTTCCTAAGGTACCTCCCTGCTCCACTGTAAAGGGAGTTTCCCTGCACTATGTCTTGCACGAACTTTTATCCTTTTGTGCTACAAGAGATAAAAGGAAAGGGAAGCACACAACGGTGGGAATTTCACACCATCGAGAGAGCAGCACTGGAAGTACAGTGCATCTTACAGACCTGAGGATCCTGTGCCAAGATGCTGTCTGATCAAAGATCGATGCAACACAAGGAGCCTCTTTCAGGGTTGACTGAGAGAAAGGCTTTTGTTGGAGCAGACTTCCTGAATTTGGACTTGTAGCCTACTGTACTGTGTAATGATAAACTTTTTTTTGGTAAAGCCATCCACTCTGTGGTATTTCTGTTAGAGCAACACCAGCTGACTAAAACAGAATTTGGTATCGAGAGTGGAGTACTGCTGTAACAAAGACCCAAAATGTGGAAGCAGCTTTGAAACTGAACATATAGAAGACTCAGAAGGAACCAAGGAGAACAATAAACACCAAAGAAGGCGCAGATGATGAGAAACAACAGCAGCAGAACCAGACTATCATGAGACAGCACTGGAGCTGACCCACAGAGCAAGAAAACTGAGTGCCTCTGCACAGTGGTTTCCTGGCAGAGTGGAGTGACTGAGGGCACTTTAATCAGTGGAGCTAGGCTTGCTGATGCACAGAGCAAGGGAGCTTAGTGCCTGTGTGCAGAAGCCTTCCTGGCAGAGTGGGGTGCCTCTAGGCACTTAAATTGTTGTAGCTAGAGAGCTTTGAAACACTTGCTCCACTAAAACATGTTGGGCCTGAGACCTAGGCCATGAGGCCACAGGAAACAGAAGCTAAAGAGACAAAGAGCCTGAGAAGCTGAGCTGCCTCAGTCTCAAAAGGTATGACCCTGACTTCAGGGGTTTGAAAGGGTAGAGCCAGGGCTTTCTGTGTTTATAAGCATGGAATTGCCGCTCAGTTGGGCTTAGGGTGCACCTAAAGCCAAGGGGCAGAGTTGGTATCCCAGTGGGCCTAGAAGGCAGAGTTGTAGCACACAGTCAGGGATTTCCACTCAGAATCTGAGAGAGTGTGGACAATGCCTAGAGTTTGGAGAGCAAGGCTAATGTGTAAATTGCTTCAGAGAACAGAAGATTATTTTCAAAGCTTTGAGGGCTCATGTAATGTGTTTTGCTGATGTGGTTGTTGCCTGTTTGCCTTTCCTCTCACATCTGTAATAGAAATGTCTAGCTTGTGCTTGCCTGTTCTACTACTGTACTTTGGAAGAAAATAATTTATATTCTCAGTTTCACAAATGTAGAGAATTTTTTTTAAGTTGGACTTAGAACTGATTTAAGACTTTTCATAGCATATGGGATGAACATGTTTTTGATATGACTCTTACTACAATGGGATGAATGTGTTGCATGTTTCAAAGGCGTGATTTGAGGAGGCAAGGGTTGGAGTGTCATGGATTGCACTGTTTCCCCCTAAAAATGTGTGCAGCCACTTGGCTGGGCAATGATTCCCAATATTTTATTATTGTCCTCCATTTTGTGATTTTTCTATACTCTATGTTAATGAAGATTAGGATGGGACTATAAATCCCTTCTTAAGGTTACCTCCCTACTCCAATGTAAAAGGAGTTTCCCTGGAGTGTGGCTTGCACCACACTTTATCCTTCTATCTTACAAGAGATGAAAGAGAAGCAAGCAGAAAATTAAGAACTTCACCATCAAGAAAGCAGCACAAGGAGAAGAGTGTGTCCTTCAGACTTGAGGTTCCTTCAACAAGATGCTCCCTGACCAAAGACTGATGCAGCACAAAGACTTTGCTCCAGAGCCAATAAAGAGGGACAGCCTTCCCCTGGAACATACATCTTGAAGTTAGACTTTAACCGCCTGGACTGTATAAGAATAAACTCTTGTTTGTTAAAGCCATCCACTCAGAGCAGTACCAGATGACTAAAACAAGTAGTTTTGTTAAAGCCATCCCCTCTGTTAGAGCAGTACCAGATGACTAAAACAGGTTGTTTACACATACCTTATTATATCTCCTTGCCTGTACTTGATTGTGTTGATAGTAAATTGTGATAATTAGTTCTCATTGTCTAAGTTAATTTATTTTTAAATAAGAAACATACCTTTTAGGATTTTGAATGGCAGATACACCTGCATTCTTCCTGCGAAATTATCTGTAGCAAAACTATATCACAGGAAACCCTGACATTATCTGTTTGTCTCAGGCTTCATGATCTCAGCACATTCAGTTCCTAAGTAGCATTGGTCTTGACAAAAGGGAGCATTTAGGAGGAAACACTTTCCCTCACTCAAACATGAATGGAGCTAAAAATTAGCCCAGAAGCTAACAAAACAAAGTTGCACAATTTTGTAATAAATTAGCTTGCTTGGTGTAAATTGAATGACAGCCTTGACCTCTGGTTTCTACTATTGGCATGCTAATAATGACCAAGCGATTTCATCTGATATGTTAATTCAAATGTGTTTACTTGAATATTCAAACTAAATATACTGCAGTTAACTGGCAAAGTGATTGCAGTTCAATTGTATAGTGAAAATAAAACCCCAAACTTTAACCTAGATTATTTACTTCAACCAAAAAAACAACAAAAAAAACCCACCCACTTCCACTGAGTGTGTTATAACTCATAGCCACCCTATAGGACAAAGTAGAACTGCCTCATAGAGTTTCTGAGGAGTGACTGGTGGCTTCAAATTGTTGACCTTTTGCTTAGCAGCCTCAGCACTTAACCGCTATGCTAGCAGGGTTTCCTGCTTGCTTAAAGTGGCACTGAAATTGGAGTACTATATCCGGGAATATCAAGAATGCCTCTCTCCCTACCACAATATGATTTGTATTTCTCATCTATATAAGAGCTGTGCTCATGTCATCTAGTCAAAAATGAGCTAAGTTTCCTAATACTTACTGTAAGCTATGTTCACCTGCCACAGATAGTTTGTTCACGAGTTGTAGTGTTTCCTTTTATCAAGTTTTATTTTTCATCATTGTCCAGGTTTTTGTAATTTCTCTGCTTTATCTCTTTGGTATATGATCAGTAATCAGAAACTCTTGAAAAGTGATGTCAAAATGGTTTATTAACTCCTGTTAAGTTGAAAACTTTTTGTGATGCATACTTTGAAAAGATAAATCTTTTAAAGACATCTTGTTTTTTATATTCAAAATTCCACTGGTTTGAAGTTAAATCCTCAGTGAGCTCTAGCTGTTTAACCACTTATCTCACAAGAAATTATGATTATCAATTTCACTATAATCTGCACTCAGGAAAAAAAAAAAAAATCTGACATTAATATTCCAGCAACCTATTAGGCAAAAATTTTCAGCAGATAGGAGTCTGTATTTTAGGGGACTGTTGCTGTGTCTGGAGAGTTATAAGCAGAGAGTTAGGTCTAGAAGTTGACTGCTTGTAACAGGCAAAAAGCATAGTCCAGATCAGTGAATAAGAGTTGTGCTTGCTGCTTGTATATCCATGTAGTTTGAAAACAGTACCAAGATTGTACTCTGTGAAATCTTACTTGAAGATATTTGAATACTGGTACAAATTTTCAACCGAAAACTTCAGCCGAACATTTGTACTGTTAGTGTTCTGGCCAATTTTGACATATCAAAAGTTAAAAGAAAAAAAAAAGTTTATATTTTAATGACCTCTTTTGAACCATAGTAATCTAATGTTGGTTTAATCAATAATATGTACAGTACCAGGCTTTTGGGAATTTAAAGTGTCAGTTGTTTAATTTAGAAAAACAGATACTGCCCTTATAAAATCATCTGATCAAGCATCTGTATTATTTTATGCTTGATAGACTTACACTGTACTTAAAATGTCTTCATCAATTATATCAACACAGTGAAAGGCTTGGAAATCTTTGTGTGTGAAAGCCAGTTACTATATATTAGAACCTGCTAAGCTTTCCCAATTTTTGCTTCACATAGTGGAAAAAAATAAAGAAAACAGTAGCAGAAGGGAAGAAAACAAAAGTGTAATTTACACCTCTAGAAATCTGAACTTCAGACTGCTTATCCTCTTTGTCTCTCATATACACTGTCACATACTCAAACCATATATAAAAGTAATTGGATTAATTTCTGCCAAATTAGTAGGGCACCTTTAGAATCTCTGATTCAGAATATAGGTGAACTGAAAAACACAAAATGTATTTTAGAGAATTCTTGGGAGTACCTTAAAGGCAGTGACTGTGCCTGAGACATAATGAATGTTCCCATGTGGTGATCAGTTATGAGAGAGACATGCCATATATGTCATATGAGTTCAAACACAGAAATCTAATAGTGTCAGATAAAAAACCCAAGTGCAAAATTGAAATCACAGCTTGTTTTCATAAGTAATTCTATATAGACTAATTCTTATAAAAGAAGAACCTGCTTTACTGACAAGTAAGTACTCCTCTGGGAAGGGCATCTGTTTTTATATTACTCTAATGGTAATTAGTAAATAAAACTATTGTTTTCTATGTCTTGCGCCTTTACTTTGCATATATTAATGCCTATTTTATAGTATAATTTCTAGTTTTATAAAGAAAGACCTTTTGACTCACAGAGTTTAAGTACCTTGCCACAGTTACTCAGCTGATAAGTGGTAGGACTGAGATTCAAAGGCACTGTGCCTACCACTTCCCCTTCTCCAGATTCCTTAGACCTTGAAATTTCACGTCAGGGCATCATGTCCTTCAGTTAGTAATTGCTGCTCCTGTATTTCAAAATAAGATAGATGGTAGATAAATAGATAGACAGACAGACAGACAGACAGACAGACAGACAGACAGATAGATAGACAGATAGATGATAGATAGATAGATGATAGATAGATAGATAGACAGACAGATAGAACTGAGAAGGATTGAGCAGTTCTTAGCATGTGAATATAAATTACTTCATGAGAGCCTTGTCTCTTTTAGATTGGAGAACTTGGGGAAGTGAAAGGCCTGAGATGTGTGAAAGGAAGATTATATTAAAAATAGATACAAGAGTGAAAAAGATAAATTTTGTAAACCTGGAATAGACTAAAACTAGATATATTTTCACATATCTATGCATAAAAGGAGAATAAAATGGCTTAATGGGTTAACATAATTAAATGCTAATGGAGGTATAGTTTTAAAAGGAAAAGAAGCAAAATCTTAATAAATCTCTATATGTAATTGAAGAGTAAAAGTACATAAAAAAAACCAGTTGCAGTAGAGTCAGTTCTAACTCCTGGTGATCCCATGTGCCAGAGTAGAACTGTGTTCTATGTACTCAAGGGCTGAATTTTCAGAAGTAGATTGCTAGGCTTTTCTAAGGAGGAGCCTCTGGGTGCCGTGGAACTGCCAACATTTTGGTTAGCGGTCAACTGCGTTAACTCTAAGAGTGCATAATAACAACCAATTCAGTATATGGCTTATATGACAATTGTCTGTAGAGAAAGGGAGAGTAAGATAAATCATTAATATCTCATGCGGACCTACTATCTACTAGGCACTTCGATGTTCCTATGCTATCTTCAGAAAGAAGAAACAGGTTACATATGCTTGCCACATACCAGATGCTGATTTACTAAATGGCAAAACTTCCTTGACAAATTTGAAGTACATTTCATATCAGACTTTTCATTATGGTTTCATAAATACCTTATAAACATGATTAGTTCATGCAGCCATGATTATTGAGCCCAGGCTATATGGTCAGCTGTTGGGACAGAAGTGTACTAAGTGGATTAACAAGTCACACAGGAGGATGTTGTGTTACAAAGACATAAGTGATATGATAGAGGCATGTAACAAATTGTGTGTAGCCATGGAGGAGGTAACAAGCAATATTCTTACTGCTTTGGACCCATGGCTGACACAAGAATGACATTTGTGCCAAATTATGAGAATTTTTTTTTTTATTTGTCTTTCCAGAAAAGAATGTTAAGGTTATTCTCAGTAGAAGAAGCACAAGTACAAAACCAAACAAATGTCAAACATGTGCCCATTTAGGGATTTATATATAATTTATAGGAATATAGGTGGCTGGAAACTTGGCTAAGAAGATAAGTGATTTATTTGTCTTGATTAGCTGATGATTATTACTGGAACCTGGGAAAGTACTATATGCCTTCTGAAATTTCCTTCTGGCCTTTAGATTCTATACTAGTATTAGCTTAATAGCTCACTCATTTAAAATTAAGACAGTGAGCAAGGATCTGAGTGCAACTTCACAAAATAATACGATAAATACCCAAGCAAACCTGAGAAATTTTTCAGAACACCTCTTTTTAACACCAGGGAAACAAGTATTTGGAATCTTTAATATCAGTTCTGTCTATATGCTGTGGGTTTAAATAACTCATGTTTGAAGGTCATTTCAAATTTCATTTTTGAAAAGAAGCCCAAATATAATTATTATGCAAAAAAGATACCAGAAGTAGGTTATAGTATGTTCAGCTATGGTATGCATTTTTATTGTTATCTCAGAACAGTGAGAGTTGGGAATCGTCTAAAAAAATCTTCTTGGATATTTGCAAATTTTTGTCAAAATTCTTTTCTATTTTGATATTCTCCAGTTTTTATTGGCCAGAAAATTAACTGCATAGTTCATATCAGAGAAGTTTTTTTGTTTTTTTTTTTAATCTTAATTTAGACATCTGAAAGCGACTTTGGTTAAACTGTTAACTTCTTTTCAATTCCTCGTATTTTTAAAATAGCAATATTGATCTTCCGTAGAAACAGAACAATTTTCTATGAATAAGTTTTTTCTCTTTAGTCTTTAAGTTTTTTTATAACTCTTTTTTATTGTGATTAAGTGAAAGTTTACAAATCCAAGTGAAAGTTTACAGTCCAAGTCAATTTGCCATATGAAGCTCTGAGCACCCACCTCTCTGGATCTCTATCTACTCTCCTCACACTGACAGGACACTCTTATTTTCTACTGTTTATTTATGAATAAGTTTTAATGTATTTTTAATTTAACTCAGAAAGATGTTCTATTATTAGCAATATTAAAAATGACCTAAATGTTTTATGACGCCAAGCCCAAGTCCGTTGCTTGGCTTGCAGTCAATTCCAACTCCAACAAACCTGTAGGACAGTGTAGAACTTCCCTGTAGAATTTCCAAGAAGTGCGTGGTTGATTCTAACTTCTACCCTTTTGGTTAGCAGCTGTAGCTCTTAATCACTATGCAACCAGGGTTTTCAAAGAGCTTGTCATTATCCATAATTAATATAGTTCTCAAACCCATATGAATTATTTCAAATATACGGAAAATTCTTCAGAATGACCAGAATTTCCCTAATGTTTCATTACTTTGAAGTCATATTTCTAAGAATGCAATATATAGAATCAGGACTATAGAACTACATTTATAATAGTGAAACTGTCTTATAAAAATATTTTGTAAAAATTAATAATTCTATAAGGAAAACTGTCAGGGAAGCACATTAAAACCTACTCAAGATCCCAAAGCAATATCCCATATTAATGAGCACTATGTGAAAAAAAAAAAAAAAGAAAAGAAAAGAAAAAGCTTAAAGGTGGCCTGAAAAAATAAACTTAGACTTTGGTTATAATACTTTCATTAATGGATTACTTTCCAGGAATTGAAAATTAAAACAAAAATTTGACAAGGGCGCAGACATGCAATCAGATGTGTAAACAAGGACATTTTGGTCATTTTAAATACATTCAGTGAATGCAGAATAAGTAGGGATTAAAAATTATACACACACACACACAATTTATATATGTTTAAATTACAAAGGGAAGCTACTGATGGAAAGCCATGATCCAATTGATATTCTAAGGGGTTTTGATTAGAATATAGAGAATGGGTTGAAAGGGAAGAGGACAAGCAGAGATACCAGTGAAGAGATCATAACAGTAATCTTGCAGACAGGTGAAACTTGTACTGGGGGGTGGCAGTAGATATGATGACATACCAATAGATTCCAGATATATCCAGAGGGTGAAAAAGAGGGAGGAACCCAGGATGACTCCTCAGAATTGATCTTCCATTTTGGATTTCTGTTGTGTATCTTTCTGCCAGGCATTTTCACCATTAGAATTAATGAATTGTAGCATTTTCCCTGAAAAGCTTCAGTTAAAATGCACCCACATTAATGGAAATCACCATGGATTTTTTTCAGTAGTTTGTTTAATGATCTTAGCATAAAACAACACTTTACTGAATATGAATACAGGTGGTTATAAATGGAACACAGGTGAACTGGGGGGAACAATTGAGTATGCGAGATTGCTGGACGGTGGAGTCAAAGGTGAGAAACGGGAATATGAGTACAATGAAAATGTGTTCTAAACACGCACTTGGTTAGTACTGTGTTTGCAGCTGGGGCTTCCAGCAAAAATGTGAAAGATGTCAGTTTTCTTATACATTTTCCCACACATTTGCTAATTCATGATCATGACAATTATTTCTTAGATACTGACTTACTAAATGCTTGGTACCCTACCATCAGTTATTATCTGGTTGATTCTGACTCACAGCAACCTCCTATATGTCAGAATAGAACTGGGCTTCATACAGCTTTCAAAGGCTGACTCCTTGGAAGTAGATCACTAAGAATTTCTTTCTAGGCAGCTCTGAACGAACTTGACTTTTCCACCTTTCTGTTAGTAGCCCAGTGCAATAACCATTTGCACCATAGAGGGACCCTACTACAAACAAACAAGCAAGCAAACAAACAAACAACCAAAAAGCACTCCCATCAAGTCATTTCCAACTCATAGCAACCCTGAAGGACAGAGTAGAAGTGCCCCATAGAGTTTCCAAGGAGTGCCTGGTGGACTTGAACTGCTGACCTTTGGATCAGCAACCATAGAACTTAACCACTGTGCAACCAGAGTTTCCAAGTATGTGTTAATCTGTATAGGAATGACACATTCCTTCAAGAAGTTTAGGCTCTGTTACTTTTACTAAACTGTTCCTGTCCCACTATACATGTTTCTGTGGTTTGATGTTTTTTTCTGAAAAAGTTTCTGGCCTAGCCCATAGGCCACTGCATTCAATGTGTATGAATTATTATTTTAATATATACAAGACACAAGATATTTGCCATGTATGTAATTTGAAGAAATTGCTTTTGTAAGTGTATGTTTTAGTTCAAAATTAAAACTTCTGGCTCAAGTGTAAAAGTTGTAGCCATAGTAGAATTTCAAATATTTAAAAGTTTAAGAACCATGAAAAGTTTTAACTTGATTGACCTAATAGAAAGAACAGAGTATGTTCCCTTTGTACTTGAGTTTTGAAAGACTAAAGTAAATAAAAATGCTGATATGCCTACCATGTATGTGTCTAAGAAAGTTAAGAACAAAAGGAAATATAAGCCACGAAAGCAATCCAGAGTGAAGTCCTTGTCATTCTGTTGGGAGCCACCAAACAAAGCAGTTTAAAATCAGGCAACTTAAAATAGAAAAGAATCAAAAATGCCTCTTTCATTACTGATTTTCTCTATTGAAGAACAAAGCAATGTGCATTTCATACTAAAATTGGTTTTACTGTAGTGAAATAGTGCAAGAATCTCTTGACAAAATCTACAAAAACATGTTTTAAGTGGAATCTCTTTAGAGAGATTCAATCAAGTAGTACTGTCATTATGCTTCCTTTTTATAACTTGGAAAAAAAGTTTTTCTTTTGCTATTAAAAAGTTCTAGGAAATGCTAGAGACAGAATTATCTAGTCGGAATGTTTCTCCTGTTTCAGTTGGGTCTTCTATTTTTCCAGTAGATAGCATAGCTATATTATTATATACCAACCCACTGCTGTCCAGTCAGGTCTGACTCATGACAACCCTATAGGTCAGAGTAGAACTACCCCATAGGGTTTCCAAGGAGCTCCTAGCAGATTTGAATTGCTGACCTTTTGGTCAGCAGACATAGCACTTAACCCACTACACCACCAGGGTTTCCTATTATTATATAATAGTTAACAATTATATATCCTATTTCTTAGTATTAATGTAGCTATTTTGTGATATTAGAATTAAGATAGAATGAACAGTATATTCTGTTTTTTATATTCTAATTGAAGTTTTAAAGTATTTTTGTGCAAATTTATGTTCATAGAAAAGTATCGTTTATGTGATTTATTTTTTTAGGATTATAGTGTTATCAATTCTGCAATTTACTATATTTTTATAGAAATAGCTTGCTGAAATATTTTATATCAATATTTAGAAATCTTAATCAAATGCACTAGCATAAAACTAAAGTTTAACATTAATTAGAAAAACATACTATGGTGTGTTTTAATACGCTTGCTTTCAAAAAAATCAAAACCAGTAAACAGGAAAAGATCTTATTCAGAACTTCACTTTAATTTAACAGCTCTGAAGTGTTGGTGATGAGACACTAAAGTCATTCAGTTCTGGTCAACTACACTCATTATGGTCTTCAACATTTACTAAGCACCGTGCACTCAATTTAACATCCGTTCTAACCAACCGCATACTCACAGCTATCCACTGTTTGATAATTTAGGGGCAGTGTTACATAATGAAAAAAATCCACAATCTTGAGAAAAGCATTACAGTACCTTCTAAGCTTCAATTCCTTCAGTTGCTTACTTATAAACTGGAGATAATACCTATCTGAGATGATTTTTCATTTTTTTATTTTTATTTTTTTATTTGATATGACTGAGTGAAAATGTACATTCCTGTATAAATTTACATGCCCACCTATGAATAAACCAGTAATGTTTTAAAGCACTATACATCATATCTAGGCATATAGTAGTCAATGTTATTTCTCTTCTATTCTATGACTAAAAATAAAAATTTGTATGTAGATGACAGAGCATTCTGTTTTCTCAGTGCACAAGAGACGCTTTCTCTTTAATAATGGGAAGATCAGTGCTATGGACTAGAATCTATACCCTCCAACATGCTGGTGATGGAGTTCTAAATATGAGGCTTCAGAACACTTGGATCTTCTCAGACGGCATTGTGTGACTTGCCTTATGGAGTCATCCAAAAATTCATGGCCCAGAAGTTTTCACTATGATAACTGTGGCAATTTCAATTTCTCTCTGTCTTAGTGTCCTAGGCAAAATGGGCTTTGTTTGAGATTTGTGATAGTAACAAAGAGGTCACTACTTTGAGATTTATGTGTGTGTGTATGTTTGTGTGTGTGTGTATGTGGTCTGCAATTAAAGTTTGTGAACTCATCCTAGAAAAAGTGCTCCATACTTCTTGCTGAATATTGCTGTGGTCATCTTTAAAGTATCCCTGTGGGATGCTGTGCACTGACCCCACTGCCTAATCCAATCCTTCAAAGCAGTTTGGCACTCTTTTTCTGGAATGGCCATCAGAGCTGTCGTTATATTACCCTTGATGTCCTGAATGTCATCAAAATGTCTTCCTATTGATATTTCCTTTACCTTTGGGTAAATACAATGTCATTATGGACCAGACCAGGTGAATAGGTAGGATGTTCCAATACAGTTACTTGTTTACAGGCTAAAAACTCCCTCACAGACAGTGCCATATGAGCTGGTGCATTGTCATGATGCAAGAGCCGTGAGTTGTTGGCAAAAAGTTCAGGTCATTTTCATCTAATTTTTTCATGCAGCCTTTCTAGCACTTCCAAATAGTAAACTTGGTTAACTGTCCAGTCAGTACAAATTTTTGCAATGTTTTCATCAGTTCTGTTCATTACTGACCACCTTGACCTCTCTTCATCAGTGATGCTCTCCCCTTAGAAAAACATTTAATCCATCTGTACACTGCTACTTTCTTCCTGCCATTATCTCCATAAACTTGGAGTAACATGTCCCTGATTTCACGTCAAATCTTGCCAAGTTAAAAAAAAAAGGAATATTTGTTAGTTGCTCTACTGACATTCTCATGACAGCACATAAAAAACACACGACAACAATAATGTATACCACTCACCAAGATACCACCATGTGTTGACATAAAAACAGATATGAGACCCTGATATACCAGGGTTATAAAACCTTACTGAGTTGGTTGTACAGTGTGGCCAGCGTAAGCACCGGGTGGCAAATTCATGAACTTAATTGAAAACCTCGTTATGTATGCAGTAATTCTGGAAATACAGATTCTCGGTAAACTGATACATAAATTATGTTGTACACTATACTAAGCATTAATAATAGGAACTGAAATTTCTGGTAATTCAGGAAATTCATTTTAACGTGTCATATGGTGTGTATTGTCTCAGAAAAAGTCTTATCCCTTCCCCCTCACCTTGAATAAGGTTCCCAAATTCATGAAAATACTCCACAGCCATTTTTGCTCTTTCAGTATTGTTCCGGATAATATCTTAAAGTTCTAAGCCTTTGAGCAACCTTTCCTTGGTAAAAGTGATCAACACTTTCTTTCAAAGTTTCTATTGGTAACTGTGGAGCCCTGGTGGTGCAATACTTTAAGAGCTTGGATATAACCAAAAAGTCAACAGTTTGAGTCCCCCACTTGCTCCTTGGAAACACTATGGGCCAGTTCATCTCCATCTTACAAGGTTGTGGTCTTACTGACTTGGCTGCAATGGGGGCTAATGTAAACATAGTTTCCAATTTCTTTCTTGAATGTCTGGGACATGCTCTCTACTATACAGAGTTTGTTTGGTTAGAAGTCATTGTTTTCTTCAAAGTGATGAAGAGATCTAGAGAGTATATCTATGTGTTTGTTATATTTGATAAGAAGGTTGTCTTTTATTCTGTTCTAACCTATATTACATGAGATTTTAAAAAGTTATACTTCTCAGTTAAAGTATTGTTTTCCCACGATCTCCATTTCAGCCCAGCCCATCTTTCCTTCCACTTAATGAACTAGAGATTTCCAGAAGAAGGGAAGGTGCCCATGTGCCAGCTCATAGAGGCTTGAGTTTATACCTGATAGTATAGAGTTGAGGCTTGGTGTGGTGGGTACATAGTAGAGGGCAATATTTCAGTTCCCATTCTATCTAGATACAGTGTTTTTTTTATATGGGGGACATATAACAGTGACAACTAAGTGTCCATATACCATGCTTATAACTTTGTTCACTGTTAAGTAAACAAATGATGGAAAACAAAGTTTTTTTTATATTTTTCCTCCACAGAGAATTAAAGGAGGTTGTAAAAATTTGAATTATTATTTAAATAATATTTTTACAACATATGCTGCATCCTATCTAGAAGTAGAAGCTACTTAAATACTCAAAGTATTGCATATTTGCTTATAAAATGAATAACTATACCATATTTTATGAATGTATTCCAGGAAAATTAGGGAATATAAAATGAAAATACCAACTTAAGCCTAGTAAAGAGTTAATGGTAATATCTAAACAAGGAGCCAAAACCTCTACTAATTATAACTCCGTGTTATGGTCAGAGTATGTTTATGTTGGTAATGGATGTATAACAAGAAAACATTTCAAATACAAATGATTTTGTTTATGCTACAAGAGACTTTCCCAGTAACGTAACATGTAATTCAGTGAGTTATTATTATTTTTTTGTAGTATTTTATAGTTTTCAGCCTATTTTTGTGCCTTGGACATTCCATACAGATAGAAATTTCACTGCTATCATATTTTTACACAAATAACATGTGCCTTCTATATTTGTTTGCCAACCGTGCCCTCTACCCACAAGTTATTTTCATAAGTGTGCTTTACTAATTTTTATTTTTTACAGCAACCATTAAAACAAAATGATATAGTGGCATTTACAGAAATACCTTTTGAATAGAAGGCAGAGTTGGTGTACAAACATAGAAGGTACACAGGTAAACATTTGTTGTATAAAATACTATGTATTGTGCATTTAACAAATGAAATGATAATAACAATATATGGGGAGTCATTGTTTTCAAAGGTAGTATGGAATGATGATAAAAATGTCATAGGTAATCACTATAGCTTTACAAAGGCTAATATTTCTCTGAATGTACTCTTTCACCTTCCTTTTACTTATAGGAATTGAAGATTACCTCTGGAAAGCTGTATCATGACCTGTTTGGGCTTCTAAAGTGCCCAATGGATTTTTAGTCCTATGAGGTAAATATTAAATTTATTTTCATTGTATTTTCAGGATGAAAAATGAAATATATTTTTGTCATAAGATTTTTTTTTCCATTTTACCAAAAGGCAGTTAATTTCCTTTTTGTTAAATCATACAATTAATTAATTAATTTGATTTGTGTTTTCAGGGTACTAGTGGAAATTTTTGGCAAATTGATAATCCACTGCTGGGCTTATAGTCTTCTTCCCTGTAAAACTATCATGTATGTGATATGTTTCAGACAGTGTGTACATGGTGTCAGCTAAAAGTCAATTTTGTTCTTTAGCACACCTTTTTAGTATGTTCAGATGATACAGGTAAAAGTATGATGGTTAAACATGTTTCTTGTATGCTTGGTATGGATAGTGATATAAAAGGGGTGTAACTAGGCATTCACAGCTGGAAGCTGAGCTTCTTCTGGGCTTGCTTGCTTTCTTTTTAAACTATTCCTGGGACACATTTCCTCACTGTGCATTGAAAAAATTACAACCACAGGAATGAAACTGCTTAACAATGGTTTGTGATATATGATGTAAGTGACTCTCTTTTCCTTGGAAAAGTCTTACTAGTTTTTCTACCTTCTCTGCTGATGGGCATTTACCAAGGATCACAACGAAGTTTGTTTCAGTTGTTGTACAATAAATTGAAACTGTGCAATCATTGATTTCTTTTCATCATCTAAAATTACATAGAAGTGATTTAGGAATCCAGGGGTACCCAGAAGGTAAGTGTTGGATAGCAACTGTTAAGAAAGGACTCATTTAAAGCAACACAAGGAAGATGTGGGGCTGCATCACTGTGTCTTTATGCAGTTCAAGAACATGAAGCAGGAACAAAAGTCTGCTTTTGAGAACTGACTTTCCTAGAAAGGGACCATATAAGTTTCCAGCACTTCAGTGTACCACTTGTCCGTTAGGCACATGTTAGTAGCAAAGAGGGAAAGACTTGTACATAAATGATTTCTCCAGGTACAAGTAGTGAACACACACAGAGTACAGGATGGTGTTTTAGGGTCCACAAGAAACTGACATTTTCATTCAAATAGCCAAAGCCAATAGATAGAGATTTAAATGATAAGAGGAATATATTTCCAAGTGTAACATGGAAAAAAAAAATTCCCTTTGTGTTAAGTTGATTCTGACTCATAGTGACCCTGAAGGACAGAGTAGAACAGCCCCATAGGGTTCCCAAGGGGTATCTGGTAGATTTGAACTGCTGACATCCTAGTTAGCAGCTGTAGCTCTTAACCACTACACCCAGGGTTTCCAATGGCATGTTCTGATAGGGATGTATAGTACAGCAGAATTTATACAGACACAAAGTATAGTGAATTGGTCTTTTTTTTTTTTTTTTTACTTGAAGAACTCAATGACAAAATTTAAATTATGAACTGTATGATAAGATACATGGTTCACATTTTACATATTATAAGAGTCTTCTTTATGTCATCTTTGATGATATAATAGACCATAAATGGACATTTGTGTGAAGAGATTTGGGAGAAATTGAGAAACTCCTAATATACACAGTGCAAAGTTAACTGTTGCATCTGCCAAGAAATTTGGAGGACAGCTACCGAGCCAACTGACTGGAAAAGATCCATATTTATGCCCATCCCAAAGAAAGGTAATCTAAGCGAATGTGGAAATTACCAAACAATATCATTAAAATCACACACACAAGTAAAATTTTGCTCAAGATCATTCAAAAGTGACTGTTAACGGTATATTGACAAGGAACTGCCAGAAATTCACACTGGATTCAGAAGAGTTTGTGGAACCAGGAATATCATTGCTGATGTCAGATTGATCTTGGCTGAAAGAAGAGAATACCAGAAAGATGTTTATTAGTGCTTCAGTGAGTACGCAAAGGCGTTCAGTTGTGTGGCTCATAATAAATTATGGGTAACTTTGGAGAAAATGAGAATTCCAGAACACTTAATTGTGCTCTTAAGGAATCTGTATATGACTCAAGAGGCAGTTGTACCAACAGAACAAGGGGACACTGCATGGTTTAAAGTCAGGAAAGGTGTGAATCAGGGTTGTATCTTCTCACCATAACTTTTCAATCTGTATGTGAAGCAAAAATCTGAGAAGCTGAATTATACAAAGAAGAATGAGGCATCAGAATTGGAGGATGACTCATCAACAACTTGTGTTATGACACCACCTTACTTTCTGGAAATGAAGAAGATTTGAAACACTTACTGATGAAGATCAAGGACCATACACCTCACCATCAAGAAAACAAAAATCCTCATAACTGGACCAGTAAGCAACACTGTCATAAATGGAGAAAGGATTGAGGTTGTCAAGGATTTCATTTTACTTGGTCAACAATCAATGCCCATGGAAACAGCAGTCAAGAAATCAAAAGACGTATTGCACTGGGAAAATCTGCTGCAAAGGACCTCTTTACAGTATTGAAAAGTAAAGATGTCACTTGAAGATCAAGGTGAGCCTGACCCAAGCCATGATATTTTCAGTTGCATCATATGCATGGGAAGGCTGCACAATGAGCAAAGAAGACAGAAGAGGAATTAATGCCTTTGAATTGTGGTGTTGGTGAAGAATGTTGAATGTATCATAGACTGCCAAAAATATTAACAGATCTGATCTGGAATAAGTACAACCAGAGTGCTCTTTGGAAGCAATGATGGCAAGACTGTGTCTCACATACTTTGGACATGTTGTCAGGAAGGACCAGTCTGCAGATAAGGACATTATGCTTGGTAGAGTGGAGGGTCAGCGTAGAGGAAGACTCTTGATGAGATAGATTGACACAGCGGCCACAACAATGGGCTTAAGCATAACAATGTTTGTGGACATGGTACAGGACTGGGCAGTTCATTCTGTTTTGCATAGGGTCGCTGTGAGTTGGAGACAACTGGACAGCCCCTAGCAACAACAGTGTGTCTACTAACCAAAAGGATGGCAGTTCAAATTTACCAGGGGCACCTTGGGAACTTTATGAGGCAGTTCTAGTCTGAACAGTATGGTCACTATGAGTTGGAATCAACTTGATGGCAGTTCATTTTTTTTTTTTTTTTTTTGGTTTACCAATCACAAAGAATATTTAATGATGCCTAAACATGACAGATTTGAATAAGTTGATGACAATGCAAAGTGCAGTTGCTTCCTTGATTATTTTTGGAAATACACTAAATCCCTAGATTAGGAAATTTGGACTTCAGGATAACTCATGCCAAGCCAAGCCAAGTGCCGTCGAGTCGGATCCAACTATTTGCCCTTTAATGTTACATAAATTTGCCCTAACTTTGAAGTGAGGGCATCCCCCACAGGAGCGAATACTTTTTCACAGTTCCCTTCATTTGCTGCCTGAGCAGCTGTTAAGTAATTATAATGTCTTTGAGCCTTTTCTTATATTCAAACCAAAAAAAAAAAAAAAGCACTTCCATTGAGTTAATTCTGTCTCACAGCAATGTTACAGTGGTTTATCATTTGGCTGCTAACCTAAAATTCAGCAGTTCAAACCCTTCAGCTGCTTCATTTCTACTCTGTCCTATAGGGTCACTAAGAGTCTTGCACTAGACTAAAGAAGAACTGTATACACCTATTTTGACTTACTTACAATTCGACTTAAAGACCAATATAAGAACAGGTTTTCTTTATAACTCCAGGGATTGCCTGCAATTTTTCAGACTTCCTTCAATTATTTTAAGCAAGCCCGACAAATTAACTTTTGTTTCCTGCTTCATTTACACCAAGCTGTCATCAGTGTACCTGTGATATGAACCCAGAGAAAACTGACTGTCTTCAACTGTAAATTGAGAGTGTATAGTTAGGAGAAGATTTTTTGGTATCAGCAAAAAGTTAATCTCCATTAGTAATTTATGAAATGATTAGAGGTTTTTTGAAAATATTTTTTCATTTGATTCGAATCAAATTTTTAAAAACATGAAATCCATATGAAACTTTTTCTACACTGAGATCTTCCATTTTAACAAAAATTTAGAGTTATTAAGTGCTACAGCTACTAACCAAAAGTCAGCAATTCAAATCTGCCAGGCGCTCCTTGGAACTCTATGGAGCAGATCTTCTCTGTCCTATAGGGTCGCTATGGGTTGTCATCAACTCAGCAACAGTGAATTTCATTTGGATTGACACCATTTTATTTTAAATACAAACTAAAACAGAACAAACAGTTGTATATCTTGTATAACATCAGCAGAATGGTAGATCTCACATTCTGTAGGTTTTTGTTCCAACAAATAAGCTCACTTTTGCTTCCATGTTCAGACCAATTCTCAACACTAACTCTTTCTCCAGTGCTTACAAAGTCTTCATCTAAAAAGGGA
Source organism: Heterohyrax brucei (assembly GCA_028571685.1). Taxonomy (NCBI): domain Eukaryota; kingdom Metazoa; phylum Chordata; class Mammalia; order Hyracoidea; family Procaviidae; genus Heterohyrax; species Heterohyrax brucei. Next base: position 35,436,648 of record CM053150.1, on the reverse strand, counting down.
GATTGCCAGTCACCCCAGAGTTAATGAATTATTTCTTTATTCTTGCATTACTAGTCTCCAAGGGAAAAAAAAAAAAGGATTTGGGGAATAAAAAGGATGTCATTTCCCCTAAACCTTTAGTGGTGTTTAAAAAATTACTGTCTCCATTTTAAAGCCATCCAGAAGAGTACTTTGAAAAATCAATAATAATTAAATGTGAGAAAAGAAAAATCTGATTAGAGCAGAGATATTTTACATTGTCCTAAGAATTCAGATTCAAATTCAAAAGCTAAGTGCTAGCACTATAATGACAATGGATAATTAGAATATGGGTGACATTAAGAGATGTCTACACTCTCGTAACAGGACAGCAGTTCCAGAACTGTGAGCTCAGCTGACATGTTGAAGAGGAAGAACTGATAAGCACAAGGGTGAATGCAGAGAGCAGACATGATGGTGAGGGAACTTGATAGTGTGAAAGCGTTGTGTCGTCTTTAGAAAAGACAAGACTTGCAGGTGTTAGAGGTGAGAATAACTATAAACATTTGAATGGAAATCAGGTGTAAGAGAGGTTAGACACTGTCTCTGTGACTGTGAGGGAAGCCGTAGCAATTCTGAGTGTAATAGCTTCCAAACTGACAAAGAATTTAGTTGTTTACCAATGTTTGAAGAAATGACATATTGCATCATTTTCATTATTCTGTTACTGTGTGGGAATTTACTATGTAGGTAAATATCATTTACATATCTAAGTGATACTTTTTCATGTTCCTTTTTCATGAGATCGTCTTTATTTAAGGAGAATCATTTAGAAAAAATATATATGCTGAAATGATTCTATTTTAATTCTATCACTAGTTGTATATTTGAATTCAACTGTTTGTTCTGTTTTAGCTTGTATTTAAAATAAAATGGTGTCAATTGATACGAAATTCACTGTTGTTCAGTCGATGACAACCCATAGCGACCCTATAGGACAGAGCAGAACTGCTCCATAGAGTTTCCAAGGAGCTCCTGGCAGATTTGAACTGCTGACTTTTGGTTAGCAGCTATAGCACTTAACAGCTAACTACGTCATCTGAGTTTCAACTCATGGCAACCCTGTTTACAATAGAATGAAATATTACCTGGTATTTCATCATCCTGACAATAATTGCTATGTTTGAGCCTACTACTATGTCAATTTATGCCATTGAGGATCTTCCTTCTTTTCACTGACCCTTTACTGTACAAAACATAGTGTCCTTCTGTGGCAAATAGACTCTGCTAATAACGTCCAAACTATGTGAGACAAGGAGTTAACAAGCAGTCTGGCTGTATGTCTTCCAAGACAGATTTATTCATTTCTTTTCTGGCAGTCCGTGGAGTATTCAGTATTCTTCACCAACACCATAATTCCAATGGATCAGTTCTTCTTCCATCTTCTTTATTCATGTCCAGTCTTCACAAGCATATGAGGACACTGAAAATATCATGGCTTGAGTAAGATTCACCTTAGTCTTCAAAGTGACATTTTTGCTTCTTAACACTTTAAAGAAATCTTTTTTCTGCATATTTGTCCAGTGCAATACATTGCTTCATTTTTTGACTGTTGTTTCTGTGGGCGTTGATTGTGGTTCCCAGTAAAATGAAATTCCTGACAACTTCATTGTCTTCTCTGTTTTTTATGATACTGCTGATTGGTCCAGTTACTATCACTTTGAATATTCTTCATTAATTTTTTATGTTGAACTGCAGTCCATACTGAAGTTTTGATCTTCATCAGTAAATGCTTCAAGTCCTCTTCATTTTGGGCAACCAAATCTGTATCATCTGCATGTTGCGGATTGTTAGTCTTCTTCCAATCTTGATGCTGTATTCTTCATATATTCCTTTTCAGATTATTTGTTCAGCACACAGATCAAGTAAGTATGGTGAAAGAGTGCAGCCCTGATGCTGCTCACCTTTCCTGATTTTAAACCTTACAAAATACCTTTGTTCAATTTGAACAACTTCTTCTTGGTCTATGTCATGAACACAATTCAGTGTTCTGGAAATCCCACTTTCCCAGTGTTCTCCATTATTCATTATGATCCACATAGTCGAATGCCTTTGCATTGTCAATAAAACACAGGTAAACATTTATCAGGTATTCTATACTTTCAACCAAGATCCATCTGACATCAGCAATGATGACTGAATCTGATGTGAAGTTCTGCCAGTTCCCTGCAGATGTACTGCTGCTGTCACTTTTGAATATTCTTCAGCAAAATTTTGCTTGCATGTGATTAATATCATTTGATCATTTCTGCATTCTGTTGTTTCACTTTTCTTTGGAAGGAGCACAAATATGGATCTTTCCCACTCTGTTCGCAGGTAGCTATCTTCCACAATCTCGGCACAGATGAGTTGGTGCTTCCCAGGCTGCAACCATTTGTTGAAACATCTCAGTCAGTATTCCATCAACTTGTAGAGTATTGTTATTTATGAGTGCCTTCAGTGCAGCTTGGGTTTCTTTCTTAATTACCATTGGGTCTTGATCATAAGAGTATGCTACCTTCTGAAATGGTTAAACTTAGATCAAATCTTTTTAGTACAATGGCTCTGTAAATTCCTTCTATCTTCTTGCAATGCTTCTTGAATAGTTTAGTATTCCCCTCCCCATTGAATTCTTCTGTATTGCAACCAAAGTCAGTAGTTTTTCTTCTGTTTTTCAGCTTCAGAAACACCAACTATGTTCTACACTTTTAGTTGTCTAACTCCAGTTCTTTGCAAATGTCATTGTAATATTTTACTTTGTCTTTTGGAACCACCATTTGAAATATCTGTTCAGCTGTTTGCATTCATTCATCCATTTTTTGTAGATACTCTGTGTTCAAGAGAAGCTTTCTAAAACTAAAAGAGGTGTTGGCCTCTTTTTTTTTTTTTTTTTTTTCCTGTGTTTCTAAATGACCTTTCTGTTTCTGCATACATGATATCCTTGATGTCATCCCACAAGTTGTGTGGTCAGTAGTGTACAATGCATCAAAGTTATTCACATGGTGGTCTCTAAATTCAGGTGGGATAAACTCAAGATTGTATTTTGACTCTCAGAGACTGGTTTTAATTTTTTAAAAATTTAAACTTACGTATGAGAAATTGATGGTCTGTTTTGCAGTCAGCCCATGGCCTTGTCCTGACTGATGATAGTGAGATTCTTCGTAGTGTCTTTTTACAGATGTAGTATTTGATTACTGTATATTTAGTCTGGTAAGGTGGCTTGGCAAGGTCCAGATACAGTCACTGTTTCTGTTGTTGAAAAAAGGTCTTTGTAGTAGATAGGTCAAAGGTCTTGCAAAATTCTATCACATAATCCACTGTGTTGTTTATGTCACTAAGGCTACATTTTCCAACTATTGATATCCATCTTCATCATTTACAACTTTCACATCCAATCACCAGTAATTCTTAATGCATTTTGATTGAATATTTTGTCAACTTCAGCCTGAAGAGTTGGGTAAAAATCTTCAGTTTCTTCAACTTTGGCATTAGCGATTTTTGTGTAAATTTGAGTAATAATCATTGTCTTAATTATCTATGCTGCTACAAGTATCACAAGTAGATTGCTTTAACAAACAGAAGTCTATTATCTCACTGTTTAGGAAGCTAGAAGTTTGAATGCAGGCCAGCAGCTCCTGGGGAAAGATTTTCCTTTCTGTTCGTTCTGGGATAAAGTCCCTGTTATTAATCTTCCCCTGATCTAGGAGCTTATCAGGATAGGGACCTTGGTCCAAAGAATGACCTGTATCCTCAGTACTTCTTTCTTGGTGGTTTGAGGTCTTGGTCTTCTCTGCTCAATTCTGTCTCAAAAGAGATTGACTTAAAATATAGTGTAATCCCATAGATTCAGTCCTGCCTTACCTCTAGTCCTGCCTTATTAACTTTGTAGAATTTAGGATATATAATAAGTGAAATAGTCACATCAGATCACAAAATGTTAAGCACACTTTAAAGGGAGTCGGTACCTGACAAAGTTGATACGTATTTTGGGAGAAATAATTCTATAGTTGTATTAACTGGTCTTCCTTGTAGGCATATGGATATCATCCTTTCACTGAAGGTGTTGTATTTCAGGATGGATCTTGAAATATTCTTTTTGACAATGTATGTCATGATATTCCTCTTCAGTTTGTCATTTGAAGCACAGTAGACTGTATGATCATATGATTCAAACTGGCCAGTAGCAGTCCATTTCAGCTTACTAAGGCCTAATCAATCTGCAAGCATTATATTTTATTTTTAAGAATGTTCAGTTTTTCGGTATTGATACTTTTTGCATATCATGTTCCAGTTATAAATGGATGTTTACAGCTGTTTCTTCTCATTTTGTGTTATGCCACATCAGCAGATGAAAGTGCTGAAAACTTTACTCTGTTTGTGTCATTAAGGTTGACTATTCTGAGAAGGCACTGTTTCTCAGTTGTATTTTGAGTGCCTTCCAACTGAGAGGCTCATCTTCTGGAACTATATCAGGCAATGTTCTGTTGCTATCTATAAGATTTTTAGAGGCCAATTTTTTTTTAGAAGTAAATCACCAGGTCCTTCTTGCTACTCTTGATCTGGAAGCACTGCTAAAAGTCAGCCACCATTAATGATCCTGCTGGTATTTGATATAACTGTGCAATAGCTGCCAGTACCACTGCAACATGCAAATTGCCACAGTGTGCAAATTTAAGGTGATCTTTATACAAAGAAGATTCATTTAGTAAAATGATAATGATAATAAAAAGCTCAACTAGTTCTATTTTAATTTTATCACTAACTAGGTTATTAAATTGAAGTCCACTACTTATTTTTCATCTGCAAAATGAAATGGCTAAGCAAGGTAATAGGCAATATTCTCTCTAGTTCCAAAGAACTGTGAATTTTATCTTCCAGATGTAAGTTGCCAAGTAATGAGGGAGTATCTGTTAAGAGGTACAGCCCCAGGCCAAGAGTTAGCATACTTAGGTTCTCCACTCAGTAGATCTGTCACTGTGGCAAGTTATATGATGACATTGAGGCTTTGTTTATTAATCTGCATAAGTGGAAGATAAAATTACTGCTCATGATATGATGTCATTGAAGCTCATATGTGAAATAATTATGATAAGAATATCGTATATTCAACTGTTACAAACTGTCTCTGTGCTTTTTCATTTCACTGACCTTGAGTTGGATCCCAACAATTATTTACTTACCTAGGAGTATATTTTGCAAACATTTAGTGGCATAAAGTTAAACATTAAAAAAATATATTTTATTGTGCTTTGAGTAAAAGTTTGCAATCCAAATCAATGTTTCGTATAAAATCCTGAACACACACCACTATGCTACTCTAATTGCTCTTGCCGCTGCCCATCCTTTGATCACGCACTCTTCCTTTCCACCCTGTACTTCCCGTATCCATTCAACCAACTTCTGCTCCACTCTACTCTCTCATATCTCATCTAGAGAGGAGCTGCTCAGGCAGCCTCATGTATGTACTAAAGCTAAGAAGAGTTTTCTTTGCTAGCATCACTCTATATCTTATAGTCTGTTCCACTCTTTGTCTGAAGAGTTGGCTTTGGTACTGGTTTTAGCTCTGGGGTAACAGAGAGTCTTGGGGGCCATGTACTCAGGGGATCATCCACTCTGATGGACCATCAGGTATGGCTTTTTAATAGACTTCTAGTTCTGTATACCCATTTTGCTCCCACTGCATCTGGGATTTTATACCGTGTTCCCTGTCAGGGTAGTCCTGGTGGTGGCTGAGTGCCATCTAGTCCTTTTGGCTGCTGAAGTAGTCTGGGGGTCATATAGCATTTTATTTCTTCTGAACTCATAATTTCCTTTTGTCTTTGCTGTCATTCATTCTCCTCTGCTCCAGGTGGATTGAGACCAATTGATGCTACTTAAATGGCAGCTTGCTAGCTTTTAAGACCCCAGCTGCCATTCTAAATTTAAACATTTTATGAGGGCTTTACTTATTATTTTTTAATGATTTAGGGTTATGACTAGGGTAAAATGTTGAGGTTGTAATCACCCTCTGTTTGTTTATTAGAGAAAGATGTATATATATATGTATGTAAATATGTGTGTGTGTGTGTGTGTGTGTATATATATATATATATATATTTTTTTTTTTTCCTCCAAAGAAGTACTGACACTGATTATGGATATTCTGTTTTTGTACTTTTCTTCATAGATAGAACATAGCCTATTAGGGTAAGTGTTCTGTTTAGGGCCCTGAGATTCATGAGATGATACTTAATTATACATATTCTCAAAAACTATGAGTATACACTTAGTTAAAAACAGCAAGTATTTGTGGTTCTGGAACTCATCGTAGAGTCTATATATAATAATTCCTAGTATCTAATGTTGATGAATCATGTAACTACAAGAAATACTATTGAGGGAAGATTGCCTCATTGACATGAATCCTTTTCATTTGTCTACATAGTCTAAATCTTATCAGTGAATGCAACAACATCATTAAAAGCTTAGTATTTTCTCTGGAATTTTTAGTACCTTATAGAAATGCATTCACTTAATTTCAGTTTGAATCAATGTGAAAGACTTACACTGCTATGTATGTAATCTCTGCTTACATTAAAGTGTTACTCATAGTGTTATTTGCTTTATTCTTTATAAAATTCTACATTATGATGTCCATGCGACACATTTCCCTCAGGTGTCAGCATCACAAATAGCAAGACTTCTTCTGGAAGTTTATTTGGTTTTAATTTATGAGTCCAGTGTATTATGTAATAGATTTATTTACATATGCGTGTAGGGTACTAGGAGATTCAGAATCAAAGCTGTTACTTACATTTGAAAAGTAAACAGAATCAAATATTATACATGATAGTGAGGTAGAACTGCACTAGAATCAGTCTAAGTGTGAAGCACATCACTTACATTTGCATCCAGTGTAGATTTGGTCAAATTTGCAGCTCTCTTTTCTCTTTAGGACCAATACAGTGGTGGTGTGTTGAAGATTAAATGTCATAATCACTTAATACATTAACTGATATCCTTAATAAATGTTAGCTATTATCAATACTAATTTACCAAGAAACATTTATTTTCCAGTTTTATTAGCCTAACAAAGTACACATTGTTTTATGAATTCATTCAGTAAATATCATGTGTATGTTATGTTTCATCTATTCCTCATGTGTCTATGAATAAAGAACACAGATAAGACCCATATTGTCATACATCTATGATCTATATAGAGAAGTATGGGATAGGGAGCCTATTAAATACTAAGATATGGGGAAAAAATTATTCAGTAACTGTAAGTGCTCTCTTGAAAGTAAAACAAGGTAAATGTCAGGTGATGTATTTGGCTTATGAAGAAAGTAAAGGCCTCAGTGTAGAGGGGGCATTTTAAGCCAGAAACTAAAAAAATAAGAAGAGACCATCTGTGAAATACCTGCAGGAAGAGCTGTCCTGGATGAAGATATAGACCCTAAAAAGAGGAGACAGAGGCAGAGCTAAGATGGCAGACTAGGTACACGTCTCTTCAGCTCCCTCTGAGAACTAAGGCCTGCAATGATAACTGAATGGAGCAGTGGAAAACCGGGGAGCCATAGGACCTGATACAGAGTTGTCAGATTTGACTAGACACCAGTAACAGGCTAAAATGAGTGACATCATGGATCAAAAGACACAACCTGTCTGTGTGTTGCATACAAGAAACACACCTAAGACTCAAAGATATGAACAAACTGAAAATCAAAAGATGGAAAAGTATATACCAATGCAACAACTCACAACATACAAAGAGTAGGAGTGGTGATGCTAACCTCAGATAAATTAGACTTTAATGTAAGATCCATAATTGTGGACATGAGTGGCACTATATATTGTTGAAAGTTTCAATATATAAGCAGGACATAGCAGTATTAAATATTGATCCACCAAACACAAGAGCATTTAATAAATTGAACAAACAATGACAACATTGAAAACTGAGATAGATGACTCCACAATAATGGTTGGAGACTTCAACATTCGACTTTCAGTAAAGATACAGAAGATCTTATTGCAACAGTCAATCAACTAGACCTTATCGACATATACAGAACTTTTCACACATCAAGAGATAAGTACACCTTCTTCTCCAATCTACATGGAACATTTTCCCAAATAGATCATGTGTTAGGACATAAAGTGAGTTTTAACAAAATCCAAACCATTGAATTGTTGCAAACCATCTTCTCAGGTCATAAAGCTGTAAAGGTCTAAATCAATAGCAGAAAAAAACATTGACATAAATTTGAACTCATGGAAACTGAACAACACTTTGCTCAACAGTCCATGTGTTATAGGAGAAACTAAGGACAAAATAAATTTGTGGAATCAAATGACAATGAAAACACATCTTACCAGAACCTATGGGATACAGCAAAAGTGGTGCTCAGAGGTCAGTTTATCTCCATAAATGCACACATCTAGAAGGAAAAAAGAGCCCAAATGAAAAAAAAATAACACTACAGCTTGAACAAGTAGAAAGAGCAATAGAGGAACCCCTCAGGCACCAGAAGAAAATAGAAAAACAGGAGAAGAAAAAAGTAACCCAAATAAGAAAGGAGATGGGAGATGTCACAACAGACCAACTGAAAGCAAAAGGATCACAACAGAATAGTACAAACGACTGTATTCTAACAGATTTGAAAACCAAGAGGAAATGGACAAATTCCTAGATTCATATTACCTACCAAAAGTATCACAAGGTGAAGCAGACAACTTAATAAACCCATGAGAAAGGAAGAGATTGAAAAATTCATCAAAAAACAACTAATCAAAAATAATCCTGGTCGAGATGAATTCACTGGAGAATTCTACCAAACTTTTAGAGATGAGTTAACTCAAATGCCCTGAGGATATTTCATGCACTAGTAAGTGATGGAATACTTCCAACTTCATTCTATGAAACCAGCACAACCCTGATACCAAAGCCGAGGAAAGATCCCGCAAAAAAATAAAATTACAGACCAATATCACTCATGAACCTAGATATAAAGTCTTCAACAAAATCCTAGATAATAAAATTCAACACCATATCAAAAAAATAATTCACCATGTCCAAGTTGGATTCATACCTGGGATGCAAAACTGGTTCAACATCAGGAAAACAATGTGATCAACCGCATAAATCTCAGAAAGGATAAAAATCACCTGATTTTATCAATTGATAAAGAATAGGCATTTGACAAAGTCCAACACCCATTCATGCTAAAAACCCTCAGCAAAATAGGAATAGAGGGGCAATTTCCCAACTCATTGTGGGGCATCTATGCAAAGTCAACTGCCTACATCATGTTGAATGCAGAGAGACTGAAATAATTCCCCTTAAGAACAGGAACTAGACAAGGATGCCTGCTCATCTCACCACTTCTATTGAATATTGTAGGTGAGGTTCTAGCCAGAGCAGTTAGACAAGACAAAGAAATAAAGGACATGTGCATCAGAAAAGAAGAAGTAAAAGTCTCCCTAATGGCAGATGATATGATTGTATATACAGAGAATCCTAAAGAATTGATAAATAAACTACTGGAACTAATTGAGAAGTTCAGCAAACTATAAAGTTATAAGATAAACAAAAGTAAATCAGTAGGATTCCTTTACACCAACAAGGAGACCATCAAAGAAGAGGTGACCAAATCAATCCCATTTACTGTAGCCTCCAAGAAAATAAAATACCTAGGAAACAATCTAACTGGAGAAATAATAGACCTATACAGAGGGAACTACAAGTTCTTACTGTCAGAAACCAGAAGTGATTTACATAAATGGAGAAAACTACCCTGCTCATAGATAGGAAGACTTAACATTGTCTGTGTCTATTTTACCGAAAGCAATGTACATATACAATGCAATCCCAATACAAATTCCAGTGACATTTTTTAATGTGATGGAGAAACAAATCACCAACTTTGTGTGGAAAGGTAAGAAACTCTGGATAAGCAAAGCACTAATAAAGTAAGGGAACACAGCAGGAGGCCTCACACTACCTGACCTTAGGACCTATTGCATTGCTGTGGTAGTGAAACCAGCCTGGTACTGGTACAAAACAGACATATAGACCAATGGAACAGAGTTGAATCCCAGAGAAGCCTCCATGCTCTTATGAATGGTTGATGTCTGACAAAGGCTCTAGGATTGTAAACTATGGTAAAAACAACTCTCTTTAACAAATGGTGTTAGCAAAATTGCATATTCATCTGCAAAAAAAAACTGAAACTTGACTCATAACTTGCACCTTACACCAAAACTTACTCAAAAAGATCAAAGACCTGAATATCAAACCTCAGATGACAAAGATCATGCAAGAAAAATAGGGTCAACAATAGAAGCTCTACACAGCTTAGACAGCTTTCAAAATCTGACAAAGTGCAATCAACAGAAGAGGAAATAGATAAATGGGAACTGCTAAGAATCAAATGCTTTTGCTCATCCAAAGACTTTATCAAGAGTTAAGAAACCGCTTGCATAATAACAAAAAATATTTGGCAACTATATGTCAAACTGACACCTGATCTCCATAATCTACAAGGTACTGCAAAATATCAATAAGAAAAAGATAAGTAACCCACTTAAGGAATGGGCAAAATAGGTGGACAGACACTTCGCTAGAGAGGACATCCAGGCAGCCAAAAGAGACGTGGAGAAATGCTCATGATCACTGACTATCAGAGAAATCCAAATTAAAACCACAATGAGATAACATCTCACCCCAAGAAGATTGACCATAATCCAAAAAAACACAAAATAACAAGTGCTGGAAAGGCTATGGAGAGATTGGAATTATACACTGCTGGTGGGAATACAAAATGGTACAACCTCTTTGGAAAACAATCTGATGCTTCCTTAAAAAGCTGGAAATAAATATACCATTAGATCCAGTAATCCCACTGTTTGGAATTTATCCTTCAGAAACAAAGGCTGTCATACAAACAGATATATGCACACAATTGTTTATTGCAGCACAGTCACTAATAGCAAAAAGACGGGGTCAACCTAGATGCCCATCAACAGATGAATAGATGAACAATCTATGGTACATGTACTCAATGGAACACTGTCAAAGCCAATTAAAAAGCAATGATGATTTAGGAAACATCTCATAACCTGGTTTCAATTTGGAAAATATTATTCTGAGTGAAATCAGTCAACAGCAAAAGGATAAATATTGTATGAGACCCCTGGTATAAAGACTTAAGAAAAGACTTATGTACAGAAGAAAAGACTCTTTGATAGCTATAAGGGTGAAAGGGAGGGCAAGGGTTGATCTAGATTAGATAGTTGATAGAAATTTGTTTAGATGAAATCAATGACAGCATACAGTAGTAAGTAAATCAACTTAACTGGACTTTACCATAAACTGAAAGCTCTTTTAACCTCAACTCAATATTGCAAGGAAAGAATAGCAGGGGTGGGGCCTCTGGACCATGCTCTCAGGGGACATCTAGATCAATTGATACAATTATCCTACTGCTAATAGGGTCTTCTGCACCCCATATTGGTGAGTGGTATTTGAGGTCTTAAGAGCTAGCAAGCTGCCACCTGAGATACACCAAATGGTCCCAACTCACCCACAACAGGTTATCACCAAGAACAGCAAAGACACAAGCGAAAAGGAGCCCAGGAGACAGAAGGACCATGTAATAGGACACTGTATCAACATGTGACTAGAAGAAGCAGATGGTGCCTGGCCACTACCACAGAGAGCCATGATGGAGATCACGATGTTGAGTGCCAGTGGCAACATGAGAAAAAGTGAGATGCAGCTCAAGAACTCTACTGAAAGAACACCATTGATAGTCTTATAGCCGAGAGGATCCCCTGGGAGCATGGCCTCTAGACCTGCTGCTGCCCCTGTGTAAAAAACAGGTCTTAGGTCAACTCTTCGGACAAAAATGGACCAGACTCAGGGACACAATATGACCATATGGTGGGTGCAATTTATGGCTCTGTGCATTTATAGGAGGCTCTCCTACTGGTCTCTTTCTAGATGGAAGGGAAGACGGTGGAGAGGAGGAGACAGGAGATTTTTAAGAGGGTACAAGAAATATAGAATGAAAAGGATATGTGTGCTGTCATGGGGCAAGAAGAGCAAAAGAACTGTAGATAGGCAGGCATGCAAAATTGATTTGGATTGTATTCTTTCACTTGGTCACAATAACAATATATAAATAAATAGAGATCACCTTGATTGCTAAAAAAAAAAAAAAAGAGGAGACAATAATATGATTGGAGAGACTCCAGGATACTGTGAAAGAGCCATGCGGTGATTGAAGTCCAAGCATGTAGGTCCGTCTATGTCATCTCTTTCTTCCACACTGATTGGCCAGGACACCCCTACACAGAGGAGCTCCATCATCTTCATTTATAACACATGGTTCTCCTTTTCACCTTGTCTTCAGATATGAAGCAACTAAGGGCTCACTTCTAGCAGCTCCTTCTGACCTGTAATTTTTTTTTTTTTTTAAGACATTTAACCTATGCAGATTAAAATCCATGATTTGGGCTTAAATTTGGAGTTGAGCAGGAGAGATCACTGACCGCTAGTTCTCATCCAGGTTACCAAAGTTCTTCACGTTTGAATTTAAACCCCAAAGACTTTTAGTTAAAACGTAGACCTTGCGTGTCACTTGCAATTGTTCATTAGGAGTGGCAGAAAGTAGTACGGTGGGTCCGAGAAAGGAGTCAGGTAATCCTGAATTTCCTCAGCTGTAAATCTCACAGTCTTTTCTAGTACTTCTACTTTTTTTTAGGGTCATTTCACACCTTCAGTGTATTTCATAGGTATTTTTATTACTTAATAAAATGGCTTATAATCTGAGCTTTTTAGAAATTTGTGTTTTAGATGAAAGATTTAAGTGCAAATTAGTTTTTCTTTCAAAAGTTTATACACAGATTATTGTGTGACATTTGTTGCAGTCCCTACAATGTGTCAGCACTCTCCCTGTTTCCTTCTCTTCTCTGGGTTCTCTGTGCCCATTTGTCCAGTTATCCTCTCCTTTCCTACCTTCTCATCTTTGCTTTTGGGAAGGTGTTACCAATTTGGTCTTGTATACATGACTGAACTCAGAAGCAGTTTCTTCATGTGTGTTGTTTGTTTTATAGGCCTGTCTAATCTTTGGCTGAAAGGTGAACTTCGTAGGTGAGTTCTTTTCAGTTTAACAGGGTGTCTGGAGGCCATGGTCTCACAGGTTCTTCTATTCTCTGTCATACCATTGAGTCTGGGCTTGTTTTGTAAATATGAATTTAATTCTCTGTTTTTCTCCTGCTCTGTCCTGAATCCTCTATTTTGATTTGTGTCAGAGCAGTCAGTAGTGATATCTAGGCACCATTATTGTTTGTATGTTGATGATTACCTTTTGCTATTGTGAGTAATACTGCAATGAACATGGGTGTGCATATATCTCTTTGTGTGAGAGTTCTTATTCCTGTAGGATATATTTCTAAGAGTAGTATTGCTAGGTCATATGGTACTTTTATTTCTAGGTTTTAAAGGAGGCACCTTGTAATTTTCCATTGTGGTTATACCATTTAACATTCCTATCAATGATGTATGAGTTCCAGTCTCCCTACAACCTCCCTAATATCTGTTGTTTTCTATATTTTGTTGATTAGTGACATCACATGTAATGTTGAGGTAAAATAGTATCTCGTTATAGTTTTGATTTATATGTCTCTAATGGCTAATGATCACAATCATTTTCTTATGTGTCTGTTAGTTACCTGAGTATCTTCTTTGGTGAAATGTCTGTTAATATAGTTTTGCCCACTTTTTAGTTGCATTATTTCTTTTGTTGTTGTTGTTGCCGAAATATTGAAGTATTCTGTAGATTTTAGAGATTTTAGTCTTGTGAGATATGTTGTAGTCCAAAATTTTATTCCCAGTCTTCAATTCTGCTTTTAGTCTTTTGGAGATGTGTTTTGATGAGCATTGCTATTTAATTTTTAAGAGCTCCTGGTTACCAGGTTTATCTTCTGGTGTTTGTGAATTGTTACCTATGGTTTGTACTGTACTTATGCTATGTATTAGGGCCCTTAGCATTGTACTAATTTTCCTTCTGTGATCTTTATTATTCTAGGCTTTACATTGAGGTCTATAATTCGTTTTTGTGTATGGTATGAAGTAGAAGATCATCTTTCTTTTCTTCTTTTTTTTTTTTACAAATAGTCATCCAGTTTTGCAAGCCTCATTTGTTACAAAAAAGACCATCTTTTCCCCATGTAATGGATTTTGGTCCTTTGTCAAAGATCACCTGACCATATGTGGATGGAATTACATTTAAGTTCCAAATTCTGTTCCATTGGTCTCTATTTCTATTGTTGTATCAGTCTCAGGCTGTTTTGACTACTGTGGCTGTACAGCAGGTTCTGTGATCAAGAAGTGTAAAGCTGCTTGCTTGCAAGTAAAATTTTGCTGAAGATGGTTTAAAAGCATTTGCAGGTGTGCCTTGACAGATAGCTGCCAGAAATTCAAGTTGGATTCAGAAGTGGACATACAAGGATCAGTATGATTGCTGATGTCAAATGAATCTTGACAGAAAGAAGATACTACCATAAAGATATTTACCCGTGTTATGTTGTATATGCAACGATATTCAGCTGTGTGGATCATAACAAATTATGGATAACATTGTGAACAATTGGAATTCCAGAACCCTTAAATGTGCTCCTGAGGAATCTGTGCATAAAACAAGAGGCAATCTTTCAACTAGAACACAGGGATACTGCAAGGTTTAAATTGAGGAAAGTTTTGTGTCAAGTATCCTTTCACCATACTTACTCAATCTGTATGCTTAGCATATACTCTGAGAAGCCAGACTACTTACAGAAGAACACAGCATCAGGACTGGAGGAAGACTCATTACCAACTTGTGAAATGTAGATGACACAATCTTGTTTGCTAAAAGTGAAGAGAATTTCAAGCACTTACTAATTAAGATCAAAGACTATAGCCTTCAGGACGTATTGCACCTCAACATAAAGAAAATAAAAATCCTCACAACTGGACCAATAAGCAATATGATGGTAAACAAAAAAAATGCTGAAGTTGTGAAGGAATTCAGTGAACTTCAATCCATAATGAGCACCCATGGAAATAGCAGATGAGATATAAGAGAACATATTGCATTGGGAAAATCTGCTGCAAAAAAAAAAAACTCTTTAAAATGTCAAAAAGCAAAGATGTCACTTTGAAAACTAAGGACTACTTTATCCAAGTTTTTTCAGTTTGTTCAAATGCATGTAAAACTTGGACAGTAAATAAGGAAGACCAAAAAAGATTGATGCATTTGAATTATGGTGTTAGAAGAATATTGAATATCCTATGGAGTTCAGGAAAAACCAACAAATGTAGAGCCTGAATGCACATTAGAAGCAAAGATGGCTAGACTTGGTCTCATTTATTTTGCCCATGTTGTCAGAAGGGACTAGTCCTTGGAGAAGGGTATCATGCTTGTCATCACGAATTGAATTTTGCCTTACTTAGCCATGATTCCCAGTGTTGTGTGACTGTCCAAAATTTTGTTATCTGATGTGATTTCCTATGTATTTCAAATCCTACTTCGATGATGTTAATGAGGTGGGAATGGGGTAGTTATGTTACTGAGTTGGGACTCATTTCTACAAGTTTAGATTATGTTTTAGTCAACCTCTTTTGTAGTAAATAAAATATTAAGCAAAGAGACACGGGAAACATAGCACCAAGAAAAAAAAAAAAGCACAGAGAGCATAGCACATCCTTTGGAGCTCAGATCCCTGCTCAGAGAAGCTCTTGACCAGTAAAAGATTGATGACAAGGACCTTTCTACAGAGCCAACAGAAAGAGAAAGCCCTCCTTGCCAGCCAGCAGCCTAATTTTGAACTTCCAGCCTCCTAGGCTGTTACTGGCTTCTACTTTTATGACACTTGTGCTCAGAGAGAATTCTTCGCATTATTTCAGTGTTTTGGATTTTATTCAGGGTGCTTTGTTGCCTAAAATATTATCTCTTCCAGAGAATCTTCCATGTGTGGGAAAAGGATATATAGTTTACTGTTGTTGGTTGGCGTGTTCTATGGTTGATTTTGGCCTTTAGATCTTCTGTATCTTAGTTGAGTTTCTGTCTAATTGTTCCATCCTTTACCAAGAGTGGTGTATTGAAGTTTCCTACTGTCATTGTGGAATGGTATATTTCTGTATTCACTGTCATTGGAGTTTTGTTTCGTTGTTTTTAGTGTATTTTGTGTCCCTGTCTTGGGTGCATAAATATGATTAAAGTTATTTCTTTTTGGTGGATTGTCCATTTAATATATAAAGTAGACTTTCCTTGTCTTTCTGTCACTGAGCTTGCCTTGGAGTCAATATGTTCTGAAATTAGTATTGCTATTCTTGCCCTTTTTGATTACTGTTTGCTTGATTTATTTTTCCTTCTTTAAGTTTTTAATATATTTGTTTGTGTCTAAGGAATGTCTTGTGCAGAAAAGATGTTGATGTGTCATACTTTCTCATCCACTATGCAACTTGCTGTGTCTTTATAGATCCATTTAAGCCATTTATATTCAGTGTGATTTTCGACAGGTATAAGTTTATTGCTGTCACAGTGTGCTTTTGTGTGTGTGTGTGTTGCTGATGCTTTCGGTATTCTTCTAATTTTCCTGTGCTAAGTTTCTTTTGTTTGTAGATTTTCTTTCATTATTAAAGACATTATGTTATTCTCCTTTTTTATTCTGATGAGTAAATATGTTAACTTTCTTTTTATTACCTTGAAATTTACCTTTGTCTTCCTAATTTAGAACCAGTCTTTTACTACTTGATCTCACCTTGACTTCATCTCCATCTGAGTGCTTTAACCTATACCATTTCTTGTCTCTTTTGTTGTTTTGAGTTGTTGTTTGTAGATTGAGGTCTCTTTTTTCCTGCTTTAAGTCTTTTCGCTTTGCTTTCTTGTTGAAGTTCTTCACCGTGCTTGATATCTGACAGATACTGTCCTGTGTCCTTGAAAGTAGTTTTTGTCTGATGTTGGTTCTTTAACTGAAGGATTCTCTTTAATATTTACTCTAATTTTGACTTATTTTCTTTTTTTTAATGACTTCTCTTAATTTGTGTTTATTTGGAAATTTACTAATTTGTCATTGTATTTGAAAGAGAGTTTTGCAGGGCACATTTTTTGTTGGTAGTTCTGTTGTTTTTGTTGTTGTTCTTTCAAGGTTTCATATATGTCATCCCAATTTCTTTTTGCCTACGTGGGGTCTGCTGAGTATTCAGAGCTTAGCTTTACTGTTTTCCCTTTGTAAGTGACTCTTTGCTTTTCTTGGGCTGTTCTTAAGATTATTTCCTTGTCTTTGATTTTGGTAGATGTGATCATGCCACGTCTTGTCAACTCTCTTTTTGAGGTCTATTCTATATGGGGTTTATTGAACTTCTTGGGTAGTAAGCTTTTCTCCATTCATGGTAATTGAGAAATTTTTAACCAATAAATCTTCAACAGTTTCCTCTGAGTTTTCCATTTTCTCCTCCTGTTTTAGAACTCTGATCATACACAAATATTGTTGATTGTGTTCCATGTCATTCTTAGGCTTTCTTCATTGTTTTCTCTCATTTTTCTTCAAAGTGATATCCATGGACTTTTCTTCAATTTCTCTGACTACTGTATGTGTTAAAAATTTGCTCCAAAATCAAAGGTTTGGCATTTTGGAAATTTTGTTGGTTTTCTTTTTAATTTCTATTTGCTATTTTTGTATGACTGCTAATAATTTATTTGGCTTTCTGCTTTTGTATTATTTTCCTGCATTAATCTATTCCTTTGTCTGTGTTTTCCATGCTTTTCCTAAGATTATGTGTCTATTTTCCTTGATCTCTAAACATTAGTCTTTTGAATTGCATATCAGGTGGTTCCACTGTATCTTCTTCTACCAGATGGTCTTCTGATTATTTATTTAGGTTACTTGCTAGAGCCATTCTTTCCTGATTTTTAAATGTGTTTTGATATTGTCTGCTGTCTCAGAGCCATTAATATATTCTTTTTTTTTATTTGTTGATTATATGTTTGTTTGTTTCATTCTGCCCCTGTATTTTATTTTGATATGCCAGGACAGTCAGGACAGGTATGATTTGCTACTTACTTATATTTGGTCATGATTTATCTTACCACTTGTCCAGATGATGAGGCAATAGCAGGCATGGAGAGCCTGCTTTGCTCTGTACTTCTTTGATGATTCAGCTGAGGGCAAACTGGTTGATGCTACATGCATCCTGATGTTGCTTTAGCAGTGTAAATGTGTCTAGTAGTCTGAGAACCCCTCACCAAATATGCAGTGGTGCAGCATGGAGAGAGGTATGGGCTTGCAGCAGCTTGTTGAGTGGTAAGAGGGAATGGGTGGTACATGGCTGGTGCAGCAATGATCCTGAGCCAGGGATATTCAGGCTACACCATTGTCATGGGTTGAATTGTGTCCCCCCAAAAATATGTGCAGCCGAATGGCTGGGACATGATTCCCAGTATCTTGGGACTGTCCTCCATTCTGTGGTTTCACTAAACTGTATGCTAACGGGGCTGTAAATTCCGGCATAGGATTACTTCCTTGCTCTGCTGTAGGGGAAGTTTCCCTGGAGTGTGGCTTACCCCACCCTTAAGCTTTTCAGCCTGCAAGAGATAAAAGGAGAGAGAAACAAGGAGAGTGGGGAACCTCGCACCATCAAGAAATCTGCATCAGGAGAAGAGCGCGTCCTTCAGACCTGAGGCTCCCGTGCCAAGATGCTCCCTGGACAAAGACTGATGCAATACCAGACTTTCCTCCAGAGCCGACAAGGGGAAAGCCTTTCCCTGGAACGGACACCCTGAATATGGACTTGCAACCTACTGGACTGTGTAAGAATAAATCTTCCTTTGTTAAAGCCATCCACTCTGTGGTATTTCTAACTGACTAAAACAACCATCATGGTGTGGAGTGATAGAAACAGGGTGTGGCATATGGGGCTAGGTGGGGAGAAGATAGAAAAAGAAGAAAAATAAAAAAAGATGCTTCAGGAGCCATTGTGTAGAGGGATGGTGGACCTGGGCTATGATAAGTCAGTAACTTTCTAGCTAAGGAGGCATCGTATGGACCAGTAGGAAAGGATAGAGGTGGGGTATGGGGCTAGGTAGGAGAAAGAATGAAAAGTGAAAACTGAAGGAAAAAAAAAAATGATGTAACAGAAGCTGGGTGGAGGATCCTTCAATATGGGTGGGCCAGTAGCTCTCTAGCCATGGTGGTACAGTATGGCCTAGAGGTAGAAACAGGGCTAGGTATGAAAGAGAAAGAAAAGGAAGGAAGGGAAGCAAAATGTGTCAGCAGGAGCCTGTGAGTGGGGGCATGTCAGATCTGGGGTGATGGTGGAGCTGGTAGGCCTCTGCCAAGTGTCATCTCATGGGCTCTCAGGAAGGGTAGAGATGGCTGAAAAATTGGGGGGAAAAAATCCAGGCGCAGTAGGAGCTGGCCAGTGGGAGTGGAATAAACCTAGAGTGACAGTGGAATGTTAGTTCTCACCCTTAGTGGCACAGTCTGGCCTGTCGGGAAGAGGCGGAGGTGACATACGGGATAGAAGGATGAGGGGTGGCATAAACTGCTTCTCTGGTTACTACAAGCTCTCTCTCCATTTGGAAGTTATGTGAAGCTGCCTTCCCGCATTTCATGTCTGTATGTGAAAACTGGATAATGAGTAAGGAAGACTATAAAGAAGAATTGATGCATACGAATTATGGTGTGATGAAGAATTCGCCATGAGTCGGATCCAACTCAACGGCACTTGGCTTAGCTATACCACCACTGGATTTCCATGGGCTGCCAGGAGAACAAACACATCTATCTTGGAGGGAGTATAGCCAGAATATCCCATAGAAGCAAAAATAGTGAAACTTTGTCTCATATACTTCGGACACGTTATCAGGAGGGACTAGTCCCTGGAAAAGGACATTGTCTTAGTTATCAGGTGCTACAATAACAGAAATCACACAAGTGGATGGCTTTAACAAAAATTTATTCTCTCATAGTTAAGGTAGTTTAAAGTCTGAATTCAGGGCACCAACTTCAGTAGAAGACTGTCTCTCTGCCAACTCTAGGAGAAGGTCCTTCCCATCAATCTTCCTCTGGTCTAGGAGCCTCTTAGTGTAGGAAACCTGAATCCAAAGGATGCAATCTACTCCCATCTCTTGTTTCTTGGTGGTAGGAGGTCCCTCTCCTCTCTTCTTGCACCTCTCTTTTATATTTTAAAAGAGATTGATCACTGCCTCTAACCCTACCCCATTAACACAATAGAGGTTAGGATTTGCAACACATAGGGTAATCACATCTGATCTCAAAGTGGTTGACAACCACAGAATGCTGCGATTCATGGCCTAGCCAAGTTGTTACATGTATTTGTGTGGACACAGTTTACTCTATAACAGATATCACGCTTGATAAGCAGAGGATCAAAGTAAAAATGAGGGAAGACCTCAATAAGATGGATTGCCACAGTGGCTTCAACAGTAGAATCAGACATAGCAACAACTGCAAAGATAGCCCAGGATCAGGCAGACTTTTGTTCTGTTGTACATAGTATTGTTATGAGTTGGAAACACTCAGTGGAACCTAGCAACAGCAACAACATTTTTCATCATTTGTGTCAGTGCTTTCTTTATTCATGGTAAGAATTAAATGGTTTTTGATGTTATTCATTCTGCCTCATCCATTCTTACATAAACTGAGAGGTGGCTCAACAACCGTACCTCAGTATACTCACAGAATGATCTTTTTTACTGTTAAAAAAGAGACTCAGAAATGAATTTAGATGACTTTTTTTTCCTATCCTGTAATTATTTCTTTGCCATCCCAGTTAGAGAAAGTAATGGGAACAAATAACATATCCCCTGCAAAATCTCAAAATCTTATCTTTGATTCATAAAACTATTAATGTGTTTGTACTTCAACTTTGTGAATGCTACATGT
This sequence comes from Heterohyrax brucei, assembly GCA_028571685.1. Lineage (NCBI taxonomy): Eukaryota > Metazoa > Chordata > Mammalia > Hyracoidea > Procaviidae > Heterohyrax > Heterohyrax brucei. The sequence continues at coordinate 35,415,714 of CM053150.1, read as the reverse complement.
TCCAAGGAAAGGGCCATTTTTTGGTCATTCAGTATATTAGAAATCAAAATCTTTGTCTTCCGAGTGATCAAAAGTTTCTATGACCATGGATTTGTTTGGAAATAAAACAGCATTTTAGTAGCAGTATTAATTTAACAACTTTTGTAACTTGTAACACTGTGTGACTGGTGCTGTTTGGAGGATCTTACAGATACTTACTATAGCCCTCTGAAATGAGTAGTATTATAATCCTCGTTCTTCAGAAGAAAAAAACAAGGGCTGGAAAAAAAGACCTGCAACAAAAGAGTATTTCATGAGAACTTATAGCCAGGAATGACAGTGTCATGATCTTAGAGGAAGTCAAGAAGATACCCTTCACTTTCTCTTCAAAATCTTTTACTTGGTTTACTGCAAGAAGAGCAATATCTGAATATCTGTTTTAAAAGTTTATATGTATATGTACGAACTTTTAAAGTTTGTATCAAGAAAACTTCAGAGAGAATAAAAAAAAATCAATTCCTTTCACTTGGAGTCTAAATAATTTTGCCGCCAAGTCTAAATTTTCCCCTCGGAAAGGGAGATAAGTAAGATTAATCTCAGCAGGTCTCCAGTAAACCGATTTGCATTGTCCTTCCCTCTGGATTCTGATTACATTTTGCCCAACTGTTGTGTGACACCTAGCATCCTTGGAATCTTTTTATGACTCTGACTACAGGTTCCCCATGTAATTGACAATAGCATTAAAAAGCGCAACATCTAATTAACTCACCAATCAGCTGTCAGAGCCTGTGATCTTTTCCTAGTTCACTCTTGAGTTCCCTACTGGAGAATCAGTATTCCGAAAGGACCCTTTCTATTATGCTGTGTGTGGTGTTAGAGCAGAGTACTAAATTATGCTGCTTGTTCATGGAAAATATACCATCCTCATGAGTGCCTTGATGACTTTGTTAAAAATGCCTTCTGCCACCCTGTTCTCCTAGTCTCATGAATACTGCGGCTCCACAGTGAAGCAGGTTTTCATAGCACCATAATTTAGGAGATGGGAAATCAGCATACTCAGTTTTATACCTGCATATTTTCCCTTGAGTTTTTCAATCTTATATTTCAGAAACTTTATTTCATTTAGATTTTTTAAAAAGTAATTTTAAATCTCCCTTCTCAGATTTGATCATGTTTAAGACATTTTTTTTTGCCTCAAGCATTCCAAAATGAAGAAATGTTATACACAGTAGAAATACTCATGGCTACTGAATGTGTTATGGGCTTATACAATTATAACTAGGTAAATGTGTTTTAAGTACTTTCAGAAAATATTTTTAAGATAGGAAAGAAACAGTGCTTATAAAATCATAGAATCAGTTTGTATAAGATCAATGCTTATTTTTTAATGATTGCATGATTACCCCCAAACTCCCTGGCTTAACACAACAGCAGTTTGATATTTCTTGCAGATCTGTGGTTCAGTGGACAGTTTTGCTGATCCTGTTGTTGTTGTTAGGTGCCATTGAGTTGGTTCTGACCCGATGAGACCCTATAGGAAGAGTAGAACTGCCCCATAGAGTTTCTAAGGAGTGTTTAGTGGATTTGAACCGCCAATTTTTTGGTTAGTTGATTAGCTCTTAACCACTATGCCACCTGAGCTCTTTGCTGATCATAGTCTTCACTAATTTCAGCTGAACTTGCTCATGCACATGTGGTCAGCTATGTGTGGGGCAGGGCTGGCTGGTCTAGGGTGGCGTCCCTCACTTACTCTGTAATTATTGACTCCTGCACTGGCAATGATCAGGCCACAGGTTTCTCATCATCCAGTAGGTTAATTTATGCTAATTCATGTGGTAAATGACAGGAATTCAGGACAAAGAGTGGAAGCATGCAAAGTTTTTCAAGGCTAGTGGTTGGAACTGGCCCAGTATTGTTTTTGCTGTATTCTGTTTGCCAGCACAGGTCAGTGGGACTGCCAGGTATAAGAGATGTGAAATGAGTCCACTTCTTAATGGATATCAATGCAAAGTAACACTTCCAAGGAATGGATACAAGGAAGAATGAGGAATTAGGATACTTTTACAATCTACCACACTAAATATCGGCCAAAGCTTAATACTCAACTAGACCTGACTCTGATTTAGTTTTTGTACTGTTTGCAACATCTACTCATTACATGGCATCAGGAAAGTGAAGCAGTATTTTCTACAACTATGCAAAATCTTTTATATCTGATGTTGCTTCTTTTTTTTTTTTTTTTTTTTTAGTTTTGAGAGAAATGAAAGTATATTAAAAATGTATGTGGATGATAATAAAACTATACAATGCACAACATTATGCTCGTTATGTAGGGTAAAACAAAATTTAACCAGTCTTAAAGAGCTTCGTATGGCTAACTTTAATAGGAAAGCGTCATGGATTAAATCCAAACCTCTTTTTTTTTCCCATCAGAGATTACCTTTGATAATACTTTCCATTGTCTTGCTTTTCATTATCATTATAGAATATATTTAACACATTTTTAAATTGTAGAACATAAAATACAAACTTTTCAGTTTTATACAGATGGATTCATGTTGCTTTCTGTCACAGTGATCTAGTGCTGCCATAACAGAGGTAGCACAAGTAGATGGCTTTAACACAAAGAAGTTCATTTTCTCACAGAAAAGCAAGCTAAAAGTCCACATTAAGTGCATCAGCTCTAGGACAAGGCTCTTCCATTGGGTCTGGAGGAAGGTCTTTGTCATCAGTCTTCTCCTAGACTAGAAGTTTAGACACGAACTCCAGTTCCTTTCCAAAGGAGGTACTCTGCTCTCAGTGCTGATTCTGTGTAATGTGATGCCTCAAGCTCTCTACTTGCTTCCCTTTCCTTTATATCCCAAAGGATTGCCTTAAGACACAGTACAGTCTTATACAATGAGTCCTACCCCACCAAGGCCACTGCCACCCATCCTCCTTCATTAACAGCATAAAGGTAGTGTTTATAGCATATTGGAACAACAAACAGTGTCAGAAATCATGGCCCAGCCAAATTACCACACACAGTTTTTGGGGGGGGCGGGTGGACACAATTTAATCCATGACACTTTCCTATTAAAGTTAGCCATTGTTTGAAATTTGTATTTTAGTTGAAATAGTTAATCATTTTAACCTTTATTGTATTTGCTAGTATGTTTTGTTTATGTCCCCAGTACATCATTTTGTGGTATTTTATTGTTGTTGTTGTTCTGATTGTTTGTTTACTTATTCTGTTTTGTCTAATTCTTTGAGTGATTCCTAATTTGGGGTATTATTTATTCACATTTATTTTTCCTTTGATTTGTTTGATACTTATTTTCTCTTTTCTAGTCCTTAATGATTTAATAATTTAACAATTATTCTATACCCAATTTTTATGTCTTTTAGTTCTTTCCTAGTTTTAATCCAAATGGTATTTTTATTTATTTAATATAGAAAAATAAGGTATTGTTCACTGTCTTTGTCTACTATTCCTTTTTATATCTGAGATCTTCTTCTGAGATTACTTTCTTACATCTGAACTACTATAGAATATAATTTATTAATGGTCTGATGGTAGCAAATGCTTACTTTTTGTTCATCTGTAAGTGTCTTTATTTCATTTTCATTATTGAAGATTTTAATTGGGTATGTGATTCTAAGTCAATAGTTATTTTGTTTTAGTATATTTTACCTGATAGTATATTAGATTCTAGTTCCTTTGTTGCTGTGGAAAAGTCAGCCACCGAGTTAATTGCTTTCCTTGAAGATTACTAATATCTCTTTTCCACTACTTTAATATTTCATTTATTTTTAGTATCTTGTGATTTTATTATGACATTCCTGTTATTGATTACTTTTAATTTATTCCTTTGGGAATCTTAGCTTACATGATTGTTAAATCAGTTTCCTTCATCAATTCTGGAAAATTCCCAGTCATTGTCTATTTGTATATTCCCTCTACTCAGTTTTTAACTCTCCTTTCCTTTTGGAAATCCAGAAATATAAAAATTATCTTCAGTGTCCTACTTATATTTGAGGTTCTTATTTAATTTTTGGCTTTGTGTGTGTGTGTGTGTATGTATTTCTTTTTTTAAGTTGTGACATAATTTCATAGAAACAGAAAAGTTGCAATAATAGTAACAAGTTGTTCTGTGTACCTTTACCCAGAATCCCCGTCTATTAAGAGTTCTTCTCATTTGCATTATCCTTTCCCTCTTGCTCTCTTACTTTGTCATCTGTCTGTCCGTCCATCTGTCTGTCTTTCTAAATCATTTACAGGTAACTGAGAGGTGATGAACCTTAGTGGCACAGAGGTTAAGTATTAGGCTGTTAACCAAAATGTCAGAGATTAGACCTACCAGCTGTGCCTTGGGAGAAAGATGTAGCAGTCTGCTTTTGTGAAGATTTAGCTTCGAAACCACAAGGGGCAATTGTGTGCTCTTTCCTATAAGGTTTGGTATTAGCTGGAATCAACTCAGCAGAAATTTTTGTTGCTGTTTTGGGTTTTGAGATGTGATGCCTCTTAATCTTGAAATGCTTCCATTCATGTTTCCCCCCCCCAAAAAAAAATTACAACAGCATAATTTTCAAAATCAGGGAATTAACATTGCCAGGATATTATGAACTAATGTTCCAGGAGTATATTAGATATCTCTTGCTGTCATTACTCGAAAACATACTAGCTTAAAACAAGTAGCTGCAAGAAGTTTCTGTGTGTTAGGAATGAGGAGTGACTTTGTTTGGGGTGATTGCAGTCAAGGCAGTAGTTATCTGAAGACTTTTCTGGCCTTGATAATCAATTTCAGGATGGCTCACTAACCTAACTCTTGAATGGAGTCCTTATTCCTCATTTACTGTTGTTAGGGGGCTTCATTTCCTTACTATTTGGGTGAATCCATAGAGGTAATGGGTATCTTCAGGACATGCTGAGTTCTTCACAGTGACATAGACAAGAGAAAGATCAGGGGTAAGACATAATAGCCATGATGCCTTTTAATGATCTAGTTTCAGAAGTGGCACCCATTTCTTATCACCACCTTGGAAACCCTGGATGCATAGTGGTTAAAGCAATGAATGTTAACCAAAATATTAGCAGTTCAAATTCACCAGATACTCTTTGGAAACAAGATGAGGCAGTTCTACTCTGTCCTGCTGGGTCACTATGAGTCAGAATCAACTTGATTGCAACAAGCTTTTTGTCATGTATTGAATTGTGTCCCCCCAGAAATATGTGTAGCCATGTGTCTGGCCATGATTCCCAATATTTTATGATTGCCCTCTGTTTTGTGATTTTTCCTATGCTGTATGTTAAAGGATTAGAGTGGGACTGTAAATCCCTCTATAAAATCATTTTGCTGCTCCACTGTAAATTATGTTTCCCTGGAGTATGGCTTGCACCACCCTTAATCCTTTCATCTTACAAGAGATGAAAGGAAAGGTAAGCAAGCAGAGAATTGGGAAACTCACACCATCAATAAAGCAGCACCAGGAGAAGAGTGTGTCCTTCAGACCTGAGGAAGAAGGACGCATCCTTCAGACCTGAGGGAGAAAACCGCTTCCTTTGGACCTGAGGTTCCTACACCATGATGCTCCGTGAACAAAGACTGATGCATCACAAGGAATTTCCTCCGGACCCAACAAGGGGGAAAGCCTTCCCTTGGAGCAGACATCTTAAATTTGGACTTGTAGCCTACCAGACTGTATAAGAATAAACCTTACTTTGTTAAAGCCATCCACTCTGTTATATTTCTGTTAGAGCAGCACTAGCTGACCAAAACACTTAAAAAAATAATCACTGAAAATAGGTCATTAAAGACAGATCATACTCAAGAGAAGAATTAGGCTCTACCTTTTGAAAGAAGGATCATCAGATATTTGCAGACATATTTTACAACTACTGTGTACATTCAGGAAACTCTGGTGACGTAGTGGTTAATTAAGGGCTATGCTGGCTAATCAAAAGGTTAGCAGTTCAAATCCACCAGGCACACCTTGGAAACTCTATGGGGGCAGTTCTACTGTCTGTGGGATTGCTATGAGTCAGAATCAACTCAACAGCGGTTTTTTTTTTTAACTATACATTCATATTTTGTCCAAATCATACCTTTTGTATCAAAAGAAAGTACAAGACCACACGTTGCATTCAGTTTTCGTATCTCCTTAGTCTCCTTCAACTCAGTCTTTCTTTGTCTTTCATGATCTTAGCATTGTTGAAGAGACAAAGTTAGTTATTCTGTTAATTCTCATCTGGATGAACTTGATATTTTCACATACTTATATATGGTTATGCATTTTGGTAAGAGTACTTCAAAATACGACTAGGAAAGACATGCCTGTTCAAAGTAGAGTTGCCCTAAATGACTTAGATGTCATGAAACTTTCAGAACCTTCATTTGCTGATGTGGCATGACTCAAAATGAGAAGCAGCAGCTGTAAATACCTATTAATAATTATAACATGGAATGTACAAAGTATTCATTTAGGAAAATTGAAAGTTATCAAAAGTAAAAGGAAATGCTTGAATGTACATGCCTTAAACATTAGTGAACTGAAATGGACTGGTGTTGGCCACTTTGAATCAGGCAGTCATATAGTCTGCTCTGCTGGGAATGACAAAATGAAGAGGAATGGTATCACATTTGTTGCACCCCCCCAAAAGCATTTCAAGATCTGTACTAAAGTACCACACTGTCCATGATAGGATAATACCTGTATGTCTACAAAAAAAAAAAAAGCTAGCTAATACAATTATTCAAATTTATGCATCAACCACTGGAGCCAAAGATGAAGAAGTTAAAGATTTTTAGCAGCTTCTGCATTCTGAAATTGGCTAGTCATGCAATCAAGATGGTGATGGGACTGTGGGAGCTGGACATAAAGAAAGATTTATAGATAGAAAATACGCCTTGGGTTATAGAAACAATGCTGGAGACTGTGTGATATGATTTTGCATGCCCAGTGTTTTTTTTCATTGAAAATACTTTTATTCAACAACATAAGTGATCACTATATATGTGAATCTCACCAGATGGAATACACAGGAATTAAATAGACTACATCTGTGGAAAGTGATGATGCGGAAGCTCAGTATCACCAGTCCAAACAAAGTCAGTGACTGACTGTGGGACATATCATAAATTTGTCATATGCAGTTTCAAGATGAAGCTGAAGAAAATTAATACTAGGTCACAAGAGCCAAAGCGTAGTTTTCCTGCATTTAGATAGTATCTCAAGATAGATTTTATGTGTTGAACACTAATGACTGAATTACAGACAAGTTGTGGGGATGACATGGAGAATGTCATATGTAAGGCAAAAGGTAATTAAAAGGACAGGAGAGAAAAGATTAAAATGGAAGTCAGAAGAGACTCTGAAACTTGCCCTTGAACATAGGGTAGCTACAATTAATGGACAAAATGATGAAACAAAAGAGCTGAACATATGATTTCAAAGGGTGGCTGTGGAAGATGTACTAAACATTACAGCAAAATGTGCAAGGACCTGGAGTTGGAAAACCAAAAGGGAAGAACAGTCTTAGCATAAAAATTCAAGCCTAGAGTTGCAGGGACTGAAAGATTCTGTAGGTAAAATGGATCTCTTCCAGTCAGTTGTCCAGGTAGGCATCCTTTAAATTTCTTGGCATAGATGAATGAGCACTTCCAGTGCTGCATCTGTTTGTTGATGTATCTCAATTGATATTCCATCAATTCCTGGAGCCTTGTTTTTGCCAATGCCTTCAATGCAGCTTTGATTTCTTCCATCAGTACCTGTGGTTCCTGATCATATACTACCTCTTCAAGTGGCTAAACTTCACCCAGTTCTTTCTGGTATAATGACTCTTTGTACTCCTTCCATCTTCTTTGGATGCTCCCTGAGTCGTTTAATATTTTCCCTGTAGAATACTTCACTATTGCACCTCAAGACTTGATTTTTTTCTTCAGTTCTTTCAGCATGAGAAATGCAGAATATGTTCTTTCCTTCTGGTTTTCCATTTCCATTTCTTTGCACATATCTTTTGTCTTCATGAGCTGTCCTTTGAAATCTTCTGTTTAGGTCTTTTACTTTGCAATTCTTCCCTTTTGCTTTAACTGCTCAACATTTGAGAGCAAGTTTTAGAGTATCTTCTGACATCTGATTTGGTCTTTTCTTTCTTTCCTGTCCTTTTATTGACCACTTGCTCTCTTCATGGATGATGTCTTTAATGTCATTCCACAGTTCCTCTGGTCCTTGGTCATTAGTCTTCTGTTAGATATGTTCTTGCGATGGTCTTTACACTCAGGAGGGGTATGCTCAGAGTCATACTTTGGCTCTTGTGTACTTGTTCTAATTTTCTTTAATTTCAATTTGAATTTGCATATGAGCAATTGATGATCTGTGCCACAGTCAGCACCTTGTCTTGTTCTAACTCCTGATATGGAGCTTTCCCATCATCTTTTTCCACAGATGTAGTCTGTTAGGTTCCTGTGTATTCCACCTGGTGAAATCCATGGGTACTGTCACTGTTTGTGTTGGTTAAAAAAGGTATTTGCAATGTAGAAGTCATTAGTCTTGCAAGATTCTATCATGCAATCTCTGGCATTATTTCTATCACCGAGGCCGTATTTTCCAACTACTGATCCTTCTTCTTTGTTTCCAAATTTTGCATTCCAGTCAACAGTAATTATCAGTGTATCTTGATTGCATATTTAACCAATTTCAGATGGCAGAAGCTGGTAAAAATCTTTAATCTCTTCATCTTTGATTTTAGTGGTTGATGCTTAAATTTGAATAATAGTCATGTTAACTGGCCTTCCTTGGTGTGTGGATGTTATACTATCACTGACAGTATTGTATTTCAGGACAGATCTTGAAATGTTCTTTTTGATGATGAACAAAACATCGTTCCTTTTCAAGTTTTCATTCCCAGTATAGTAGACCATATGATTGTTGGATTCAAAAGGGCTTGTGCTGGTCTATTTCAGCTCCCTAATGCCTAGTACAGTGACCTTTATGTGTTCCATTCCCTTTTTGATGATTTTTAATTTTCCCAGATTCAGACTTCCTACATTCTATGTTCTGATTATTAATGGATGTTTGCAGCTGTTTCTTCTCATTTTAAGTCATGTCACATAAAATACTGAATAATGTAGTAAGCATCAAAGGAGGGTGAAAGGGAAATACAGAATCACTCTGCCAAAAAGAACTGGTTGATGTACAACTATTTCAAGAGATATCATTGATAAAAACTGATGGTACTGAATGAAGAAGTCCAAGTTGATGGAAGGTTTTTGTGAAAAACAATATTCCAGGAATTGATGAAATACCAATAGAGATGTTTCAACAAATAAATGCAGTACTATGAGTCTATGCCAAGAAATCTGGAAGAGATCTTTTTCTGCCTATTCCAAAGAAAGGTGATCTAACAGAATATGGAAATTGTTGAACAGTATCATTACTATCACATGAAATAAAATTGCTGAAGATTATTAAAAAAATGCTTGTAGTAATATAACTATATAGAACTGTCAGAAATTTGAGCCAGATTCAGAAGAGGATGTGGAACGAGAGGTATCACAGCTGATTCCAGTTGGATCTTGAATGCAAACAAAGAAAACCAAGATGTTTACCTATGTGTTACCAACTATGCAAAGGCATTCAACTGTGTGAATAATAACAAACTTTGTATAATACTGATGAAAGGTAACAGTTAAGTCTGCTCATGAGCAACCTGTGCATAGACAAAGACACAGTTGTCCAAACAGAACAAGAGGATACTGCATGGTTTAAAATCAGGAAAGGTGTGTATTAAGGTTGTATCCTTACACCATATATATTCAGTTTGTATGCTGGGCAAATAATCCAAGAGGCTGTGATACATGAAGAAGAAAGCAGCATCAGAATTGGAGAAGACATGCACTATACAGATAATAATTGCCTATGGAAATCCAAGAGGACTTGAAGCACTTACTGATGAAAACCAAAGACTATGGTGTGGATTACACCTCAACATGACAAAACAAAACAAACAAATAAAAAAAACAGTATGCTCAAACTGATTCCAGCTCATAGTGACCTTATGTGACAGAGTAAAACTGTTCCATAGATTTTTCCAAGGAGTGCCTGGTTGATTTCAACTGCCAACCTTCTGGTTAGCAGCCATAACACTTAGCCAGTGTGCAACCAGGGTTTCCACACCTCAACATAGAGGGGAAAAAAAAAAAAAATCCTTATACCTTGGCTAATAGGCACCATGATGACAAATGGAGAAATGATTGAAGTTGTCAAACATTTCCTTTTACTGGGAATCTGAAAACTATGCCTGTGGAAGGAGAAGTCAAAAGATCACATGATATATTGCACTGGGCAAATCTGCTGCAAAGACCTCTTTCAGGTGTTAAAAGCAAGGATTTCATTTCAAGGACTAAAATGCACCTGGCCCAAAACCTCTACCCATTGCCATTGAGTCAATTCTAACTCACAGTGACTCTATAGGTCATTATGGAACTGCCTTATAGTATTTCCAAGGAGTGGCTGATAGATTTTAACTGTTGACCTTTTGCTTAGCAATCTGAGCTCTTAACCAATGTTCCACCACGGCTGCCAAAACAAACCTGTTGCTATTGAGCCAGTTTTGACCCATAACAATCCTACAGAACAGAGTAAAACTTCCTCCTAGGGTTTGCACGTGACCCACGCTATGTCATTTTTTACCACCTCATATGCATACGGCTTGGCATATGCATACAAAAGTTGGACAGTAAATAAGGAAGATTGAAGAAGGATGGATGCCTTTTAATTTTTTATGGTGTTGGTGAAGAATATTAAACATGCCATGGACTGCCAGAAGAATGAGTAAATCTGTCTTGGAAGAAGTACAATCAGAATGCTCGCTAGAAGCAAGGACAGGGAGAATTTGTCTTTATCTGCTTTGGATATTTAACTAGCAGAGACAAGTTCCTAGAGAAGCACATCATACTTGGTAAAACAGAGATTTAGTGAAAAAGAGAAAAGCCCTCAATGAGATGGATTGAGCTAGCAGCTCCAAAAATAGGTTTAAGTACATCAATGATTGTGAGATTGAGCAGTGTTTCCTTTTGTTGTGAATAGGGTCCTTGTGAGTCAGCACCAACTCCATGGCAACTAAGAACAACAACAATATTAATATAAAAGCTCTAAAACATGGTAGGCTGGAGTTACAAGGGAATATAAAAATCATTCACATCCTTACCAAGACGTAGAAACCAAAGCTGAAAAAACAGCTTATTTGCTACTTTGGGATAGTGTCAAGGCAAATTTAATGTCTCTTGACTCCCAATCAATGTAGTTTACTTTCCATCATAGCACACTGTAAATGTGGTAAAATGAAAATAAATACCTTGTACTGAATTATGCCACCAGGGATACTAATGTAACTCTGCAGTATCAATTTGGAAGTCTGAATCTTAAAATAAATATGCTAGATATGCCATATATTAATTAAACATGAACTGCTTTTGCTTGCTTTTTTATGCTGCATACAGGCTTTGGTGGAATGATTTAGATGACCCCTGCAATTCTACACAGATAATCAGGTTAGTGTGAACTGTTTGCACTTGTCCCATGCAAATATATTTGACATAATTTATCTTCTCAGTTGTCTAAGGATAAATAATCCTTGTAAATGCAATTTGTGAACATGCTTTGGAAAAAGGCTTTTCTGGTTACCCAGTAAATAGGATATGAGAGTTTAAAGAGCAAGCGTTTTATACACATTTGTTTAGCAAAATACTGAAGTTACTTGTACTGTTACTTATACAACACTATTTAGTGTTGGCGTGAGATATTGATAAACTTAGAGAGTGTAATTGACAGAGTATATTGGCAAAACCCTTTTGATTTCCATAGATTGTTTGCCTTTATTACTGTTATGATATTGTTCTAATAGAGTTTTAAAATAGTACTCAAATCACTTCCATATTTGATGACTACCATACGATCCTTAGCCAAAGTAATTCAGAATCTACCTGATTAATCAGAAAAGGGAACCAAGGAATCAGAACAGACATCAGCCAAAATCAGTGCCAGACAGTGCATATTAGCTTAATTCAGCTCTAATATTCGTTGTGAAGATTTTGAGATAAAGATGCTATTATTTGACTTTCTTATATGTGTTTTGTTGGTTTTCTTCTCATCATAACCAATTCTTGTCAGTACACACATACTTGAAAGAAAAATGAGTCATGAAAATATTAAATATAAAAACAGGACAGTGGTGAGTTTTGATAGGTTGATTGTATGAGGACTGCCAATTAAGTTTGCAAACTCATCCTAGAAAAAGTTCTACATACCTCGTTGTTGAATAGCAATATGGCCACCTTAAAAGTACCCTGCTTGGGAAGCTGTGCACGCATGCTAGCACTTAGTCCACCCTGCAAAGCAATTATAGAACACTTTTTCTGGAATGGCCATCAGAGCTACAGTCATATTATCCTTAACGTCCTGAATATCATCAAAATATCTTCCTTTCAATATTCCCTTTATCTTTGGGTAAGGCAGAAGTCCCTGGGGGCTGCATAAGGTGAGTAGGGAGGGTGTTCCAATACAGTTATTTATTTACTGGGGAAAAACTCCCTCGCAGACAACTACACGATTAAGTACACAAACTTGCCACCGTGCCACTGTGCACAATGGCCATTTCAGAAAGAGTTCCAAAGTTACTTTGAAGAGTAGACCAGGTGCTGGCATCAGTGCATAGCTTCCCAAGGGGAGTATTTCCAAGGTGACCATGGTGATATTCAGCAATGAGGTATGTAGCACTTAGAACAATTAAGTTCATAGACTTAATTGTCAGACCTTGTATTATTTTTATCCTGTGAGTGAGCTGTGCAGTGCTCTCAGATACTCAGTTTTCTTCTGTCTCTTGGCATGCTAGCAGAAGATCGTTCTCTACTGTGTACTGTTAGGTTATGCCATCTGGTGGTTATGACCACTGGAATCTGAGCGTAAGTGATGGGGCGGTATCATCTCAAAGCCCAAGTATTTAATTGCAAGATCCTCCAGCATGTTCTTTCCTTGCCAAAGTGACTGCAGAGGCCTCTTGTTCCAAATGGTATAGTCATATGACTTTTGAGCTTCCATAAACCCAGAAACCTGAGTAAAATACAAAGTGTCATGTGGGATTTCCACCTACGATATATGGCATTAGTGAAAAATAAACTTCTGGTAGGTTAGGCCACTGAGATTTGCTTGTCTGTTACCAACACCCTGGTTAATATTCTCTCAAGTACCAGTTGTCATCAAGTTGATTTGGATTCATGGTATCTTCATGTATCATGATAGAACTGTGCACCATAGGATACTGAATGGGTGATTTTTCAGAAGTAGATTGTTGGTGCTTTCTTTTGAAGCATTTCTGAGTAGATTCAACCTTCCAACCTTTGAGTTAGCAGCTGAGTATGGTAAGTGTTTGCACCAGCTAGGGACTTTATATCTACCAAATAGCGGTTAATGAGTATTTTTGAATTCAAGAATTATACTGCTTCTTAAAGTTAACCATACCACTTTTGAGGCAAATTATAAATTGTAGAAAATATAATCCTTTTAAATGATTCTTCTTGAGTTTCATCTATATTCTTGTTATCAATTCAATTAACATATTGTTCCATAAATTTGCTACATATATTCTAACTCTGCTGCTCCAGTCTTTAGATTTTACACTCCTACTATGAGGCTTTTGACACTGATTCCAGAATACTGTACTTGTTTTCTCACAAGGATTATTGTAAGTAAATTAAAATGAATCCACAATTCTTCCTTTTCTTCCTCACAAAAGGATGCCTTAAAATTTACTCAAAGTGACTTCTCTCTGTTTTTTCTTTTTTAAGAATATGCCTTACGAGATAAAAAGGAAATACCATATTAATTCCTGAAGAACCAATTATGCTTCCTGTTCTATAGATGTGTTAGATTGGTCAGAATTAAGACATGGTTTTGGAAGGATTCTTTCTTATTATTGGAAAATAAGAGCTCATTGTCAAGGAGAGATCATGACACTATGGAGATTAGAAATCCAGGGGTTTGCTTCTATCCCTGTGGCATTTCATTTCTTTATGAGTTTCGGAAACACTGTAAACCTTAAGCCAGGCTTGTAGAAACAGTCAGAAAGAAACACAATACTAAGATAATGTGGGCTTAGGTACTGTCAGGCTGTGTTTTTGTAAGGCTTTTCCAATTTTTGAAAAGTCCCAACCCAATAGTTGGTGTCTTATAAATGAAGTAGTCAATGAAAAGATACTGACTTTGTACACTAACCATATTGTTAAAAATCTGTGTTCTAAATAATATGAGCGCATTCTGAGGGAAAAGAGACAGTGGTTGGAAGAGGCATATATGCAAAGAGAAAGCATGTCCACATTCTTATAGAGTAATGGGGGAAAAAAGACATATGAGGAAATTATCATTGTGCAAGAAAAGATATATCTTAGGAGCAAAGTTCTGTGACAACAAAATGGAAACCAAAAGTTTAAATTTAAAAAGAATCAAGCTGAGGCCTGTGTAATTGTGCTTGGGTCAGGTAGTCTTGAATGTTTAGCTTTTACTGCGCATTACTCATGCAGTTAAGGAATGTGCTGTCAGTGAAGAGGGTAGGTCAGAAAACGGGCTGTGCCGGGGGGGTGAGTTGTCAAAATTTGAAGAGTCTGGGGAACTGAATGAGTGCAGCTGTGTAGAAATGGATAAATCTAGAAAAGTGTATTGGAAGGGGCGTGTAATGCTGAAGAGTATGAATTTACTTTGAAGACACTGGAAAAGGGACTCATTATAAATTTTAGAGTATTAAAGAAATAAAATGATATAAAAAAGGTTTCTATGTTTTTGCAATAAAATGTTTTAATTAAAAATGATACACTAATATGGTTATGGAAGTTATCACTCTCCTCAAATTTCTCTGCAAGCACAGTTTTGAGTCATCAAGTGTTGACTGGAACCTAATCTGTTGGATCAAGCCCTCAAAATGTTCACGTGAACACTGTGGAGTAGCTCCTACCAAAGAAAGTTATGGGCATCTTCTTTTCTTGCATTTCTTAGTGATGAGCATTAAAAAACATGGTGCATTTCCTCAGGCCAGACGGGAATCAGTAGTGTTTTCCAGGGAGGTTGCATTGGGTAACAGAAACAGCACAGACCAGCAGGCAGACAACCTAATGCTAGCTTTGTTCTACTGTTTAGTCTTTATATGACCCTGCTCAGATCAATCTCTGAACATATTTCTTTATCTGAAAGTTACCTGGCTTCCTCAAAAGTGCTATCACAACATATCCTGAATGAATTAGCTCTGTCCACAGGTGCTTCATCAATATATATATTCTGGAAAAGCTGTTAAAGAACTGTCTGAGAGGGCTTCTTTTGTCCTAACCTGTGATTTTCCAATATATGTTATATTACAACTCTTCAAAATGGACTGGGAAGCCAAAAACAAACAAACAAAATCTTGCTATTATTTGCCTTCCCTTAAATGACACAAAAAATACAGAGACTACCGTAGGTAGGTGAAATCTAACTCCTGTTTCCAGTACGCATGTGTGTATATTGGAGCTCTGGTGGTGCAGTGATTAAGAGCTCAGCTGCTAATAACCAGCAGGTCACATTGCTAATCCACCAAGCTGCTCCTTGGAAAACCTATGGGGTAGTTCTAATCTATAGGATTGCTATATGTGTCAGTTGGTATTTTCTTGTTTGTTTTAAGGACATACAGAAAGGACCTCATTGAGAAGGTATAAGAGAAGAGAAGAGAACACCTACGAGTAGGTAAATGCTAGTGAAATAGAAATTTCAGCAGAAAGCAAGATTTCACAGTTACAGTTACTTCTGCAGCTATCATTATAATATCTAGAAACTATGTTGTTCCTTCACACAGGACACTTATTCTCAAGTGGCATGATTTTTAGCATAAAAACCCTATTCCCTGGAGGCTTAAATGTGCTATCAGTAATACTTGTGTCTTGCTCTGACTAGAAAGACAGGCATAGAAGTTAAAAAACACTAAATCTAAACTGATTCTGTATCCAACATCATTTAAAGTTTCGGTCTTATCTATCTATCATCTATCTGTCTGTCTGTCTATCTATCTGTCATCTATCTATCTATCTATCTATGTATCATCTATCTATCTAATTATTTGTATATGTGACATGATGTACTGTGAATTAAAATTTAAGTGGGCCATGATAATGACTGCTTCAACATTCTGAGTGCCTGGGCACAGACTGCAGTGGACAGCACCCCCAAGGCCACAAACAGCCTTATCTGTACATCACTGTGCCTCATAAATATTAGTTTCCATGTATGCTATGACGTGAAATTTGGGAGACACTGATCTACTGTAACTCTGTGAATAGAAGATGAATTTTAGTAGAGTCTTTATATGTAATTAGACACACACATACATATTGGCTTTTTTTCCCCCCAAATAAGGAATAATCTGTTATTGTTAGGAGTTACTGAGTCAATTTCATCTCACAACAATCCCATGTGATAGAGTAGAACTTCCCCATAAGGCTTCTCAGCTGTAATCCTATGGAAGCATCTCACCAGTTCTTTCTCCGAGACAACCACTGGGTGAGTTCAAACCAATAGCCTTTTAATTAGCAGTTAAGGGCTTAACTGTTGGATTCAGGGCACCAGACATGTGAGGGAACTAATATTTCTATTATACTGTAAACAAGAGAACATTGAAAGTTTAATTGTTGAAACATGATTGCATTTGAAAATTAAAGTCAAGTACCAGAGCATTTTAGATAGAAATTATAAACTCTTACTAGAAGACTCCAGTTGCCTGGTCCATGTGTGAAGTGATTATTATTAGACTTAATATATAGATAATAACATTTTCTAGATTTTCAGTAGATTCACTGGACCATGGGAGGTGCTTAATACATGTTCCTTAAGTGGATGTCTACCTTATGAAGATGAATCAGCCACTTCTTTGAGAAATGAGGCAAATAGCAAATACGCAGTTTTGTTTTTTTTTTAATTATTCATGTAAACTTAGTATGCAGATAATTAGTTTGGAAAGAATCTGTGATCTGTCATAGAGAATCTGAAACAGTTGCAGAGGCAGAGTTCTAAATTGAATGAACTCAACACTGTATTTTTTACAAAGCATCATCCAGACTGAATTCGTGAGATATTTCTTTGCAGTCTGCCCATCGTTAGGTTTGAGAAGTATAAGTGACTGTCATCCTACAGTGGGATTTTGCATATAGCATTTTGCGCTTCACAAATAACCCAGGATACTCTTCACTCTGTCATGTCCTATGCTCAGACATCTTACATCTACATTTCGACTTTTGTGCAGCCTTATGCATAGTGTACATGTTTCTACATCTTGATCTCATTTTATTTAAATACTCTGCTGTGCTTGATTAACTACTAGCTATATAAGCAGTCAAAGAAAGAAAAAGAAATAGCTTCCTACTGAATTATTGTCAATAGAAGGTGACAGTTAAGCTGAAGTAATAATAAAGGTTAAGTGGAAAATATATCAAGTTAATGTATGGCATATTCCCAAATTCTACAGAAGATTTGCTTTATTGTGATTTTAGGGGAAGCAAGCATAGACTTAAAAGGCTAGTTATTTTTGAATTCTTGAAGGGCAAGGTAACCTTTACATAAATGTAACTTACTGAGAGACTGAGATAGAATTCTAGCATATCTGTGTAATTTTCTCTGTAATGATGATATAGTATTCCAAATTCTTCACAATAAATACGCACGAGTATGGATTCAGGAATAAAATACATTATTTCTGCCATAGAGACATTGTAGGAAATGGCAAGAAACAGTTCTAAATCATTGACACTGTTTCTGTTATTCACTCACAGCAACTTATCAAATATTAGAACCAACAGTGTATCCCTTAAAAGCTCAAAAGAAGTAGTTGCAGGTGAAGAGAAGGATATTTTATCTTACCAACTGGGAAATAAACATAAGGAAATCATTATGCTAAGAGTTAAGACTAGCAGCAACAAGTAGTTATGGGAAAGGAGGGGTTTTTGACCCATTTCTAGTATTCTGAATGAGATAGACTGCAGGACAAATCTGTCTTGGAAGAAGTACAGCTGAAATGACTCCTTATAAACACGGATGATGAGACTGCATCTCACATACTTTGGACAAGTTTTCAGGAAGGATCAGTCTCTGGAGAAGGACATTATGCTTGGTAAAGTAGAGGGTCAGTGAAAACAGCAAGTTCCTATGCCGACAGAGTAACAGATTTGCTGTAACAATGGATTTAAACACAGCGAATAGTGTGAGGAGAGTGCAGGACTGGGCAATGTTTTGTACTGTTCAGCGGGTCTCCATTAGGTGGAAGCAACTTGACTGCATCTAACAATAACAGATTGCAGGACAACCAAATGTTCCCATCATTCCTTTCTCTCTTTATGTCTCTCATTTTCTCTCTCTTTTTTTGAATGAGATTAAAACACTGTATTCTAGGTCTCAATAATGGCAATAAGGGCAGCAGCAACATCACAGGCTGTCTTGGAGTCACAGGTGTACCTGTGGTGTCTTTTCTCAGTTTGGAGGTTGTAATGAAGGGGTGGTAAAGTGAAACTACCCAGGGACTCTGAAAATTTAGTCATCATATTCTAAAGTCATTTCCTTACCTTTTTAGAATCAGATGGTACGTGTTCTTAGTGCAATGAATGATTAACTCATACTAAACTTATGGTAAGCTGGTGCATAAACCAGAAATATGAATTTGTAAAAGAGCAACTTTCTAATGATTAAAATATATGCAGTCAAGAACAAACTACTGTCTCTGTATAATGAGCTACATAGGAAACTAAATTGTCTACCACGAAGCTACTTTGATGCTTTATAAAAAAAGGATTAAGAATGGTTTGAAGGTAATATTTCATGGGAAATTATTCCTTGTTCAAACTGTGGTACCGCACTTACCAAGCCATCTAAATCCTGTGTCTTCTCCCTTGCATAATACTAGATGCTTGACAAAAGGGCTTTCATAAGTCTCATGGGGTCCGTTTTTCTATTATACATGAAGTTTTTCTGCGTAATCACACTTGGATGCATCAGTATCAAAATCATTGAAAGGTTGCTTTGGCTGTTCTGATATCTATTGTCTCCCTCTTCTTCCTTAAGTAGCCCATCTTTCTAAGTTCTGGAAACTTTTTTTGGTGCTGATCTCAACTTTCGCAGTATTTGGATTCTAAACTTTCTACCCTTTGAGAAGCTTTCGAATGAGAAATGTGTCATAAAATAACTACCCTAACATCTATCTTAATTAATCTCAAAATAAATTCCTACAATTATAGATTCAGAATTCCTTTGTTATATGCATAGAGGCAGATATTTCTGTGTGCCTCTAAATTTGAAGAAAATGTGTAGCTATAGGGTCGTAGAATCTTTCCTTGAGAAGTCATTGCTAGAATGTTTCACTGGGAGTTCATGGAAATTTTTCTAACAAAAATTAAGATTACTAATAGTGAGTCACATTTATGAAGGATGAATTACAAAAGAATTAGAATTTGCAATTTGATCTAGACAATACAATATAATAGGAGTTATTAAATCCATTTTAAAACTAATATACTGAAGCTCAGAAGAATTAAGATAAACAATCAAGGATACTACACTAAATAAGTGAATGATACATATTCAATTTGGTTCTGTCCTACTCGATGACTTGGTACTCTAACTAGTCTGTGCACAGCATCTAAAACAGTTACTTAATGAGTTTTGGATCATGACTTCATTCTGTACTCCTCAAGCCAACGTGAGGCTGCCTTTTTGTATCCACTCCAGTGCCATATTCTTAACTGGAAACTTGATGACTATCTGATACAAGGCACTATTTTCAGTAGATGAAGCTACCCATGGCTTGTAAAAGACTGGAACCCAACTAAAACAAACCAGACCCAGTGCCATAAAGTCAGTTCCAACTCATAGTGACCCTACAGGTGATTGGTCTCCTTATATGCTCTGTCAGGAGGTTTGCCTTCTAGTGATTGTCTTTGGTATCTACAGATAAACTGTTTACCACACTCTCATTGACCTTGAACTATTTGCTGACTTTGTCAGTTATAGAAAAGTAACTTGTCCCCTTCCTCCTATCGAATGGCCGCTATTAGTAAGTTCAGATATTGTATAAACAGAAACAATTCAACATTTTGACTTTGTTTTGTTTTGGAGTCTGATAGCTCCGCATTTCTGGTTTTATGTTAGTCTTTAGAATAATAGAGATAAGATACATATTTTCTGTGTATCCAAAATCTGATTACATTTCTATACATCTGTATAGGACAACTTGTGTTTTGCTGTGGTTCTTAACATCAAGCAGTACCAGCCTCTCATATGGACACTTAACTATGTCTTTGATTATTTCACAGAGCATTCAGCCTACATTAGAATTGTTTAAGAGCCATGGGTTTGACTATGACATAAAGAGGACTTGCAGTCTTTTCTTCATCTTACTTTAAGTGATAAATTACATTCATATGAATGAGTGTGAGCTTTGAATAGTGTCATCCTAAGAGTGTCATTGGGTTGTGTCCAGTTCCCACTGTAAGGACTGTAACCCATTCTCTTTCTCTTCCATCAATTAATCCACCACAGTTTAAAATACTGACTTAGAGAATACGTTATGAGCCTAGCAGTACCAGTTTTGTAACCATCCTCTAAAGGAATGTAGGATACTGATATTTGTTGATAAACTTAACCTTGAACAATGTAACAGACATTTCCTATGCCACTATGAGTCAGCACTGACTTGACAGCAATGGATTTGGTTTGTGTTTTAAATTTATTTAAAAAGATGTTTATATATGTTATATAGCAGTGAGTCTTATTTCATAAGGCTTAGTAAGCCTTTGAAATGTTAAATATTTCCTCTGAGGACTAGTGATCTTTCACTAATTCACTCAGTGTGTATGGGCGTATTAGTAGGTATGACTCAATCATTTTTGTTTGGGAAGCACGTCAACACACATGTCTTAACTAGTGCTGCTATAACTGAAATACTTCAGATGGTAGTTTTAACAAACAAAATTGTGCTTTCACACAGCTTAGCCAGCCAGCCAAGTGCCATTGAGTCGAATCCGACTCATGGTGACCCTAGGGGCCAGGGTAGAACTGACCCCCAGAGTATTCAAGGAGTGCTACCACTGCTAACCACAAAGTCACACAGCTTAGGAAGCTAGAAATCCAAATTCAGGGCACAGACCCTAAGGGAAGGCTTTCTATCACTGAGTTCTGGGGCAAGGTCATTATCTTATTTTAGCTTCTGTTCTTCAGTGCCCTGGTGATCTTATCTTTCCCTGTCTGTGCTTCCTTACTTCTGTGCTTAATCTGCCTTTTATACCACAAAAGTGATTGATATACAGCGCACCCTAAAATAATATGGTCATGCTAACATAGCAAAAAAAACCTCTATTTCCAAATGGGATTATGTCCATGGTATGCCCCAAATTTACAGGCATTAAGACCATCTCCTACTCATAGGGACCCCATGTGATAGAGTAGAACTGACTCATAGGGTTTCTAAGGCTGTAAATTTTGACGGAATAGACTGCCATGTCTTCCTTCGGAGGAGTGGCTGATAGGTATAAACAGCTGAACTTTGGTCTACAGCTGAGCCACCAAGGCTCCTGTCTACAGGTATGTTGTTGTTAGGTGCCATAGTAATGGTTTTGACTCATAGCAACCCTGTGTCAACGGAACAAAAAAAACCACTGTCTGATCCTGCATCATCATCACAATCATTGTGATGCTGAAGCCTATTTTTGCAGCCATTGTGTCGATCCATCTGGTTTAGGGTCTTCTTTTTCACTAACCTTCCACTCTATTAAGTATGATGTCTTTCTGCAGGGACTGCTCTTCCTGATAATATGTCCAAAGCATATGAAACAAAGTGATTCCATCCTTTTTTAAAAGAAATATTCTGGCCGTACTTCTTGCAAGACGGATTTGTTCATACTTTTGGCAGTTGATGATAAATTCAATATTCTTTACCAAGACCAAAATTCAAAGATGTCATTTGTTGCTCAGTCTTCCTTATTCACTATCCAGCTTTCATGTACATATAAGGAGGTTGAAAACACCATGGCTTGCATCAGACCCAGCATAGTCCTCAAAGTGACACCTTTCCCTTTTGATACTATTGAGGTCTTTTGCATATTTGGGCAGTGCAGTATGTTGTCTGATTTCTTGATTGCCTCTTCCAGGGATGTTGGTTGTAAAACCAAGTTGAACAAAATCCTTGAAAACTTCAATGTTTTCTCCATTCCTCATGATGTTGTTTATGGTCCCCGTTGCAAGAATTTTTGTTTTCTTTATTTTGAGGTACAATGCAGACTGAAGTAAATGTATCCAATCCTCTTCATTTTCAGTAAGGAAGATTGTGTCATCTGGATAACACAGGTTGTTAATAAGTCTTCCTCATATGGTCCAGATTCCCAGATTATTTGCTCATCATATAATTTGAATAAGTATGATGAAAGGATACAACCCTGACACATACCTTTCCTGACTAAACCACCTACTATCCCCTAGTTCTATTTGAGTAATTCATGGAGGATCCACAGGTCAGTATTCCCATACATATTTTGGGAGGAAACAATTCAATTCATAACAGTAGATAATCTTCTGTGAATTCTACAAACTCTAATATATATAGGGCACATGTATACCAGATATGGAATGGAATGTCTATGCCAATATTATAAAGATATGCAGTTAAGGTCCTTATCTTAGTCATCTAGTACTGCTAAAACAGAAATACCACAAGTAAATGGCTTTACCAAAGAAAAATTTTCTCAGCGAAGTCTGCTAAAATTCAAATTCAGGGTGTCAGCTCCAGGGGAAGGTTTTTTCTGTTAGCTCCAGAGGACAATCATTGTCATTTATCTTTCACTGGACTGGAGCTTCTCAGGTGCAGGGAACTCAAGTCCAAAGGTTGCCCTTTGCTCCCAGTGCTTCTTTCCTGATAGTATGAGGTCCTCAGTTCTGTGCTAGCTACCTTTTCCTTTCTATCCCAAGAGATTGTCTCAAAGCACAATACAATCTAAGAGTCCTGCCTCACCAACACAACTGTTGCTCATCCTCCCTCATTAATAGCACAGAGACAGGATTGACAACACACAGGAAAATCATGCAATACAAGGAATCACGGCCACACCAAAGTGATACAGATGTTTGGGGAGTCCTCATTTGGTCTGTGACAGTCCTCTTGCCATATTCCTGTGGATCACACCTGTCTACGTTACTCATGTCTAAGCTTCCCAATCCACAATGGATTCTGGGGTTACAGTAGTGTGATAATAGGTATTCTGACTACATTATGAAAATATAGAAGAAATTATTCAAGACTAGTCAAAATTTATTATATATTAAAGGTTGTCTGCTTGATTGACATCTAAATAACTCTTTTTTAAAGAGACTTCCGAGTAATTGAGCTGCTTGATTCAAATTAAATTTGTTTGTTTTTGTTATCATGTGACAGCACCGTTGACCTGGATTTTAGAAATCTGAGGCCAAGTCCAGCAGGGGTGAACCTAGGGAGGGTGGGAGTGAAAATGGCCAGTCTTTGACATGAAATACTCCAAACACAATTCGAAAAACTCAGTTCTTCCCAATATTTTGTTTTGGAGAATATATTTTACTGAAATCTGGGTTTTCTAAGGACACAGTTTTCACTTTTTCTGCAAGGAAAGGTTTTTCCCCTGATTTTCATAGTGAACTTTATGGCATATTGAAGATATTTAGTATGTGTTAAAATGTCTGAGTAAATGTGCTTGTCTGTTATAACTTCTTTGAATTTGAGGAAAAAAGATCTACTTCAATTAGCTTAAGAAATTGGGAATTGTTTTAAAACTACAAGTGGACTATATGGCAGAAAGTATTTCATGAGAACTGTTGAATTCTAGACCTTCCAGGAGTGGAAACTCCTGGGTCGTTTTGAGATGGAAAGTAGCAATTATACTTAACATACCAGTTGCCAACTAATAGTAACCCTGTGTTTGTCAGAATGAAATTATACACCATAGGGTGTTTAATGACTGTTTTTTCAGACCTAGATCACCAGGCCTTTCTTCTAAGGCCCTTCTGGGTATACTAAAACCACAAACCAGTCAGAAAGCAGCCAAGCACTTAACTTTTTGTGCCACCCCAAAGAGTCCACCATTAACATAGCTCAGCCAGAAACCACATTTACCACTACCAACTGGCTTTGAAGTGTTTTTGCATAGTTTCCTTTTCCATATAACTTTATTTTGTCCATGACCATGATTTTTGAACTTTCTTGCTCCATGACAGTTTTTACTTTCACCTCTATTAATAACTAGAAGAGTTTCAATATTTTGGTCATTCCAAATACATATGAAGCCAGGGAAGATTATGTTACTTAGATTTTTCTACCAAGGGAAAGGTCCATAAGCAAGAAGCAGAGGTCAGTCACTCACCACTTGTGGCTCTTCCTGAATCAAGAGGCTCATCCCTTGCACAAGGAGCTACAATGATGCAAAGTTGCAGCATTTGGCAGTTTTATTCTGCAGTGAGTTTCTTGGGGCCAGTTTTTGTTAGAAGGTGATGTGAGTGGTACAGGCTTGGTTTTACCCCTATGTAATTTCAGTGCAGAGAAAATGTCAAAAGACCCTTTTATGAAGCCTCTGAAATCTCTTTAAAAATTAATCTTCTGGAGGGGATTGAATTGAATGCAGTATATTTTGGTGCTTTGCCCTATGGTTCTGTTACTTTATCACTGAAGAATGCTTTTTTTTTCCAGAATATTTTGTACTTTAACTCATGTCAGTTTGAACCCAAATCGAGCCTCATTTAGCCAGAGTTCATACAGTTCATAATATGAGTTACTGGTGTTGAAGGTGTTTATTTGTTTATTTTTTATTTGCTTCTACTTGCCTGTGCCTATTCCTCTATCTTCTGCTCTGTCTTCCAAAGTACCATATCTAAAATGTTATTTTCCTTCCACATCTTACCCTGTTCTCTGCACTTTTCTACAAAAATCCCTTTAATTTCACCATGACTCTAAGTTAAATTTCTCTGCTACTATCCTGATGCTACCTATCATTACAATTTTATATCAGATGCAATCTTTTTCCAGGATACCTTTCAAAAATCACAATGATAATAGAGTTCTACTTCCTTTGTGCTTCTTCACTCTTCAGGCCTAGAAAGAGTTTGTACTGAATAAAGGCAGCTTCAGTTACACCCTCTGAAGCTCTCTTTTTATGTCCATTCTGTGAATATCCTTTTGTTCATCCTCAGGTCTGGACAGACTGAGACCAAGGAGGCAGACCCCAGAAACCTTCCTCCTCTCTGGCTTCACACAGCCCAAGGCTGCCATTTCCCTGGCCTAGGATCTATGTCTCTGTTTGTGTGTTTATGTGTCTGTTCATATGCATCTGTGTGTGTATATGTGTGTGGTGTGAATAAGTTAGGATTTTTCCTTTCTGCCCTAGATTTCTTTGTTCTCTCCCATCCCAATGAAATAGACTTCATTCTCTCACTATTATAAATTCCTAACACATCCTTGAATTTGTTGTGTGATTAAATATAGTTAATATATTATGTCCTTTCTGTTGTCTTCTTGTCTAGCTGATTAACTCTCATTCGTCCTTTAAGGCACTGAGCAGACAACACTCTTTCTGTGACAATGCCAAAAGCATTTCTTCCTAAACCTTTTCCTTAAGGGAACTGTTTCTCATATAATGGGATATCCTTTACAGAAGATTGAAGCAGAGTTTTAAATTGGTTTCACTATAGCCATAATGTAAAATGTAAGTACATCTATTCTGGTTGTACTTTTTTTTGTTGATGTTTTTCTAAGCAGAGTAATGATTTTTCATAATTTATAAAATATACCAGGTCTGCTTCTGTATATAAAGGAGCACAAGTGGTACAGTGGTTAAGCACTCTGCTACTAACCTAAAGATTGGTATTTGAACTTCCCAACTGCTCCATGGGAGAAAGAGGTGCAGTCTGCTTCTGTAAAGATTGCAGCCTTGGAAATCCTATGAGGCAGTTCCACTCTGTCTTATAATAGGGCTGCTGTGAGTTGCAATCAACGTGATGACAACATTTTGTTTGTTTTGACCTCTATGTAGCGTCAATTTCTATCTGATTGTACACAGTAAAGTTAAATAAGATTTTCCAGAGATTGGGAAACAAGATCGAGGCAATTAGAAGACATATGAGAAATATGCTTAGTGTTAGTAGAACATACTTAAGATGATCATCTCTGGAAAGGCAGGGAATAGGATGGTTATGGAATGATAAGAACACACACAGAAACACAAACACAAAACCTTCATGACTGAAATACAGAAATGTAGAAATAGGCTTACACATGTATATGAAGCTAACTGGGCAGCTCATATCCAGAGGTGAGATGAGATGGTACAGGGGGACAGGAGGTAGTTGAAGGGACACAGGAAATACAGGATGGAACGGAGAAGTGTATGCTGTCACAGCTTAGAGAATGCTGCTAGAGTTACATAGCACTGTGGGCAAAGTTTTGTATGACAAATTGATTTGGACTGTAAACTTTCACTTAAAAGCACAGTACTTTTTATAATGTAGACATAAACTATTGTTTGGAGGAGTGCAGGTATCCACATATTAATTTTTTCCAGGCTTAATTTTAACTGTATTCATTGTAATCTAGATTTTAAGATTGCCCAAAGCTTCATACCTGTGCCACTCAGAAATTCTGAGACATATGTCACATCTATTGCAGTTTATGGCTATGAATTCCACTACACTGTGCCTCTTTCTTTCTACCTTCTTATCTGGCTTTTCCAGAAACTAGGAGTGAATCGTGCCCCTTCTGTTATACAATGCACATTATTCATTCATCCATGCATGTATTTATTAACTGCAACTAGGGTAATCTAATGGGAGACACCAACAGAAATTAGAGGGCAGAAGAAAGGGAGAAGACAGAGTATTTTTTTGCCCACCCCAGTCTATGGTGGTATCTTAAGCAGTAACTATATTTTTTGGTCATACAGTAAATTAGTCAAAAGTGCAGGGAAATCCTGTGTCACTAATGACACTATGATTTGAGTCTTGCAGCATTTTCCTCATTTACTAGAGTGTAGTATAAAATAGCTGTACACATGTTAGAATGGTAATATATACTGATAATTAGCTCTTAACTACCTGAAGCTTGATATAACCCCCAAAAACACTCAGGAGAAAAGAGTTGGGAAACCCTAGCTTAAAAAAAAAAAAAAAAAAGTGCTGCAAAATGTCCACACTTGGTAAGTGTCCAAAGTACTTGCCAATTTTGGTGTCTCCATAATCCCTGGCTTCAGGTGAGGATGAGCTAAAAATAACTATGCAACCAAAGAAGAATGGCATCATGTAAAATCTGATCCAGTACATTCCTGGAGGTGTGTTGGCAACTTCTTCATTGGGCATGAGAGAATTGAGCTTTGAAGCAAAAAAGAAATGTAGATCTCTAAGGTCGTGGAACTGGCTTGCCCATTTTAACATCTAGCTCTGCAATCTGACCTTGAGCCTAGCCTTTGCCAATTACTTTGCCCTCTCCATCGAGGGTAAGCTCTACAGAAAGTAGCCAGCACTCTCATGAAAGAGAAAAGTAAGCAGTATTCTTAAGATACTGCCAAAGAATAAAACTAGTAAGAAATAGCTCTCCCCTGTGATATACAGTAAGCAGTCGAAATAGTATACTAAAAAGGAGGGAATGAAAGGAGTCACTATTCTCTCTCCAATCACAGCTGGATCCTGCTGTTGGAATCTACTGTGTTTTGCAGAAGAAGAGGTGAGGGGAGAAGAGTGTGGTGTATTTTCTTTTCTTTAGATACAATCTCTTTTCTTCAGTTAAATTTAGCATTGATTCTTTGGGGTTCAGTAGTGTACTTTTTTATTTACTTTTTATTTTGAAATAATTACAGATTAAAGGAAACATTGAAAAAATACTACAAGAGATCAAATGTATCCCTCTCCAGGTTTTATCAAACAGTAACTTACTGACTGTCTATAGTAGACTATCTAAATCAGTAACATTAAAAGATAGGATTTTTTTTTTACTGCCCATGAAAGGCTGCTTTTTAGTTTCTCTTTTATGTTTACTCAGATGTCATGAGTACAGTTTGTTTAGTTGCAAAGTTACTAAAACATGGCTGGCACACCCTCAGTATCTGTAGACCTAAATATGATATTTTAAGGTGAATTTTTGGTGATCACAGTCATTTGATTTACTAATACTTTTTTTTATTGAAATATCTTTGCAAGCTTCACCTCAATAGTCATTGGTTTGTGGATCAGTGTCAGTTTTGAGTTCACTGAAGCTTCACCATGTATCCAAGTAGAACAATGCAATCTAAGTTGACAGTTTAATAGATACTTTATTGTGTTTGTTGAGATTCTCCTGGTTTAGATGCTTCAGTTTTATCCTGTCTGTCATTTTCATAAGTACAGGAAACACGAGTCCCTGTACACAGAACACTCAGGAGAGTAGACCATGACAAATAACAAAAGTAGTTTCAGGATGATACTTCCCTTGAGTGTCTTTGCCAAGTTAATATAAATGCTCTGGCCTAAGCAGAAGGACGGATGATAGAAAACAAGATGAAGACTCAGAATATAGTTAAAGTATAAATTCAGAACATTTTTGCCTAGTGATGATTCATTTGAATACTGATGTCTTAGAAACTTGCCTTAATTAGTTAACTGTCTTGAAATTTCCCATCTCCCTGCATTTGTTCACACCCTTTTCTCCATCTGATACACTTTTTCTCATATGCTATACTAGTTACCTTAGTTCACTTTAAGTTCCCTTCCAAAAGCAATTCCGAAAACTGTCCAAATTCAACACAAGGAAGAATTTTATTTATTTGTTTTTCAGAGCATCATTTATACTTTGCTTTAAATAATAGTTTTCTGTTGCATTCCACTGCTGTTGTTATTCTAGTTAGGTGTCAGGTGTCATCTGGTTGGTTGTGACACAGCAGCCTGTGAATCAAACACTAACCTGTCAAGTGCCATCCTTACAATTGTTATGATTGAGCCCATTGTTGCAGCTACTGTGTCAACCCATCTCCCTGAGGAACTTCCTCTTTTAATTTGACCCTCCACTGTACTAAGCAAAGTGTTCTTCTGCAGGAACTTAACCCTCCGTAATAACATGTCCAAAGTATGTGAGATATAGTTTTGCCATCCTTGCCTCTAAGAAGCATTCTACTCGTACTTCTTCCAAGACAGGTTTGTTTGTTATTTTCGCAGGCCATGTTATTTTTAATATTTTCACCTCAATCAAAGGTAGCAATCCTACTTCAGTCTTCTTTATTCGTTGTCTGGCTTTTTGCATGCTTATGAGGAGACTGAAAACACCAGGGCTTGAGTCAGGTGCACTTTAGTCTTCAAGGTGACATCTTTACTTTTTGACTCTTTAAACACATCTTTTGGAGCAGATTTGCTCAATGCAATGTGTCATTTGATTTCCTGTCTGCTGGTTCCATGGGTGTTGATTGTAGACCTGAGTAAAATGAAATCCTTGATAGCTTCAGTCTTTTCTCTCTTTAATGTGATACTGCTCATTGGTCCAGTTGTGAGGATTTTTTTTTTTTTTAATGTTAAGGTGTAAATCATACTAAAGATTGAGATATTTAATCTTCACTAGTAAATACTTTCAGTCCTCCTTACTCTCAGCAAGCAAAGTTGCATCATCTGCATAACACAGGTTGTTAATGAGTCTTCCTTCAATCATGATGCCCTATTTGTCTTCATATAATGCAGCTTTCTAGGTTATTTGCTCAGCATACAGACTGAATAAGTATGGTGAGAGGATACAACTCTGATGCACACCTTTCCTAATTTTATCCACACAGTCTCCCTTTGTTCTGTTTGAATGACTGACTTTTGATTTATGTATAGGTTCTTCGTTAACATTATTAAGTGCTGTGGAATTCCCATTCTTTGAATGTTATCCGAAATGTGTTATGATCTACACAGTCAAATGCTTTGTATAGTTGATAAAATCTACATTAATGTCTCTCTGGTATTCTCTCCTTTCCCCCAACATCTGTCTGACACCAGCAGTGATATCCCTGTTTCCACATCTTCTGACTTGAATTTCTGGCAGTTTCCTGGCAAAATACTTCTTTGGTATTTTTGAATGATCTTCAGCAAAATGTTACTTGTGTGTCACATTAATGATATTGTTTGATAATTTCCACATTGTGTTGGATCACCTTTCTTGGGAATATGAATCTCTTCCAGTCAGTTGGCCAGGTTTCTGTCTTCCACATTCCTTGGCATTGACAAGTGAACACCCTCATTTGTTGAAAAACTCTTAATTGATATTCCATCAGTTCCCTGGGGCCTGTTTTTTGGCTATGTCTTCAGTGCATCTTAGACCTCTTCCTTCAGTGCCATCAATTCTTGATCATGCCCTCCTTGCTGAAATGGTAGAACATCTACAAATTACTTTGGTATAGGGACTTAGAGTGTTCTGGCCATTTTCTTTTGATGTTTCCTGCATCATTTAATATTTTATCACAGAATTCTCTGATTTTGCATCTCAGAATTTGAATTTTTGTCTTCAGTTCTTTCAGCTTGAGAAAGGGCCAGTGTGTTCTTCTCTTTTGGTTTTCTATCTCCAGTCTTTGCTCCAGTCTTTGTCATTGTAATATTTTATTTTGTCTTCTTGAGGCACCTTTTGAAATCTCCTGTTCAGATCTTTACTTCATCATTTATTCCTTTCACATTAGCTTCTGAACCTTCAAGATCAGATTTCAAAACCTGCTCTGACATTCTTTTATTTTTTTGCTATTATTATTTTTTAATATGATTGAATGAAAATGTACATTACCATATAAATTTGCATGCCCACCTATATGCAGCTTCCACTGTTCTCCCTGTCCAGTGACAGCACACCCTTCCTCTCTGTTATATACATGCCTTATCCTCCCAAGAATCTCCTATCCCTGACTCTCTACCCATTCTCCTTCCTCCAGTAAGACATCAGCAGCATGACATCCTACAGACGCATAGAACCATAAAATGCACACATGACATGGTGACACTGTGTTGCCAAGTCCAATCCATTCCTTTCTGAAGAGTTGACCTCCATTATGATTTATGGGCAAGGGCAGCATCAGGGCCAGCAACCATGCTCCCAGGGGAACCCCAAAGCCCCTGGACCACTATTTGTGGTCTTTTAGTGGAGATCTCAGGGTGCACCCCTTTTTATTCCTGTGTTGCCAGTGCACTTCATCTTTATGAGCTCCATCATGGCTATCACTGGTGGTGGCTGGGCACCATCTGGTTCTTCTGGTCACAAGTTGATGTAGTCACTCACTCACATGGGTTTCTCTGTCTTCAGGGTTCTCTTTCCCCTATGTCATTTTGGTCCTTGGTGATCATCCATTCTTGCTGAGTTGGGACCATTTGCTGTATCCTCGGATGGCAGCTTGGCAGCTTTTAAGACCCTGGACACCACTCACCAATGTAGAGTGCAGAGAGCTCTCTTAGCTAAACACTAGTTGTGCCAATTGGCCTCGATTTCCCCCTGAGAGCATGGTCTCTGTCCCCCTGCCCCACCTACTCTGTCCTTGCAACATTGGGTTAAGATGGGAGAAATATTTATGTTATGTTGAAGTCCAGTTAATATTGATCTTCTTTCTAGTGTGTGCTGTCACTGATTTCACCCAACCAAATTTCTATCAGCTATGTAATCTAGACCCTCCCCTCCTCACCCTTGAAGCCTTCGAAGAGTCTTTTCTTCTATGTATGAGTCTGTTTTTGAGTTCTTATTGTAGAGGTCTTGTACAATATTTGTCCTTTTTTCGCTGACTACTTTCACTCAACATGCTGTCCTCCAATTGAAACCAACTTATGAGATGTTTCTTAAAAATCATCATTGTTCTTTATCATTGCATAGTGTTCCAATGAGTATATATGCCGTAGTTTATCTATCCATTACTCCATTGTTGGGCATCTGGGTTGATTCCATCTTTTTGCTATTGTGGACTGTGCTGTGATAAACATTCGCGTGAATGTATTGGTGTGAATGGCCTTGATTCTGAAGGATATATTCTAAGCAGTGGAATTACTGGGTCAAATGATATATCTATATCCAGCCTTTTAAGGAAGCACCAGATTGCTTTCCAAAGAGGTTGCACCATTTTGCAATCCCACGAACAGTGTAAGAGAGTTCCAATTTCTCCACATCCTCTCCAGTATTTGTTGTTTTGCATTTTTTGGATCATGGCCCACCTTGTTGGGGTGAGATGGTATCTCATTGGAGTTCTGATTTGAATTTCTTCAATAACTAATGATAGTGAGCATATCTGCATGTGTTTTTTAGCTGCCTGAATCTCCTCTTTAGAGAAGTGTCTGTCCATCTCCTTTGCCCACTGCTTAATTCTATGATTTATCTTGATATTTGGTAGTACCATATAGATTATGGAGATAAGGTGTCCGTCTGACATATAGTTGTGAAATATTTTTTCCCATTCTGTAGGTGGCCTTTTAATTCTATTAATAAAGTCTTCAGATGAGCAAAAGTGTTTGATTCTTAATAGTTCCCGTTTATCTGTTTTCTCATTTGTGCTTTGTTTAAGAGATTTTGAGGTCTGTCAAAATCATGTGTATTAAATCAAATCATGTGTATTAAAACTTCCATTGTTGTTCCTACTTTTTCTTGAATGAGCTTTAACATTTTAGATTTGATATTTATGTCTTTTATCCAATTTGAGTTGGCTTTTGTATAAGGTGTAAGATATAGGTCTTGTTTCAGTTTATTGCAGATGGATATCCAATTTTGCCGGCACCATTTGTTGAAGAGATTGTTTTAACCTCAGTTTAATGACTTAGGGCCTTTGGCCTCTGACATTCATTTTGATCTTTTCTTTCCTGTCTTTTAAATGACCTCTTGCTTTCTTCATTTATGATGTTCTTGAGCAACTTGCCTGGTCTCTGGTCATTGGTGTCCAATACATCAAATCTACTCTTGAGGAGACTTGTAAATTCAGGTCAGATACACTCAAGGTCATAATTTGGGTTCTTGTGGCATTGTGCTAATTTTCTTTGGTTTCAACTTGAATTCACCTGTTAGTGATTGATGACATGTTCCACAGTCACCCCCTGGCCTTGTTCTGACTGATGTCATTGAGCTTTTCCATTACATCTTTCCACAGATGTAGTAAATTTAATTGATATATATTCCATCTGGTGAGATCCACATGTATAGTCATGTTCGTATTGGTGAAAAAAGTATTCACAGTGAAGAAGTTGTTGGTCTTGGCAAAATTCTGTCATGTGATCTCTGATATTGTTTCCATCACCATGGCCATATTTTCCAGCTACGTATCTTTCTTTTTTTTTCAAGCTTTTGTATTCCAATAACCAGTTACTATCAATGCATTTTGATTGTGTGTTTGATCAACTTCATAGTGTAAAAGTTGGTAAAAATCTTTAACTTATTTATCTTTGACCTTGGTTTGCAATAAATTCGAATAATACTGGTCTTAACAATTTCACTTGTGGGCACGTGGATGTTATCCTATCATTGACAGCCTTGTTGTACAGGATAGAGGATAGAGGACTGACATATACATTCACAAACTCATCCTAGAAGAAGTGCTACATACCTCATTGCTGAATATCACTAAGATCACACTCAAAGTGCTCATCTTGGGAAGGTATGCACTGATGCTAGCATCTAATGCACCCATCAGAGCAATTTGGGAACTCTTTATCTGGAATGGCCATCAGAGCTGTCATTGTATTACCCTGGATGTCCTGAATGCCATCAAACTATCTTGTTTTCAATGTTACCTTTATCTCCGGGTAAAGAAAAAAGTCATTGGTGGCCAGATCATGTGAGTTATTTGTTTACTGGCTAAAAACTCCCTCACAGACAACTAAACATTAAGTGTGTGAGCTTGCCATTGTGCCACCATGCACTATCACTGTTCCGTAACTAGTTCCAAAATTGCTTTGAAGAGTAGACTGAGTGCTGGCCTCAGTGCATGGCTTCCCAAGGGGAGTACTTCCAAGATGACATAGTGATATTCAGCAGTGAGTTACATAGCACTTCAAACAATTAAGTTTAAGGACCTAATTGTCCGACTTTGCAGATTTTGAAATGTTCTTTTTGATGATAAATGCAGCACCGTTCCTCTTCAAGTTGTTGTTCCCAGCATGGTAGACCATATGATTGTCTGATTCAAAATAGGCAATACCTGTCTACTTTAACTCATTAACACCTGGGATACTGATGTTTATCCATGCCATTTCATTTGTGACAATTTCCAGTTTTCCTGTAATTATATTTCATGTATTACAGATCCCAATTATTAATGGATGTTTGCAGCGGTTTCTTCTCATTTTGAGTCATACCACATAGCAGATGAAGAGTCAAAACTTGATTTTAGCCATGTCGTTAAAGTTGACTCTTCTTTGAGAAGGTAGCTCTTCCCTTGTCATATTTTGAGTGCCTGACTCGATGGCAGTTGGCTACAACCCATCTTCTGGCGCTATATTAAGCAATGTTCTGCTACTCTTCATAAGGTTTTCATAAGTTAAGTCTTCAGAAGTAGACTGCCGCCCTTCTTCCTAGTATGTCTTAATCTGGAAGCTAAGCTAAAATCTATTCTCCATGGGTGACTTTGCTAGTGTTTGAATACTGGTGCAGAGCTTTCAGCATCACAGCAACACATAAGCCTCCATAGTATCACAAACTGACAGGTACATGGGGACTCCACTTCTAGTATTTCTCAACTAGAAACATCCTTAGTATGTGATCTGAGTGTTACTTACTGTTATATTCCAAGCAAACAAAATATATTTCTTGGATATATGTTCTTTGCTTGATGGCATTGAATTTCTTGTTCTTTTTTTTAATTATTATTTCTTTTTATTTTCAAATTAGCTGTGCTGTTATCAATAGAAGTAGCATGAAAATAGTCAAACTCAGATTCTAACATATGTGAACATGTACATACCACCAAGAGAACTCCCCTGTTTTCTTGTAAGAGTAGAGTAAATGTTTACCTATGCAAAGATTAAACTACTGATGAGAAGATGAAGGCAAGAGAGAACAATGACAGGAACATGAAGTTTCTGTCCATCTATCTTGTCAGCAAATTTACCTTACTCGGGTAACTCAACACCATTTATAATTCATTCTCTGTAGCCTGAAAACTATCAAAAGCATCCCATGGATTTCAAAATGGCTTTAGAATTGATTGAGGTTTGAATAGAAGCTATGTACCACCCCAAGTGCTCCTGTGACAGTGGATCTACAGTCGCTGGACCTCTGCTATGCTACTCACTCTCCTACTTTGAGTGAGCGCACACTGGTCTCATTTTGTGATGGCCGGAAAGGTTGATGTGATGGTAAGAAACAGAGTATGAAAGCATTAGTGTAATGCCTGCCACAGAATAAATGTTCAATAAATGCTGCTTGTTATATAAAATAAGGTAATGGACCTATGCTTTTATGACTGGGAAATCTATTTGGGCTTCTGGGGGTCTGCAGTGATGTAGCCACTAACCCAATGAGCTAGTTAAGAATCTATACACTTAGCACCTTTGAAGAGTGGTATTAGCTGATAGCACAGTTTGAGCTACTAGTACAAAATTTCCACATTACTGCTGGCTCATTGTTGCTGAGGGGACTAATTGCAGAAACTAATTTTATTCGGACAGACTTCACTGTGCAGAAATAAAATATTGAGCTGACTTTACAAACTCAGAAATCAAAAGACTGGCTATCAAGGGGATAAGGTAGATAACATTAAGCCCTGCTGCATTCATTTGTCATCCTCCTGCCATTTAATGCCACTCATTCTTGGAAAGGATACATTTGATTTGCCCCTACCCCAAGCTTCTGGAGGATCAGCCAGGATACAGGACATAAAATATGGGTTTGAAAAGTAGAGGGTACTTGAGAAACCATCTCTGTAAATCAGCATACTATAGTACAAGAAACTGAAATACACACTACCAATGTTTTTACTCTACAAGTAGATTTTTTTCACTATTATGTGAATTTATTGCCTGCAACCTATGCCACAGCTTCAGAAACTGAACTGCTGTATTTATCCATGGAAGAACATGGTGATAATCTCCACCCTATCTTCTAAGATATATTATATGCAGCAGTCTGCAAAAGAAAGGAAATGTATTATTTTTGCTATGCTAGTTAAGCTTGGATCTTTCTGGTCTATAAAATGTCAGTAGCTATGAATTGTACCAAAACCTGCTGTGTGGTTTTGAGATGATACCTCTGTACACCAGGGATTTGGCTCTACAGACAACATCCTTTTTCTGCCTAGATTCTCAGCCTGAATTTTTCAGAACTCCACAAATAAAAACTAAGGTTACAGCCATGAAGAATGACATTACTGCAAAGTGAACAGAAAACAGGCAACCATGACTTTAGCCACCCTAGTAAGTATAGCTAAAGCTTTTGTACTGTTATATAAAATTTGAAAATCATATTCCCTAGTTAAAATTCTAATGCTCAATAACAATAGGAGAAATGAGATACATGATAGATATTTTACCTCAAAATTAGCTTGCAGTATTATCTTCACCAGAATGAGCATTTTTTTATTTTTTAGTATATATTTTCTAATTATAAAATTAATCCATGTGTGTAATAGACAATTTTTTTTTAAAGAAATTACAAAACCATGGTTATAGATTCCACCTGTGGTGATACTGATGTTAGCTGTAGCTGGACTTTCCTTGCCTACCTTAAACAGCCAGAAAACTGGACAAAATATAGAAAACTTTGCCTCCAAACATTGGACAGTAAGCAACATAAGGCTGTTACACAGGAAACAAGGAGAACAAACAAGGTGAGAGCTATGGCCAGACAACATTTTCCAGATTACAGTACAGGGAAGGGGGACAAAAGCAAATCACTGGCGAGTTGAGGAATCAGAGACTGAGGCGTGGAGATGCTGAAGAAGATGGAATCTGCAGAACAGAGGCTAAACAGAGAAAGAGCTCCATAAATTTGCATAATTAGAGTCTGTGGCCAAAATTAAAGTATAATGCATAGAGTAAAACTCTACAAGCACCGGCAAAGTTCTGAAGAGCTATACGATGGCTGTTTTCTGACCTTTCTCAGTACTAACTAACATTTAGGGTTACCTAACATCCAGCCAAAGTAGAGAGACCTCCATAAACCACCAAAACATTCGCTAGAAAGTGGAAAATGCCTCACCTCAGTAGAAGGGCTAAACTAGGGCTAGAGTAAAGGCTACTTTATACCAGTTTCTATAGGATAATGCTAGTCAAAAATTCACTTAATTCTTTGCCAAAACAAAGATCAGTACACTTTTTAAATAAGAGAGTAACACCCAGAAACTCAAAAGCATCCCAACAAAAATTCTTGGAAATGGAAAAAAGCAGGAAACATGACCTATGTCAAATGAAAAATAGATCAACAGAAAAAGATTCAGAAATGACAGATGATAAGATTACCTGACAAAGAATTTAAAACAGATACTATAAGTTTGCTCAAGTTTTTAAAATATGAAATCAACAAGGAGATAAATGGAAGATATGGAAAGGAAGTAAATTCTAGAAGTGAAAATTACAGTATTTAAAATAAAAGTTTACTAGATTAAGATGAAGATCAGGAAAAATCAGTTAATTTAAACATACAGCACTAGATGTATTTAAATTCCAACAGAGAGAGAAAAAAAAAATACTGAAAATACAATGTGGTGTTGGTAGAAGACTCCCAAATAAATAGTCGTGTGTTCAAGATAGTTCAATAAAGACAAAATTTATTCACCAAATGTTGCTGTAAGTAAATATCCGTATAAATGAATGAGCCTCAAACTTCAATTTATACTTTGCAGAAACTATCCTGGTGTAGATCATAAGAAAAATCTTTGTGGGCTTGAAGTAAATGAAGATTTCTTAGAATACCAAAAGCATAAATCAGGAGGGAAAAAATTCATGCTTTAGACTTCATCAAAATTGAAAACTTCAACGGTTCAAAATGCTTCTTTAGGAAAATGAAAGCACAAAGCACAAACTGAAAACAAAAATGCAACACTTGTATGCTGCATTCAGGATATATAATAGATATTTAGTAAGAAGGAAAACTGCAAATTTTTTTTTAAAAATGTGCAAAATATTTGAATAGCCACTTAGTAAAAGAAGATATAATCATGGTTAATAAACATATGAAAAGGTATGCAAGAACTGTAGTCATCAGGAAATGAGAATTGAAAATATAAAGAGATATCACTGCACAATTAAGCTGGCTGAAATTAGATAGACTGACAGTAACAAATACTGACAAGCTAAATGGATAAGCAGATTCTAGTACAAATACACGGTCGATTACCATTTATGAATGAGGGGAAAAAACTACTCATGCCTGTTATGACATCGATGAATCTCAGAAATTTCATATAAAATGAAATGTCAGATGTAAGAATATATATTTGTATAAAATTGTAAGCAATGTAATAATCTACATTGACAGAAAGGGAATCATTAATACCCTGGTGCCAGTTTTGGTTGGGATTGTTGCATAGAGTCAGGAAGAAACTTTTTAGAGAGATGAAAGTGTTCTATATTTTGATTATGGTGTGGTTATATTTTTCAAAGCTCTTTGAAAAGTATATCTAAACTGGATGCGTTCATATTTTATGTTAAGCATATACCAATAAATTGATTAAAATAAACAACCTGTAATTCTGTATCTACTATTAATCCATAATTCTGGTAATCACTGTTAACATTTTACGTATTCTCATTCAGATCTCTTTAAATGCATACATTTTACATTATGTAATTAAAAATATTTCCTGTGTAGAATAAACACTTGTTTTGAGCAACTTTTTACAGGAATCCTTCTCTGACTTCTGTGTCATAGAATAAACTAGTAAACGAATTACTGAACCAAGCTATTTGAAAATTTTAAGGCTCTTGACACATACGAGGCCAGAAAGTTATGTTTTGCAAACTTGCCAGCTTGTGCTTACATTAAGGGCACTGTACAAACAACTCTGTAAGGTTTCATAGCGTTGGTATATCAGTGTCTCACAGCTGTGTTCATGTTCATGTGTGAGGGTGTCTTGCTGAGTGGCATTCATTATTGTGTACCATCACAAGAATGCTGGAGCTCGAATTAGAGCAACAAAAAAAGTTGGATTTCCTGTTATACTTGGAAATAATGGAAGTGAAATCAGGAACGCATTAGTCCAAGTTTATGGGGATAATGCCATGAAGAAAATGACAGTATACAAATGACCAACCCAAATGCTGTCAAATATACAAATGGATTGAACATTTTTCTGAGGAGAAAGAGTCACTGATGAAGAGAAGTCGAGGAGGCCAGTAACAAGCAGAACTAATGAAATGTTGCAAAAATTCATGGAATTGTGCATCAAAATTGTTGGCTGACTATGTGAAGTATAGCAGACCAGGTAAGCATCAACAGAGAAAAAGTAGGAAAATTTTAACTGCAAATCTTGGCATGAGAAAGATGTGTATGTGTGCAAAAATGGTCCTGAAGGAGCTCACCGATGACCAAAAGCAAGGGGAGAGTCAAAGTTTGCCAAGACCATTCAGAGAGGCAAGAGGATGTTTTGGGTTGTGTTGTCACTGGTGATGAAACATGAGTGTGCCCCTATGACCCCGAAACAAAGTGACAAAGTGCACAGTGGAAGTCAGCCAGTTCTTCATCACCAAAAAATTTCCATCAGTCCAAACCAAGAGTCAAAACAATGTTGTTAATGTTTTTTGGTATCACAGGAATAGTTCATTACTAATTGGTGCCAACTGGACAAACAGTTAACCATGTTTACTATTTGGAAGTGTTAAAGAGGCTGTGTGAAAAAATTAGCTGAAAATGACCTGATCTTTTCACCAACTCATGGCTCTTGCATCATGACAATGCACCAGCTCACACGGCACTGTCTGTGAGGGAGTTTTTAGCCAGTAAACAAATAACAGTATTGGAATACCCTATCTATGCACTGGATCTAGTCCCCAGTGACTTTTTCTTTAACCAAAGATAAAGGAAATATTGAAAGTAAGACATTTTGGTGACATTCATAACATCAAAGGTGAAACAACGATGGCTCTCATGGCTATTCCAGAATTGCTTTGAAGGGTAGACTAGGCACTGGCATCAGTGCCTAGTGAGTGTGATCGTAGTGATATTCAGCAATGAAGTATGTAGCACTTTTTCTAGGATGATTTCATGAACCTAATTGTCAGGCTTCATATAGTCAAATGACCTTTTAGAATTTCTTTGTAGTTTATATTCATTTTTAACCAAGAATTGGCTAAAATTGTTTATAAATATCACCTAGTCTTGAGTCTCTCTAGTGGGGCCATTTAAAGAAACTTTGATACCTGTCTTGAAATGTGATTTAGTTTACATTATAAACTTCAAATGCTTCCTTGGGTCCTCTCTAGGAACTAAGTGTTGTTGTGCTCATCATTTTCATTGTAAATCTCTGTGTCTTATGCATTAGATCTGAGTTGTGATATGTTCAAGAAGTTCTGAGGCATAAAAATGCTTCAAATTGAACGGGGGAAGGAAGATAATGGAACCAGATGCTGAAATGGAATAGCTGAGAAAGCTGAGCGCTTTTTCAAATTCTTGTTTGGACTATTATTTTAACTCTGCTTCTGATGAACACATTTTGACTAAGACTTGGAGAAATGACACAGTTTACTGTCCTCCATTTCCCAGTATTTGAGCACTAGTCATCTGCCTTGCAGCTTGAATCACCTGGGAAGAAAACAATGCAAAGAGAGCATTTACCTCACTTAGGAGAATGCTGCACTTAGAGCTGTTGAAAACTCTGCAGACTTTCCCTGTGGAAAGAGCATTGCTACAGCTGAGTCAAATCATTTACTCTTTGGGCGTTGTAATAGGTTAGCTGTATATCTGCACATGGGACAGCCCTCTGAAGCAGAAACTGCCTGAAGTTTATGGAGTGAGTTTAATGGACTATAGCAATA
Organism: Heterohyrax brucei; assembly: GCA_028571685.1. Classification (NCBI taxonomy): domain Eukaryota; kingdom Metazoa; phylum Chordata; class Mammalia; order Hyracoidea; family Procaviidae; genus Heterohyrax; species Heterohyrax brucei. Next base: position 35,374,779 of record CM053150.1, on the reverse strand, counting down.
ATTCAGGTTAAAATTCTACAGATTTTAAGTAGAATTCTGTTTTCCAATTTGTGTTGTAAGTTTGTGGAAATTAGTGTCTTTGTTTATCCAGAAAAGTAAACTATGTCAACAAGATCTTGCTTTCACAACTTATTTCATTATTGATTTGGTTTTGTGTTTTCAAATTAAGTGCCACCATTTACAAAGACTTTATGTTCAAGAACCACAGTAGTAAAATGGGCCTATGAGAAAAGGCTTAGTAGACAGTATTGCCATAGTGGCATCCCAGGGCAGTGTAAAAGAATAACAGAAAACACTAAAGAACAATAAAATCAGCCTAAGCTGCTACATTAACTCCAGGACAGAAGTCCTAGTGCTTCTCCTAGAGCTGTTTCCTAGTGACCCATTTGGAGACAAAGTAGTATTAGTTGGACATCAGCCATATGCTAAATCACTGTGCTAGATGAATTACATTCAGCATCTTATTTAACCTTCCCAGTAACCGTATGCAATGAGTAGTATAAAGAAACGGAGGGTCAATGTGGTTAAGTGGCAGAAAACAGGCAGAAATCTAAATCTCTCTGACTCTAAACCTACGTTTTCAGTATCACAAATCCTCCTTAATTTATCATTTTTAGTCTTCTTCTGATGCATAGAAAAGGCAAGTCTGATAGTCTTTAGAATATCAGGATGGTAAAGAAAATGGGGCAATTTTACCCTTGATACAATAGCAGTGAAGTTAGTTTAAAATACTGAAAGGCATTCATTAATTTATTCATTAATTTCTTAACTGATCATTTAGTAAAAGTAACATACATTAATAATTTTCACTGAAAATGGAAAACCTTAAACCCTTAGAGTTGGCAGAGATATTATAAATCAACTAGGAGATCTTGGTTAGCCCTGATAGTATGCCATTTTAACAAAAACAGCCCCAGTAACTATCATTTATTGAAGTCTTACTTTATAGACACTCTACAAAAAACTGCATATCTTGTCCCATTTAACTTCTTCCACTCTGACAAGCAGATAGAGTTATCTGCATGTTACGGCTACAGAATTGTTTTTCTTAAGCTCATCCATTCATTCAGCAGACACTTTAGGAAAACCTTTTACGTATGAGGTACAGAAGTATAGAAGTGAATAAAACAAACATTAAAATAGGGTGAGATGATTCTATGTAGTGTGCCACAGTTTTATTTTAAGACATATGGATTTGCCATGAGTCAATGTCTGTTTGACAGCAACTGTTTGGTGTCTCCTTCAGGTTAGTCAAGGAAAAGCTGACATTTAAGCTGAGATCTGAATGATAAAAAGGAAAAGTGTATCACAGCTAGAGAGAATTTTTTCTCTGCTAATGAAAACAGAGACAGAAAGAGAGCCAGTGTGACTCAATGATAATGGAGAAGGTGAAGAATATCAAAGGAAGAAATAAAAGTCACAGGTAGGGTTGGATCATATCTAGAGCTTTGTAAGCTGGGCTAAGAGATTTGTATTATTCAACATGTGATGGGAAGGTCTTTAGAGAATTCAAAGCAGGGGGATAAGTGATTATTTTTTTTTTTTAAAAAAAAAGACTGAATGCTGTGTTTAAAATGAATCCTATGGGGGTACCCTGGGAGGGGGCATTCAGAGTGTTCTTGTGAAAATTCAAATAGTATATGATGTAAGTTTGGGTATGGATGGTAATGTTAGGTGGAGAGACAGAGATACAGACACCTACTGAAGTTGCCAATAATTAAATGTGGTGTGAAGGATAGAAAAGAATAAACAGTAATTTCTAATTTTTGCCTTGACTGTTAGTGGTAGTGCCTCTATCAGAGCAGACAGGAAAGACTTGAAGGGGACAAGGCGGGGCGAGGGGGAAGCAAGAGTTCTGTGTTAGCGTTATCAGTCTGTAGATAACAAATTTCCTCATGATCTCTCAAGCAGTTGCTTCAGGATTTAACCAGGTAACATAATCTGAGTTCTTCTGTTATTACATCATGTTGCTGACAATACCCTGCTCCTGCTAGAAGGTTCCCAATTCTAGAAGTCTCAGCTCTGGCCATCTGCTTTTATTTGAAGACCATGTCAATTTCAGTGATATCTTCACTTTTGTCACTCAATAAAGCTTCCTAAACCACTATATTATAACATATTGCTGTTGTTAGGTTCCATCAAATCAGTTCTAATTTATGGCAACTCTATGTATGACAGAAGAAATTCTACCTGTTTCTGTGCCATCTTCACAGTCTTTTCTGTGTTTGAGCTCATCGTTCAAGCCACTCTGTCGCTCCATCTCTTTGAGAGTCTTCCTTTTTTTACTTTATTTTTTTGACTTGTGAAGAACGTGGTCCAAAAAAGCAGCTAAAAATGTGCAAATAAAGAAGTTAACAGAAGTGTAGTTTCATCTAGCCTTAAAAAACAAGCCAAACCCATTGCCATCAAGTAGATTTTTGCCATCAAGTAGATTTTGACCTATAGCAACCCAACAGGACAGAGTAGAACCTTCCCCACAGGATTTCCAAGACTGATAATCTTTACAGAAGTAAACTGCATGTTTCTCTCAAAGAACAGCTAGTCTATTTGAACCTTCAACCTTTGGTTACTATCTGAGCATTTAACCCCCACCAGGGACCCTTTGGCTGTCTTGGCTAGGGACCCTTTACCCAACCTTAGTTAATATGAAATAGTTGTCCTATAAAAATTATAATCCTTGTTCTGATCAAATTTTTTTTAATCAATTTTTATTTAAGTGTAATTATGGAAATAAAAAAGAAAACATGAACTGAAGAAAACTTTGTCCTTTCAGATTCCAAAATGAGGGAGAACTTTATTGGTGAGGAAATATATGGTCACCTTCTGGGTTACAAGTGACATCAGGAATAATTAAAAATATACAGGAGGATCAACTAGTACGAAAGAGAGAGGTAATAGATAGGCAAACATAGAGCCTTTGCATGCCATTATTGTGAAACTAACCAATCGTTTCTGTCTTAAACAGAAGTATAGAAGGGACACTTGTGAATACATCATTACTTGAATTCTATAAATCTAGCTTTCATAATTAGTAGTACTTGCTTTTCACTTAATATTCATGTTCTAGCTAGTTTACTACTAAAACAGAAAGTAAGGCATTCATAAATGTTATCTTCTGGTAATAAAATGAAAGGAAAATGTCTCTTAAGTGGGACATTGTCACAATTATAGAAAAAATCAATATATGACATGACTGGCATACTTTGTATTCATAGTTAAGTAGCTAAGGAATATGTTGGCTTACCGTCTGATAGGAGAAGTCTATAAAATACAGGAATTCCAGACTCATGACAGCTAATCTGCAAACATCCCATTAGTTTACAAAAATATCTTATGGAAGCACAAGTGATTTTATTCCTGGTTTTTGGTCAAGTGGTGAACAGTCGCACAGTTCAGATAACTACAAAGTTTCTGTGCAAGCTAATAGTGATGTGTTTATTTCCAGGTTTGTCTGTTGTCAGTTTTGACCAGCAGTGGGGCCATAAAGGAACAGATCTGTAAGTGCGAAGGATGAGTATGGCCAAGGGGACGTCATTTCTGCGTGCCCTCGTACACATGATTCCGCTTTACAGGGCTGCCTAGCAATTTCAGTAATGTATTTTGACAGTTCTGGTGGCTGATTACTTAAGGGCCTTTGTAAAGCGATGACCTCTTCCATCTTCTGTCACCTTCAGAGACATCACTTCAATCAGTTTTGATAGCAGCTGATGTAGGTCAGATAACGCTCAAGGCCAGAGGACTGGCATTAAATGGGAACCTATTTGGAAATGGTTACACATCTGTGTGTATGTGCGTCGTATTCATGCATACACAGGTACTAAACCTTTCCTTTGGTCATTATTAAGTTTTTATAAACCATATGTTTCTGTGCTTGCTAGATTATAATTTTATGTGCATTCTCTGTTTTGACAATGGGAAGAATTGGGAAGAAGTTAGGAAGAAATGAGTAGGAGCAGATTTTTTTTATATAAATTGAGGTATACCACATATAGAAAAGTACAAAAAATAGTGATACTATACAGCTTAATGAACTTCACACTTTGAACATATTTAACTCAATGTCAATAATGAAATATAACATTACTAATACCTGAAAAGCCCCTTCTCATTTATCAATCCCTTTTCCACCAAAATATTTTCTAACCTGATAATTTTGTCTCCTTTTGAAGTTTATATGAATAGAGTCATAAAGTATGTCTTATTTTCTGCTTTCTGTTTTCCTCAAATCATTTCCAATGTCTATCCTGTTGTTGAGTGAAGTAGGTTTTTTTTTTCGTTTTCATGAATTTGATACATATAACAAAAGTGCCCTCTAAAAATGCCCTAACAATTTATTTTTTCAAAAAAGCTGCCCCAAAAATGTATTTTTTGTTTATGCCTTCTGAAACACTGGATCTTTACAAATGTTTTAAAAATACCATCTTGATAGACGAAACACAATAGCATAATTTGACTTTCTTTTTTTATCTGCCGTTGTATTTCTTTTGTAAATTACCTGCTAATATAACTTGACCTATTTTCCCATGGTGATAAGAATTTTGTTAATGATTTATAGTATTTTGTGTATATTAATGATTCAGTAATATCATTTATTTGGAAAATACATATTGAGCATCTACTTGTGGCAGGCAAAGTGTAGGCCACTAGGGATAAAATAATTATCAAGATAGGCTGCTCTCATGGAGCTTATGTTGTAGCCCTTTTTCTGCCATAGTGAACATGTATTTTTTAATTGTGAGCCTGACATGAGTTTATGGTACTGGCATAGGCATAAATATTTCTGATTTAGTGTTTAGTGTTCGTCTTCTTATACATTTGAGATGCAGCGTTTCCTTGTGGCATAGTGGGCTAAGTGATATCTGCTAACCAAAAGGTCAACAGTTCAAATCTGCCATGTGCTTCTCTGAAACGCTATGGGGCAGTTCTATTCTGACCTGTAGGGTTGTTATGGGTTGGACCTGACTCAATAGCAGTGGACTTGGTTTGCTTTGGTTTGGTTTAAGCATCATCTGTAACATGCTAGTGAATGCACATGGGACACATAGCACTTTATTATCCACAACAGTTCCAAGAAATTGCCAGATCAAATGAGTCAGGTCATCCAGGAACTAGCAGCCTCTGAATCCTTCTCAACACTTTCATCTTTCCTCATTTCTGCCTTCCATCCAAGGAACTCTTGTGGTGCAGTAGTTAAATAAAGCACTCAACTTCTGACCAGAAGGTTGTGGTTTGAACCCATCAGCCACTCCATGAGAGAAAGATGTGAAATTACAGCCTTGGAAACTCAATGAAGCAGTTGTGCTATAGAATCGCTGTGAATCAAAATCGACTCAATAGCATTGAGCTTGTTTTTGTTTGTTTGTTTTTTCTGGTTTTACCTTCCATCAACCAGCAAATTGGTTCCCTCTATCAGAGTAATGAAAGTTAAATATCTTCCTTAAATTTATCTTTTGGTCCACAAAGAAGAGGAATGGTACAGTTATGACTGATATTACTTAAAGTTATGTTTATTCAATGTCAGCTACTTGAGGAACCTAGAAGGCTGGGAGGCTGGTGAAAGCCTGTACAGCTTCTGCCAAAGTATTATATTAGCACAGTCCTTTTGAGTCTACTGTTTTTTGCTGCTGAAGATAGCATTGACTGCAATTAAGTTCAGGTCTCTGCCCCTGACTTCACTACTCAGGTCTGTGTCCCACAAATGAATTAGGTTAATATAATAAGAGAAGCAGATATTTCCCATTCGCCAATGCCTCAGTGTATCTCTGCATATTTTTATCATGTTTTCATCAGCCTAATAGGCTTTAGGCACAAATTAATTTACATTAACAGTGATAACCCAATTTCATTGCTACATGCCTCTATCTGCATACCGAATAAACTGTAGCTGCCTCTCTAAAATGTACATATTTAGTTTGGGAAGTCATCCCTTGTGTTATATTTGAGTTAATGAATATTCATCACATTTTTATTCACTCATGACTGCCTCTTTGACAAATGTTTGGGGCATGGAGGCAGTTATTGCTGGAATAAGTTAGAATGTACTTACCTTGTATGGGAACACAATAGTCAAGTTTTCTGTTTATGTTCTTCCATTATGAGGAATTTCTCTGAGTGAGAACTTTGAAAATTAAAAAATTGTAATATTTTATCTTTGGCATTTTCCATAATTGTCATTAATTCAGGAAAGGCTCATAAATGTACAAATATGTACCCAAGCCATCTTTAACTTGCTAAGAAAAACAAAGATCAGGCTTTAATTTCTGTTATCTGGGAGAAAACAGGTTTTATTATCAAGGATCTTACTCTTTGTCCTTCTGGAAGTCAAAAAGCTTTTGATGCAAATTTTAAAGAATATAAGGAGTAAAATGTTGTAAAATATTTTAAGATATAATACAATCTCAGTGACTCTACCATGAAAGTACAGAATAATGGCTAAGAGAAACATTGTCATTCTTCTAAATGATCTTGGGTAAGGATCATCAAACTATGACCCCATGAGTCAAATGTAGCCTATTGGTTCTTTTTGAATAGCTAGTAAGCTGAGAATATTTTTAAATAGGTAAAAATGGAGAAGAGCATAATATTTTTGACATGTACAAATCATATAGTGTTCACATTTTGAGTGTCCATATAATGTCCTTTGAATGCACTAGAATACAACCACATCCATTCCTTTACACATGGCTGCTTTCAAGCTAAACTGATAGAGTCAAGTAGCTGTGACAGAGATCTTCTGGCCCATGAAACATAAGTTGTTTACTATCTGGCCCTTTACAGAACAAGTTTGACAATCACTGATTTTAACAAATTAATTTACTTTTTGAAATAGTGTTTCATACTTGTTCTACATGACAAATAGGACCTGTCTTTGGCAGCACTGGGAAACTTGTAAAGATGGCCTTCTGCACTACTCCTTGTCCTTCCCCTTGTGTGGCCCTATTGTGCCTTATCTCTCCAACAGTCGTCTTCTCCTTCACAGCAGAGGCTTTAAACACAACACGATAGCAGAGTTAATATTAAATTTCTATGTAAATTTAATGTATAGAAATATCTGTGTCTACATATATTTATACCTGTATCAGTCTATCTAGATACATATAATATATATCATATACATTATTTGTGTCGATGTTGTTAGTTGCCATAGAGCTGATTTTAGCTCATGGTGAGTCCACCTCGTGTGTGCGGAAGACAGCTGTTCCATAGGTTTTCAAGGTCGACCTTTTGGAAGCAGGTTGCCAGGCCTTTCTCTGCACATGCCTCTGTGTGGATTTGCACTAACCTTTTGGCTAGTAGCTGAGCACTTAACCATTTGTGCCACCTATGTATCTAACTATACATGCATATATACATATATATACACACACACATGTATATTGATAAATAAGTGTTATATGTGATGTATGTGGTAGGCAGAATAATACTCCCACAAGGATGTCTGTGACCTAATCCCCAGGACCTATGAATGTTATCTTACATAGCAAAACTGACTTTGCTGGTATGATTCAGGTCAATGACCTTGAGAAAGAGGAACATCCTGGATCAGTCAGGTGAGCCCAGTCTAATCATATGAAACCACAAAAGCAGAAAACTTCTCCTGACTATGCTCAGAGACAGATGTGAGAATTGAAGAAGAGTCCTAGATATTGCCAAGTTGCTGGCTTTAAAGAATCATGAGCCAAGGAACACAGAGAGTCTAAACACAGTTCAAAGACAAGGAGGTAGATCTTCCCACAGAGCCTCCAAAAAAAGGAATGAAGCCCTGCCAACATCTTGCTTTTAACCCAGTAAGACTGATTTCTGATGTGCAAACTGTGAGATAGTAACTGGTGTCATCTAGGCCATCAAATATATGGTAATTTGTTACAGCAACAATAGAAAAGTCAATATACTAGCTACTTATATAAATATTATTATATAAAAATGTAATACTTATCTATCTTTCTAGATACTTGTAGAACGATACAGACATGGATACAGATATAAGTACATAAAAATATTAGCAGATTGTATTCTAATGAAATGGTAATGTTACCTCTACTGAAAATGTTTGTATGAAATGTCTTAGTTTTAAATTAAATAGAGTTATGTCCTTTAGAGATAGTTGGCCTTCATTTGATCATTTATTTTGTATCAAAAGAAATACTATCTTCTCAAGTCACCCTTGGCCATACCTAATAGTTTGAGAGTTCATTCTCTACAATGTCAGGCACTCTGTCAGAATCACGCAGATAACTAAAATAGTCTTGTTTTCACTGTTGTTCTATTGTGCTATTGAATCCACTCAAACTCATTATGAGCCTGTAGGACAGAGTAGAACTGCCTCATAGTGTTTCCTGGGTTGTAATCTTTAAGGGACAGGGCCATCATATCTTTTCTTCTGTGGAGTGGCTGGGATTCAAACCACCAACCTATTGATTTGCAGCTGAGCAGTTAACCATGGAGCTATTCTCCCTCAAATATTTGCTTTCTGACTTTTGATACATGATGAGAACTATGGCATATTTTCTTTATCTTATCTTACAATATTGGAACATGATTGAGATTGCAAAGGCTGAGAAAATAATCTGTAGGGACTGGACATCTATAAAAAAGATTAAAGATCAATGCAGAGGAACTTACTTTACAGTTTATGCAACCAGCTTTATTCCTCTCTATGCCTTTTCTGCTATTCACATGTAACAGTGAATACTAAGCATAGTGAAGTAAATTGCTTTTAGTTTGTTTAAAACAAAAATCACCAATTCTTGCTCTGAGATTACTAACCTGATGAAACAATATTCCTATCTGCATTTATAGCTTTATTTATTCTCGCCTATTCATAATTTTAAGAGACTATGTGGGTATAATTAACAAGAAATTCTACCTTTATTACAAAAAAAAATTTGAAAATACATTTTTATTTTAAAAGTAGAATGTGTTTATTGTTTCAAGTCAAGCTATTTCAAAATAAGGTAACATAAATGAAAATTTCTTTTGTATTCTAGTTCCTTCATCCCCAGAAATAGCCACTCTTGATCTCTTGGTGTGTATCTTTTCAGATCTTAATTTTCCCCAAAATGTAGTTTAAAATAATCTTGTTATTTTGTTTTACTTTATTAATTTAAAGATTATTGAATATATATTATTCTTTATTCTTCTATTTTCATGCAACACTGTGTCATAATGCATGTTTTTGTAAGTCATAGAGACATACAGCAATCATTTTTAGGTGTCTCATGCTCTGTAGTATGGATGTGCCATCATGTACTTAATTATTCATGCATTGATGGACAAACAGAATTTTTCAAGGTTTTTTTTCACCATCCTAATGTAAACTTTTTCAGAAGAAAAATCCACTTTTTTAAGTATTTTAATACAGAAAAGTATCTGCAAGAAAGAAATAATTAGTAAAAAGATTATGTACCATCCAACCATCTCTCAGCCTTAATGAAGCCATGAAAACATCCCAAATGGCTTTAGTCTTGCATTAATTTATTCATAAATGGCAATTGTTACCTGTTACATGCCAAACACAGTGTAAAATCCATAGAGTATAATGGTGATTAAAATAGACCTGGTACCTACCCTCATGGAACTTTCAATTTAGATCTCTTTCATTAGAATTACCTATGTAGTTCCACAATTAGGTCCACAAACTTAAATATTCTAAGTGCTATATACCTTTCTGACTACTCGCCTTAGGAAATTATGCCTAGTCCACCCTTCAAAGCAATTTTGGAACTCTTTCTGGAATGGCCATTGCACATAGTAGCAAAGTGGCAAGTTTGCAAACTTCATTATATAGTTGTCTGTGAGGGAGTTCTTAGCCAGTAAATGACTGTACTGCAATACTACCCCTACTCACCTGATCTGGCCCCAGTGACTTTTTTTCTTTACCCAAAGACAAAAGAAATATTGAAAAGAATACATTTTGATGACATTCAGGACATTCAGGGTAATATGACAACAGCACTGATGGCCATTCCAGAAAAAAAGTTCTAAAATTGCTTTGAAGGGTGGCCTAGGTGCTGCCATCACTGCATAGCTCCCAAAGTAGAGTACTTCAAAGGTGACTATAGTGATATTCAGCAATGAGTGTGTAGCACTTTTTTAGTATGAGTTCATGAACTTCATTATCAGAACTCATATACATGTGTACTCCTGGGGTTGGGGGTAGATGTGTTTTACTGTGTACACAAATATAACATGATATAAAGAGACTCTTTTCCTTTTATAAACCAGGAGTAAAATTTTTAAGAACCCCTCTCCCACCCTGCATTCCAATACTGTGAGTAAATTCTTCCCTAAATCAGGGCCGCCATGAATCAGATCCGACTCGACAGCACTTGGCTGGCAAAGTGGGGCCAAGATGGCAGACTAGTCACACATCTCCTCAATTACCTGAGAACTAAGGTCTAGAAAAATAATTGAATGGAGCAGTGTGGACATTCTGGGCACACAAAGATCAGGCATAGGGTTCTGAGATCTCAATGGGTGACAGGAAGGAGAAAATACCTTTGTCAGAGGTAAAACAGTGGTTCAGTGACTCCTACTCCTGCTGGCATGGTGACCGAGTGGCTTACAGATATGCATGCCTTTTTTGTTAAACAGGAGACTGGAACTGGGACTGCAGAGCTTGAGAGCCTGATGGGGGCCAGTAAGTAAACAGTGTATTCTGCAGCAGAGAGGCTGTGCTTGGGATAGTCACACCTAGAGGACTCAGCAGCAGCTGGTGGCTAAGAATGCCCATGGCCCTCCCCCACTCTCTTCTTTGAGCTGCACCGTCGATACTATCAACTCAGTGAAGGAGAGGTGGCTCAGGCAGGACACTATCTTGGTCAGTTGAGAGTCAGAGTCAACCATGTCTCAAGGCTCAAATGGGGCTAACTCCCATGTTGAGCCACAGTGTCTGTCTGGACAGTGCTTCTCCCAGTAGAGAAGCTATGATTAAGGCAATTGTGCCTAAAGAATGCAGCAGTGACTGGCATCCAAGTATGGCAATGCCATTTCCACCTCCCTTCACTGAGCCATGTCATAGCATGTGCTGACAGTTCCCAAGAGACTCCCTAAGTAGGGCATGATATTTGTCAGCCAGGAGATGGGGCCTGCCACTCCTTAGGGCCCAGCTGCTATCAGCTACTGCTGATCAATGCCTCTCTCAGCAGAAAAGCAGCTTTTAAGATAGGCACTTCTAGGGAAAACAGCAATCCCTGGCAGCCGAGTGTGGAAGTGTCTTTCTTTCATCCCTTCCCTGAGCTACACCATAGTCACAACTGGCATGATGTTAGAGTTGGCATAAGAAGGTTGCCATTTTTATCAGCCAGGAGGTGGGGCTTGCCACCCCTGAGGACCCAGCTGGTGGAAGCTGCCAAGCTGAGGAGCATCACAGGGCTTGATAGCATCTCTATTACAAGAAAAGCTGTACATAAGTCAGCTGCACTTAGAGAACACAGTGGTGGCTGGCAGCCAAGTCTAGCAGTGCTCTTACTAACACCCTGCTTAGAGTTATGCCACAGCTCCCATTGTTGTAATACCAAAGAAACTGAAGTTTTTTTTTTTTTTTTTGATGGCGTGAAGATAACAATCAGTATCTAACTATTTAAAGAAGCAGATCACCATGGTTCTAGAAAATTCCCAAAATAAAGAATAAGAGAAATCCCCAATAAAGAAGCCTTTCTGAAATTATCAGAGATAGAATACAAAAGAATTATATAGAGAGCCCTTCTAGAGATAAAACAAAGTGCAGCAGAACAAAATGAGAAGTTAAGTAAGCCATATGAACTGTTAGAGCATCAGGGATCTGAAATCCAGCAGATCAATAGTAAAGTTACAGAGTCAGACAACTCAATACAAAGCCAAAGAGCAGGATTAAGGAGATAAAATGCAGAATTAGTCAGACTGTAGATAAAACAATTGACACTGGCATTTATGAGGAGAAATTAGATAAAAGAAACAAGAGAAATAAAAAAGCATCAAGAAGCAAGTGGGACTCTATCAAGAGGAATAATCTACAAATAATTAGAATTCCTGAAGAGGCAGGGATAGCAGGAAATGCAGAGAGAGCTGTTGAAGAGTGGCTGACAGAAAACTTTTCTGATACTGTGAAAGAAGAGAACATAGATATTCAAGATGCTTGTTGAGCAACACAAAAGGTAGACCCCAAAAGAAAGACACCAATACATTATAATCAAGCTTAATAAAATGAAACAAAAGCAGAGGCACTTAAAGGCAGCTATGCTTAAAGCAAAACTAATGTACAATGGGAAGTTCTGTAGGATTTCTTATGAATTCTTGGCAGACACCATGATGTCAAAAAGGCAGTGAGACAACACCAACAAAGCTCTGAAGGAGAAAAACTTCCAAACAAGAATTATATATCTTGCAAAATTGTCTTTCAAATATGACAGTGAAATTAAAACTTTCTCAGATAAACAGAAGCTTAAACACTCCACAAAAACAATTCAAAATTAGAGGAAATACTGAAAGAAGCTCTTCACTTAGAAAATCAATAACATCAGTGTATACTCAAAGATGAAATGCAGGACATAGCATTCATATTTCTACTCATTTAGGAAAGTCATGATACTCAATCAAAGCTAAAATATTCAAAGTTGGGAACCAGAGATATTAACATGTAAACTATGACATCATCACTCTATAAGTAGTTATAACCCTTTCAGATGGAGAGGAAGTTAAGGAGATATAGAGAAGCTAAAGATTTTTTTTTAAACTTAGAACATTAAGGAGGATCAAAGGAGTAGCCACAAGGCAGACTAGCAATGTTACGTATCAAAACAAGAAACATAATACAGGAATCTCAACAGACACGAAACCAACACTGAAAAGGATAAAAAGAAAACCCATAAAGAAAAAGGATCCAGAACAGAACGTTAAGTGGAACGAAGAAAACATCAATACCACAAAAATAAAGGCATCAAAATCAAAGCACTAAACACGTATCTATCAATAATTACAATGAGTGTAAGTGGAATCAATGCGGCCATAAAGAGACAGAGAGTAACAGCTTGGATCAAAAAACACAATCCATCTGTACGCTGCTTACAAGAAGCCCACCTAAGACTCAAAGATATGAACAAACAGAAAATCAAAGGATGGAAAAATATATACCAAGCTAACAATGTGCAAATAAGAGCAGAAGTGGCAATACTAAACTCAGATAAAATAGAAGTTAATGCAAAATCCATCATTGTAAACAAGGATGGTCACTATTTATTGCTGAAATGTTCAATACAAAAGCAAGATATAACAATATTAAATATTTATACACCCAATACCAGAGCATCTAAATACATCAAACAAATGCTGACAACATTGAAAACTGAGACTAATAGTAGGAGAATTTAATGCTCCATTTTTGGTAATGAACATATCACCCAGAAAAAAATCTCAATAAAGATACAGAAGATCTTATTACAACAATCAACCAACTAGACCTCATCAACATATTCAGAACTTTTTACCCAACAACAGATAAGTACACCTTCTTCTCCAGTGCACATGGAACATTCTCCAGAATAAACCATGTATTAGGTCATCAAGCAAGTCTCAACAAAATGGAAACCACTGAATTGTTGCAAAGCATCTTCTCAGACCATAAAGCCATAAACATTGAAATCAATAGCAGAAAAACACACGGGTAGAAATGTGAACTCATAGAAACTGAACAACACCCTGCTCAAAAATAAATGGGTTATAAAAGAAATCAAAGCTGCAGTCAGGAAATTCATGGAATACAGTGAGAATGAAAACACATCCTACTAGAACCTATGGGATACAGTGGAAGCAGTACTTGGGGGTCAGTTTTTCTCTATTACTGCTCACATCTGAAATGAAGAAAGGCTCCAAACAAAATAGGCAACCTTACAACTTTAACAAGTAGAAAAAGAACAACAAAATTAGCTATTGGGCACCAGAAGAAAAAAGATAATAAAAATTAGAGCAGAACTAAATGGAATAGAGAATAGAAAAACAATTGAAAGAATTAACAAAACTAAAAGCTGATTCTTTGAAAAGATCAACGAAATTGATAGCCAATTGTCTAAACTTGCAAAAGAAAAATAGGAGTGGAAACAAATAACCTGAATAAGAATTGAGACAAGAGATGTCACAACAGACCCAACAAAAATCAAATGTATCATAACAGAATAATACAAAAAATTGTACTTTAACAGATTTGAAACCCTAGAGGAAATGGACAAATTTCTAGATTTACATACCCTACCAAAATTATCACAAGGAAAAGTAGAACAACTTAATAAACCCATAAAAAAGGAAGAGATTGAAAAAAGTAACCAAAAAACTACAAACCAATAAAAGTCCTGGCCCAGATGGCTTTACCAGAGAATTCTACCAAACCTTCAGAGAGAAGTAAATTCCAATACTACTGAGGCTATGTCACAGCATAGGAAAGGACAGAATATTCCCAAATTCATTCTATGAAACCAGCATAACCCTGATACCAAAGCCAGGGAAAGAGCCCACCAAAAAGAAAATTACAAACCAATATCACCCATGAATCTAGATGCAAAAATCTTCAACAAAATCCTAGCCAATAGAATTCAACAACATATAAAAAAATAATGATAATAATAATTCATTATGACCAAGTTGGATTCATAACAGGGACACAAGGCTGATTCAACATTAGAAAAAACAATTAAGATGATCAACCACATAAATAGCATCGAGGATAAGAGTCACCTGATTTTGTCAATTGATGAAAAAAAGGCATTTGACAAAGTCTAACAACGATTGATGTTAAAAACTCTCAGCAAAATAGGAATAAGAGAGAAATTCCTCAATGCAGTAAGGGGCATCTACACAAAGCTGACCACCTATCATTGTAAGTCGAAAGATACTGAAAGAATTTTTCCTGAGAATGGGAAGTAGACAAGGTACCCACTGTCACCACTTCTATTCAACATTGTGATAGAAGTTCTGGCCAGAGCAATCAGACAAGAAGAGAAATAAAGGGCATACGCATTAGCAAAAAAAGGATTAAAAATATCCCTATTTGCAGGTCATATGATTGTATACACAGAGAACCCTAAAGAATCCATAAATAAACTACTGGAACTAATAGAAGGGTTCAGCCAAGTATAAGGATATAAGATAAACATAAGTAAAACAATAAGATTCCTTTGCACCAACAAAAAGGTCATCAGAGAGAAAATTATCAAGCCAAGCCACCAAATCAACGCCATTTACTATAGCCCTCAAGAAGATAAAATTCATAGCAATAAATCTAACCAGATAAATAAGAGACCTATACAAACAAAATCACAAGACCCTATTGCAAGAAATCAGAAGAGACTTAATGTAAGTAGAAAAATCTACCTTGTTCATGGACAGGAAGACTTAACATTGTGAAAATATCTATTTTACCCAGAGCAATCCCAGTACAAATTCCAGTCTTTTTTTAATGAAATGGGAAACCAAATCACCGACTTTGGAAAGGGAAGAAACCCCAGATAAGCAAAGCACTACTGAAGAATAGTAACATAGTAGGAGACTTCACACTTACTGATCTTAGGACCCACTATATGGTAGTTGAAACAGCCTGATACTGGTACAAAAAGAGACGTATAGACCAATGGGATGGGAAACAAACCCCAAAATATCACCATCTTCATATGAACAGTTGATGTTTGACAAAGACCCAACAGTTATAAACTGAGGTAAAAATAGTCTCTTTAACAAATGGTGTTGGCAAAATTGGATATCCATCTGCCAAAAATGGAAATAAGACATGAAAACTAACTCAAAATGGATCAAAGACCTAAATATCAAAACTAAAATGATAAAGATCATGCAAGAAAAAATAGAGACATGGTTTAGACAGACTATAATATCTAACGAATAATACACAGACATCAAAAGAAAAAACAGATAATTGGGAACTACTGAAAACCAAACACTTTATGCTTATCCAAAGACTTTTATCAAGAGAGTTAAAAGACTACCTACAGAATGGGGGAAAAAAATATTTGCAAATACATGTCGGATTGACATCTGGTTTCCAAGGTACTGCAAAATATCAACAAGAAAATGATAAAGAACCCAATTAAGCAATGGGCAAAGGAGATGGACAGACAGTTAACCAGAGAAGACATCCAGGCAGCCAAAAGACACATGATGAAATGCTCACAATCATGAGCTATTAGAAAAATCCAAATCAAATCTACAATGAAATAAAATCTCACTCCAACAAAGTTGACAACAATCCCCAAAACACAAAACAACAAATACTGTAAAAGCTGTGGAATGATTGGAATTCTCCTACACTGTTGGTGGGAATGCAAAATGGTACAACTTCTTTGGAAAGCAATTTGGCTCTTTCCTGAAAAGCTAGCAATACAAATGCCATATGATCCAGCAATCCCACTGCTCGACATATATCCTACAGAAATAAAGGCAGTCGCGTGAACATATGCATGCACAAGAAAGTTTTTTGCAGCACTGTCCACAATAGCAAAAAAGTGGGATCAACCTAGATGCCCATCAACAGATGAATGGATAAATAAATTATGGTATATATACTTAGTGGAACAGTATGCAATGATAAAGAGCAATGATGATTTTAGGAGGCGTCTTATAACCAGCTGTCAACCAGAAGACATTATGCTGAGTGAAATCAGTCCACTGCAAAAGGTCAAATGTTACATGAGACCCATGTTACAAGGACTTAAATATGCACTTATGTACATAAGAAAAAACTTTGATGGCTACAAGCGTGGAGAAGGAGGGAGAAAGATGCTTCTAGATTAGATAGTTGATAGGAATTTGGTTAGATGAAGGGAGTGACAGCATGCAGCAGAGAGTAGATCAACATACCTGGACTACACTATAAACTGAAAGGTTATATAAACTGAACCCAATATTTCAAAGGATAAAATGGCAGAGATGGTGGTCCAGGGACCATGTTTTCAGGGGACATTGCATTCAATTGGCATATCTAGTCCTTAGTTAAGAGAGTCTTCTGCACTCCATATTGGTGAGTGGTATCTGGGGTAAAAGCTAGCGAGCTGACATCCAAGGTGCACCAGATAATCCCAACCCATCTCGAGCAGATTATGGCTGAGACTGCATCAGTTTGACACCAGAAGAACTATATAGTTCCTGGCCACCACCAGGATGGGAAACATAATGTAGAGTCCCTGAGGCGACACAAGAAAATGAGCTGTGCTGTTCAAGAACTCTTCTAAAAGTCCCAAACTGATGTTCCAATAGCCTGGAGGGTCCCCTGGGAACATGACCCCTAGACTTGTTGCAGGTCCTGACGTGAAACCAGTACTGAGGTCAACTCTTCAGACAAGAATGGGCTGGACTTGGGGACACAGTGTGAGCGTATAGTACATGTGTTGCAAGAAAAAGATAAGTTTGGCCTGCAGAGCAGAAAACACCTCAAATACCACTTTGTCTTTAAGAGGAGTAGGATTTATCACCAATTGTGCTGTGGTCAGACTCAGGTCTGAAAAATAGCCACGCAACCCATCCTATTATCAAAACATCCCTTTTATACCTTTTCTCAAGAAAGCAGACAAAGGAATTTCCATACAGTCTCTCCTTATTGGCATTATCAGGTTTACATAAGCAGAAGTAAGCATTAGTCTCATGTTTCCAGGAAGTGGTTTTCACAAATTTCTAAGAGTTGGGTCACCAAGGGGGTGGGGGAGAGTGTCCTTGGGCTGACTCAGAGAAATGGGCTGACTCAGAGAGAAGCTGACCCAGAGAGATGGACTGACGCAAAGAGAAGTAGCTGGGCTTCTGTGAATCTTAAAGTGAAATCTTCTTAAAGGTTTTCTCCTCTTTTATGTGTACTTTATGGTTTTGTACATTTATAGGAGGCTGTGCTATTGGTTTCTTTCTAGATGGGAGAGAAGATGGTGGAGAGGAGGGGACAGGTGCTCACTAAGAGGGTACTGAAGTATACAGTGAAAAAGAGAAATGTGTTTTCACAAGGTGAGGAGAGCAGATGGAGCTGCAGATAGGTGGGCATGAGAAATTGATTTGGATTGTATACTTTCACTTAACCATAAAAGAAAAAAAAAAGGCTTCCCTAGAATTGTCTTAAAAGTTTCCTGTTTCAATTTAAACTCATTTCAGGTATTGATTATAGAAACAAATGTGCATTGGTCGTTTACAACTGCCTCAAAAAATGAACTTCAAACTTTTGTGGTCATGCCTGCATCATCAAACTAGTTGAGCCTGTACTCCTCAATATATATTTTTCTTTTAGTCTGTAAATTACATACTGTACAATAGTAATGTATTACTATACAAATACGCCAGATATGTTGTAAAACAAACATAAAAAGTAGACTTGAAATGGGCTGAAGTTTATTATAATTGCTAATGTGGCTCAAGAAGAACTTCTAATAAGAGTTCCAGTTTCATCATTTTCTTGAGCTTCAGTTGTACTTAGATAATAGCCTAAACAATCTATATTTTTGTCTTGTATTTGTTTTTGTTTTACAATATTTTACTTTGTTAAGATGACATTAGATAACACTTGGTAATCTGATCTATAAGTTCATCCAGTGAAATATTCAGATGAACTTTAATATATCACAATATGATAAAACAAATTTGTAGTCAAAAAATACCATTATCAACACCTCCAACTCTTTTTTTGGGGGGGGGCATAAGAACTTTATCTATGTATGTAACCATCATTGTTGTTTTTAAGTGCTGTCACGTCAATTCTGACTCGTAGAGACACTATGCACAGCAGAATAAAACACTGCCCGATCCTGTGCCCTGCTCACAATTGCTTATATATTTAATCCCGTTGTGGCAACCACCATGTCAATCCATCTTGTTGAGGGTCTTTCTCTGCTTCACTGACCTTCCACTTTACCAAGCATAATGTCCATCTCCAGCGATTGATCCCTCCTGACAACATGTCCAGAGTCTCTGTCTTTGCTTCCAAGGAGCATTCTGGTTGCACATTTTCCAGAGCAGATCTGTTTGTTCTTTTGGCAGTCCGTGGTATATTCAGTATTCTTCTCCAATATCACAATTCAAAGCCATCAGTTCTTCTGTCTTGCTCAGTCACTGTCCAGTCCTTCACCTAGAGTGCTTAATAAAGGTGCTAATATACATCAGTTGTTTAAATATTACTGGTGTTTAATTGCGAGACCCTAGGTGTCACAAACGGTTAAGTGCTCAACTGTTAGTTGAAAGCCTGGTGGTTTCAACCCACCCAGAGGCATCTTGAAAGACAGGTCTGGTGATCTGCTTCTGTAAATTCAGAGCATTGAAAACACCATGGAGCAGTTATACTCTGCACATAGGGGGTTACTGTGAGTCAGCATCAAATGGAGGACACCTAAAAATAATAATACTCAGTTGTCTCAATTTTTAAATAAAAGTTTAACGTTTCCCTTTTTGTACACCAATGCTTAGCCCACTCAGGGAATCATTGTTTTATAACATAGTTCCTTGGAGTCTTAGAATAAATAAATGTCTGTTTTATTTATCAGAGAATATATCATACAACATTTCATTTGGCCATCCCAATGCCTTTACTGGATTTTTTACATTGATGTCCCCTAAATGTGCTTCAATTCTCTGTTTCAAAAAATAAGACATTCCTAATAGATGAATCCACCAGGCACTCCTTGAATACTCTGGGGGTCAATTCTACCCTGGCCCCTAGGGTCGCCATGAGTCGGATCCGACTCAACAGCACTTTGCTAATAGATGAAGTATAAATGTTTACATGAAATATTCAGTTTATATTTTGTTCTTTTGTAAGAACACTGCAAGAAATAAAAAACTAAAAAAAAAAAAATAATTGCACAGTTTGATAAAAATTCTCTGAAGAGTTCTGTAATCCACTTACACTGTTTGCTTGTTGTATGAGTAAATTTTACATAATTGAAATGTTGACAATAGCTCATTGCAGAAGCATCAGTAAGGAGTAAGTGCTTTGGTGTCATTTCATGCCAGCCCTAGTGGTAATTGTACCTTATTTAAGAATAACTGTAGTTTTACCTGTTGTTTCACATCTTAGAAAATCAAGGTCAATTGATTATATCAAACAAATAAATGTGCTTAAGTTAAACAAGCATTTTCTTCATTATCCATCACCTTTAAACGACCCACTTGGTGTAGGATAAATTAAAAATCTCAAAATAGTCTTTTATCAATAGACCACAAAAATGGTATTGTGGCCATATTGATTTCCTCACTCTTTCTTCTATAGTGAAGTAACTTGAAAGAGCTTACTCTTCAGTAGGTAACCATCCTTCATTTTCTCCCCAGTCACTTTCCTGATGTTAGAAACCTTACAGTGTCTTAGTAATCTAGTACTGGTATGACAGAAATAGCACAAGTGAATGGCTTTGACGATGAAAAATTTATTTTTTCACAATCTTTCTGTCTCTGTCGGCTCTGGAGGAAGGTATTCATCATCAATCTTCCTCTAGTCTAGAATGTTCTTGAGGCAGGCACCTTAGGTCCAAAGGATATACTAGTCTCGTGGCACTTTTTTCGTCATGATATGAGGTCCCTGTGTCTCCATTCTCACTTCTTTTTTGTATCTTAAAAGAAATTGGCTTAAAACACAATGTAAAGTTACAGTTTGAGTCCTGCCTCGTTGACGTAACTGCCACTAATCCCATTTCATTACCATCATAGAGATAGGAGTTACAACACACAGAAAAATTACATCACATGACTTAATGGTGGACAATCACACGTACTGAGAATCATGGCCTAGCGAAATTGACACATAGTTTTTTTTATTAGGGGGGCCACTGGGACACAATTCAGTCCGTGAGATTTAGCAACTGTCTTCAACGTGCCCATTATTGTTGCTGTTGGGGCCCATAGACTTGATTCCAAATTATAGGAAATTCATGTGATGCAGTAGAATTGTCCCTTAGGGTTTTCTTGGATGTACTTTTGCCGAAATAGATCATCACGTCTTTCTGCCATGGAGCAGCTGTATGACTTCAAACAACCTGAATACTTACAACCTGAATATTTACAACCTGAATACTTAACTTCTTGAACACATCACCCAAAACCTCACTTCTGTCAAGTAGATTCCAAATCATAGGGACTCTAAAGAACAAAGTGAAACTGCTCCATAGAGTTTCTAAGGAGCAACTGATGGATTCAAACTACTGACTTTTTTGTTAGCAGTCATATAGCACTCAACCACTATGCCACTATGGTTTCCTTGTGCTCACCAGAAGATATAAATCTTGAGATTCTGAACTGTCTAAGTCTTAGCTGGAAATTAAGAGACGGCTCCAATTCTGGAGTGTCAAAGTACAGGACACATTAAAATTTCTTCTCCATCCAAATATCTTAAGCAAGAGAAATGTATACAAATCATTGTAAGTATTTTTGTTCTAGAATTAATTATTAAAATGTAATATACAAATATCCTTGTAAAATGTGATTGTTGAAATGCAGTATGAAATTTAATTTAATATCAATATCTTTTAAAAGGTTTAGTTTTTTCATTCAATTTTAAAGTAAGTCTACTATAATTTTTACTTGAGTCAGGAAATGCAAAAGGATTGACTGTGAGTTACAGAATTAGCTAACCTAGGGTTAATTATAGAGTCAGGTATTAAATATTTTAGGATTTGAGGACCATAGAGTCTTTGTAGCAACAAACAAACCTTACGATTATATCCTATATAGCCACAGATACTATGTTAACAAGTGGTTATGACTGTATTTCAATAAGACTTTATTTGCCAAAAAACAGGCAGTGGACTTGTTTAAGCTATAGCTTAAGGCCAGATGGCACCCAATGGCAATCCTCAAGAAAGCATTCCTAGGTCCAGTCTGGGTGATGAGAGAGTAGTCTGTGGGGAGGGAGTAACTAAGACAGCTACACAGCTCATGAGATTGTTATATATCTTAAAAGCTTCCTTACATGTGCTTTGGTATTGTAAGATGAAATTTCAGAGACCTGCCTTTTAGCAACTTAAATAGCCAAACATAGAGTTAGATCAGTAGAGGTATAAATATGGATACGATATAGATATAGAAGTAGATGTGGATATATATGTAGATGTATTTTGCTAATTAAAATGGCAGAAATAAAGTCTGCCATGAGAGGGATACAAAAAAAAAAAAAAAAGAATAAGAAGCAAAGGCACACTAAGCAGGGAACTGTAAGTTCTGGGTCACTTCTCTAATTCGTCAAAGAAGCACAGACATTACACAGTTTAGTGTAGGATGTTTCAGTAAGATCATGAAGAAGACACAGATGCAAGCCACATACGTGATGTAAAAATTTCCAGTAACCACATTAAAAAAAATTAGTTTTAATAATGTATTTTTGCTCAGCAGAGCAATAATTTGAGCAAGTCATCACTTTAAAAATTATTAGTGGGCTATTTAATGAATTTTATCATATAAATTCTTCAAAATACATTGTGCATTTTCCACCTACAACACATCTCAATTTGTACAAGCTAAAGTTCAATTTCTTGATAGCCACTGTTGCCAAAAAACCAAGAAACCAAACCCACTGCCATCAGTTTGATTCTGACTCATAGTGACACACTGTAATAGTCACTGTGTGGTACAATACAGATTTAATAGCAAAGGACATTGTTTCAGTTAAATATCTCAGTTTGAATCCCAAATTCTACTTACTTAGTATATTTACATCTTGCTTCCTAGTTTCCTCATATATCAAGTGACAATAAATATAATTTTTACCTACATGTTTGCAAAGATGCTTAGCTCAGTATTTGGTGCATTTATAATATGCTCAATTGGTATCTGATATTATTAATAACAAAAATATCTTTCCTCATAGTCTCACAGTTCAATTCTCTCCATATGAGTATACGTGTGAGTGTGTGTGTACACACAAACATCCATTGGTTCATTACATTTGTGACTATGACAAATGTATTTATGAATACACAGTTATCAAACTGGATGCATGCAAGGATTTTAGTCATGCTTGTTTCAAAGAGATATTTCCCTATAGATGCTTACTACAGATTATTTTTATAACTAAAAGTACAATAGTAAGTGAAAGTAGATTACACATGAAATTCTTTACCCTTAAGTGCTTCCATTGTTAAATAAAAATACCTCTTATCTTTTTACTCTTTTGTAAAAAAGCTAAATGTTAAGCCATGGTGTCCTTTATAATTATCTTTTTAAAAACACATGATTAGGAATACAAAATGTCATTGTTTCTAATCTAAATTTAAAATAAAGTATCCTTTTGACCTTCTTCAGGAAACTCATCTCCTTAAAAGATAATACAAAATGAGCTGGAGATCCTACCAAGAACAAAGATGAGGCTTCTTTAACTCATACAAAGTACAGTCCTTTGGGCTCAAGTAATTTAAAAGTCACTTTTGCCTGAGGTTTCTGTGACTGTATCTTCAGATTCCTCCTTCTGGGCATTTTCTGTCCTATCATTGGTTAACACTTGGGCTTGAGTATGCTTTTTGACCTGGTGAGCTTTATACACATTTTGATAATAGTGCATATGAGTATTGCTTTGTTGCACATTCTTCAGACATGTAGAATTTTGTTGTCGTTAGTTAGTTGTTATTTGCCACTGAGTTGATTCTGACTGATGGAGACCCTGTATGTGATTAGAGCTGCTCCATAAAATTGTCACAGCCGTGACCTTTTTGAAGCGCATTGCTACACCTGTCTTCTGAGGCACTGCTGGGTGGATTTGAACTGCCAACCTTTCTGACAGTCGTCAAGTGCTTAACTGTCAGCACCAGAACGCTCATGTTGGTTAAGCCCATGTTGGTTAAGCCCATGGGGAATTGCAAGATTTACAATCAGAAATGGAAATGTGCAGGACGAAATGCAAAGGACAGAATTGAAGAAAAAAATTAAAAAGTCAAATGAAAAAAAGATGGAGAAAATAGAAAAAAGAATGACTATCCAAACACAAGGCTCTAGCTGGAGTTGGTGGCTCAGCCATTTGTGTTACATTCAACACCTGAATAAAAATAGGTATAGTAGGATTTGTAGTTTTGCTGTTGGGGACATTGCTGGATTACATGAGAAAACCGGAAACTAACTCCAAGATGAATGTAATTGATAATAAAACCAAAAAGCAAACCCATTGCTTCTGAGTTGATTCCAGTGATAGCAACCGTAAGGGACTGAATAGAACTGGGTTTCCAAGGCTGTAACTCTGCGGAAGCAGACCGCCCCATCTTTTTTCTGCAGAGCAGCTGGTGGACTTGAACCACTAACCCTTCAGCTAGCAGCTGAGCACTTTGGATTGTCTTAGCCTGATCCCAAACACCTGCATATTGCAGTGAGTGAGGAAGCCAAACCAGGATTCCATCTTTAATTTGTTTTGCTTTTTCAATTTTTCCAACTGTGATAGCTGTAAGAGAGGAAGCAAGATTTATAACACGGCAATTCACATATGACAATATGAAGTGTATCATTTTTTTAAAAAAATGACATGCCAGTACATTTTTTCTCCTCAATCCGATGGGTTCTTTATATTGATGTGGCTATGATGTGGAGTATTCTGCAGATGTCAGTGTAGAAATCACTATGATTCCTAGGTTCTTTAAAGTAGTTGTTTCATATTTGTCCACATCTTCAATCAACATTCAACTAAAATTATTTATTGAATGCCTCTCGCATGCCAGAGGGAGCCCTGTGGTACAATGGTTAAGTGCTGGAATGCTAACCAAAAGGTCAGCAGTTTGAAGCCACCAGCTGTTCCACAGGAGAAAGATATGTTGGTCGATTTTCCAAAAGATTACAGCTTTGAAAACCCTATGTGGCTTTTCTACTCTGTCCTCTAGAGTTGTCCCGAGTCGGAATTGCTGCGATGGCAGTGGGGTTTGTGGTATACCAGACACCAGATACATGACGATGGTAGCATTTCTTCCGTGGAGAATGTCTATTAGTAGGCAATCTCTTGACATTGTTATTAAATGCTATTTGAAATAGTTGCTAATTTTACAGAGATTTTACTGTGAATTTCTTGTTCAGGATTATGGTTTTTAAGATCTTATTAGACAGTATTCAATAATTGGCATTCTGTCCCCCTCCCCAGATTTTAAATACACATTTGTAAAACAGGAAATGTTGGCTTAATCATATGAGCTGGAAAAATCCAGTGTCTAGCTTCGTCTTAAAAATATTCTTTACTACTTTACGTTGTCTTTATCCAAATTGTGCTTGACCTAAATTGTGTAAGAATAACTGCATTCTGTGGTATATGTGCCAATCTTTATTTGCATTTGTGAAGCACAAAACTAGATCATACTTCACTCTATTTGACTCTCAGCTGTAGAGCTCTGATCAGCAAGCCTTTTAATCATACCAGATTATGTGATTGTTTGGTTACATAGATGTACCGTCACTAGGGATTAGGGTTTGTTGTTTTCAAATTGTCATCCCAGTTGTCTGGATGCAGATACAGCCTTGCCTTTAGAAATTTATGTGTGGAACTTTCTGAAAATGTTAAGAAATACATGATAAAAGGATGATTTTTTTTTTTCCAACACAACTTCCTAGAATAAATAGATAAAACAGCTACAGATACACTGAGCAAAACATTTGCAAGTATGCCTTCAGTCGATTTCTCTGGAAAAATATAACCTTTAAGTACTGATGTATTTTAAATACACAAGCAAGTGAAAGAACAATTACCTACTTTAATCTATACATAGTTAAACTATTAGAAAAAAAAGACTACATTTATAAGATTGTAACTCGACATATATAATGTCAGAATTTCAAGGAAAACATTCTTATGCTGAGAAATAGAATAGGCTCTTCACAAATGACTCTTACCCCACTGGAGTCCTTGTCATTGGATTTTGTCACCCTTGACACCAGCACCCAGGTAAATGAATCATTGGCTAATCTATTGTGTGGCATGTGTTTTGGTTTTAAGCTGTCGTTTAGTTATTTAATACTTCTCATTGGATGACTTCTGGGTCTTTTATGCACTATCTCATTTAATGGCAATTCATTTTTTGTGTTAGGAGGGGGCAAGTGCATGGAGTTGGTTGAATTGGTGTGTGAGGCATTTATTCATACCCCTAAAATAAACAGAGGTTGTTGTCTACAGTGGTTCTGTGATTATCTAGTGGTAACAGAGATAGGACTAGAACCTATAATTCCAAACTGGAGGCCTATGGTCCTTCCTGAATACTCACTTTGTTATTTGACTCTAAATGTAAGTGTAAACACTTATTGAATTGACTTGATTAATGCTCCTCATTATGAACCTCAACTATTTTATTGGACATAGACCTCTGTTTTGGTGCTTAATAAGGTACAACTCTTGACTTCAATGATAAGTAAGAGCATTAAATGGCCCAGGAATGCAGAGGGGAAAGTAGTTGCTGATGTTTTAACCACAGCCCATTAGATCTTTGCTGCTGTGAGCACGTCACCTTATCTCTGTGTGCTGCTTGACCAGAGAAAAATATTAGGCTGGGGTTGCTATGAGTCGGACCCAACCTGATGGCAGCAGGTAAACTTTGTTCTTCTACCTGAGCTTAGTAGCTTATTTGTCTCTTGTTTATGCCACCAGCTTTTATTCGTTGTTTCTCTCAATATGCTTTTTTTCAGCAGCCTTCTGCAACACACTCTAGAGCCTTCTATTTTGACACTTCTGCTTGTTTTGGATGGACAAAGTGAACCGGTAGATTTATGTATTTAGAATATGTAGTTCTGAGTGAGGACTTGGGTTTTCTTCAGGTGCTTCGTCTATCTCTGCTGGCATTTGTCTCATTCTGAGTCTTGCTGAGAAGTGACAAAGAGCCAAAAAACATGAGCTAGTATAATAAAGTACCAAATTATGCAGTATCAAAAGAGAAGAAAGCAAACACCATAATAAGATGCTAATTGTTCTGCATACTCTCATTGAGTGACACTGATTAGAGAGCAAACACATCAAGCCCTATTCAACCTGACACCCTCCCCTCCTCCAACTCCCCATCGTTAAGCCATTAATGTGAATC
This sequence comes from Heterohyrax brucei, assembly GCA_028571685.1. Lineage (NCBI taxonomy): Eukaryota > Metazoa > Chordata > Mammalia > Hyracoidea > Procaviidae > Heterohyrax > Heterohyrax brucei. The sequence goes on along the minus strand of CM053150.1, from coordinate 35,347,816 downwards.
AACATAGTTTTCAATAAGGGACCACAGGTGTAAATCAACGTGGTTGGAGATTTTAGGATTTCAGGATTTGTGGACACATAGTTACTTACTAGCCTGAGAATCCTCTCTTCTGTGAGTAAATACAAATAAGAGGAGTTTGACCACACAATACATACTTAGCATGTCTCTTAGGAGTGTCTTTACACTGTGTTGTCACAAAATACAATTCTTTCTTCAGCAAACCCTGCTTCTCATCTCCTCCATGCTGGCAACCCTCTGAGGTCTTCTAGAGAGCACATGACACAATACAGTAGAAAAAATACAAAAATATGTCCCCCCTCATGTGCTGCCATGCCCCTGTAAATAAAACTCACCTGACAAAATTACCTGCTGGATGTATCCTAAAAAATGCAGTATATAATTTTCCTTTTCTGTTTTCAGAGAACTAATATGTCCTACTTTGGAGGAAAGATTATCTATTTTTATTTTGTTACTCTTTTTAAATGTCTCTCTATTTCCATTATGGCAGTACATGGATTTTGGAGTCATAGGTTGATACAGATGGTTAACATGCCCAGCTGTTTACCTGAAGGTTGGAGGCTGGAGTTCACCTAGATATACCTTGGAAGTAGGAACTGGTGATCTACTTCTAAGAAAATCAACCACCGAAAACCATTTCGAGCACAGTTCTTCTCTAATACACATGGGATCCCCATCAGTCAGAATGGACTCAGACGGGACTATTTTTTAATTTTGATTAAGTGAAAGTTTAAAATCCAAGATAATTTGCCATATAAAACCCAGAGACTTGCCTATCTGCAAATCTACTCTTCTCACATTGAGACAGCACACTCTTCTCTTCTACTCTGACTTTTTTAAATCTATGGCTTTAGGATGCGCAGTGTGGAATGTAAGGCCTGGAGTCCTGTTACCTTTATATGGAAAACTCTGTCTTTTTTACACACCTTCCTTAAATAAAAAATAAAATACTACTACTAATAATAACGATCCGACTCGACGGCACTTGGCTTGGCACTAATAATAACAAACTGTTGCCTTTGCATATATTGCATCTCAGCAACTTTACAGGACAAAGCGAAACTGCCCCATAAGGTTTGTAAGGAGCAGCTGGTGGATTAGAACTACTGACCTTTTGGTTAGTAGCCCATTCTTAACCACTTTGCCACTGGGGCTCTGCCTTTTGACATAAACTCAAAACAAGCCCACCTTCATGGAGTCACTTCTGAATCATAGAGACCCAGTAGGACAGAGCAGAACTGCCCCATAGAGTTTTCAAGGAGTACCTGGTAGATTCAAACTGCTAACCTTTTGATTAGCAGCTGTAGCACTTAGCCACTATGTCACCAGGGTTTCTGCCTTTTTACATAGAGAACAGTAAATTAGTGGTTTAAATAAGACTTCAAGAGGCAATCTTTAAACTAGTTAAGTGGACAGGGTAAGCTAGTGCCCTTAAACACTTCAAAAGTATGTATTTATCCACAAACAGCTAGTGTGCTAATTAACACTTGTTATTATTTAGGTCATTTAACCAGCTCCCCTAGAGAACTACACAGACGGCCCTTGTTTTGTTGAAGCCCGCTTTGAGTTATTGTATATTCTAAAATGGAATCAAATTTTGTTTCTTGGAAACACTATTTGCATCACTTCATTTAATAATTCAGACTGGCCATCCTCACAGAGGATTTTATCATGCTTCACCAGTGTCAGTGTCACTGAGGAGACAGTGGCTGCCAGTGCATATCTTAATAGTGCTTCCAACATTTTCTGTATCAAAAACACATCACTTTATTTAGTTTGTAGAAAAATAGTGTTGTATCCTTACAAATATTGTGAATTCATTGATATAAACTTAAGAAACAATATAAAGTATAACTTTTATTGAACGAAATTTTGAAAAAAGAAATTGCTATCAAGTGGATTTCAACTTACAGTCACCCTATAGGACAGAGTAAAAGTGCCCCATAGAGTCTCCAAGAAATTTCTAGTAGATGTGAACTGCTGACCTTTTGGTAGCTGACTTAGTTCTTTACCACACCCCCAGGGTATCAAAATGGCCTAGTCAAAAGTAGCCTCGTTGCTTGCTGATTTGATCCTCTTAACTATGGGGATACAAATAAAAAATGGCCACTTTGTCTGTCTGTTATGTATTTTGAAAATATCCATCATACCCAAAGCTTTAAGCTGATTCTTCAGTCCACAGAGTTTTCCTGGATAACAGAACAACACTTGTTTTGATTTTAACAAAAATGGTGTGGTGGAATTAGGGTAGCTCTTTATAATTGAATTTAACGGTACTTCAATGTTGTATAGTATTTTATCTTTTCAAAGCTATTTTATATTAGTTTTAACTTACAACAATAAGGAAAGGGTCAGGTAATACATTTGTTCCAGCCCAGTGCTGTATAGTTCAATTTATGAGATGGTAAAAATTATGTAACACATATTGTTTTCTCATTGCTTTGGCTAAGATGAACCTCAGAGCTAATTCTCTGCATGATTGCTGAAATTATCTTTATTTAGTATAGGCACAATTGTATTTCTGTAAATAATTTAGTCTTATGTTAAGGGTCCAATTAAGTGTGCCTTTTTTAGTTAATTGAAGCAAATACTTTCAGAACAAATCATGGAATAAATAATAAACAAATCCACCTAATTGTAGCCTGTAATATAAAAAGGGAAAAGATTCTTAAAGTCTCTTTACAAAGAGAAGCTGGTTAAATAATAGGTTTCCTTCATTACGCAAATCTAATTTATTCCTGAAAACATTTTTCATATTCCATCATATAAAATGGGAAAAATAGCTTTCTCTTGATTCATCCAAAAAACCAACCAATTTTTCCTGACTTGATTAAAGTATTTTCAGAAAGTTATTTAACAAATTAAGGACAGTTTTTGCACAATACACTGCCTTAAAACACCAATTTCCTAATAATTTAACACTTGATGAACTCAGTGATATGCATCTTTTAGGGCAGTATTCATTAATGCTGCTCAGTATTAGATATAGATATATGTCAACAGTGTACTGTAAAGAAACAGTGAGGAAATCTCCCTGGTAAACTACCTAGCTGTTTTCCTTGTGGAGCAAACCCATGGCCCTAGGGAAATGCCAGAGCTGTTGACAGAGGACATGTAGTATATCATGTTCACAACTTCATGGATGAGTGTCAGACAAGCCAATGAAAAAAATATGTATATAAAATTAAAAAGGTGATTCTGAGCAGTGCTGCAAGGATTCTGGTAACCAGACTGGAATGGCTGTGTTCAACATATACCACAAGGAGAAAAAACAAAATCAAGAGTAGTATTCTCTATATTTCCTTCAAAATTGGTCCTTTTTTTTTTATTATTATTATCGAGTGGCATCTACTTAATTTTATAGAGTCCTTTGTCACTTTACAATATTACTGAGAAGCTTTTTGTCACCTGTTTATTGATAAAAACAAAGCGTGGTTCCAAGAGAAGCACTGACAGATAATGATGTAGTAATTGACTTTCTGGAAGCAATGTTGACTTGGATGTTGATGACTGTGCATTCTGATCAGGATGGGTTTAAATGGATTTTAGCACAATGACTCTGAATTTGCCCCTAGATTCACTAAAAGACTCTTCAAGTGAAACCATATTTTAAAGAAAATAACTGATTCAAACATCATTTCAGATTTATAAACCACCTCTCCAGTGTCATTTCACACATGAAAAATCAGTAATAGAATCATTTAGGGAATTATTATTTCATATAGATTTTAAGTTGGAATCTTCTTGATCAGCTTTGGAAAATGGGATATAAGGCTGTCTTTCTGGAGTAGTTGAGATGAAGCTTGGGTAGACTAGATAATCTTTATTTCTTCCAAGTCATTCTTTTCATATTCTGATCTTTCTTCCAGAAATTATTAGGAAAGATATTAAGTCTCAGTTGATATAAATACATGGTTGTGAAATAGTGCATCTTATGTATTATTCTTCTATAGTTTGTAAACAAGGCCCCCCACTTTATCAAGTAACTAAAAATATGTAGTGTTTACTTTGAAATAGCACTTCCAGAATGAGGTGAGTGCAAGTGTAAACAAAAAGTAAAAGTATTCATTCCCTTGGTATGTATTTGCTATAAAAAGTGTCTTCAATCACTTTGGCTCAGTGGAGGATTAGAGAAAGAACAGCTCTGAAGCAGACATGAAGATGTGATGCCAGTGAACCATGATCGATGGTAATTTTGGCAAAATAAAGTCTAGTGAATTATGTAAAATGTGAATTGGCTAATTATAAATAACGCATTACCTAGTAAGGAGAGCAGAGAAAGAGAAGTACTTTTATTTAGAGCACCTTAAATGTCTTTGCAGTATATGTTTCTTTTAAATAACCTGTGGTTTAGAATACAAAATTGATTTTACTTTCTTTTTACACATTCACAAATACCATTTCACTTCTAACTGTAGATATCATCATTGTGTTACAAATTATTGGCACTTCCGTGCTTTTTAATTTGAAATATCCACCACAGAGATGTTATTATCTATTTTTTAATAGTAAAAGTTGTAAAGGGTGTGCCCCTGGCCATAATGATGCGTTTAGAAATTGACATGTGCTCTATGTAGAGCCAGTAAGACTCAATGAAGCTGCTGTATGGGCTGTATTGGGAGAGGAACCACATTTTCAGCTGCGCTTCGGAAGGAGACAGGAAGGAAACAGCTTTTCCCTGGCTGCAATGCTGCAGGTACACAGAGCTTGAAAACAAACCCAGCACAGAAGACAGCAGCCAAGGAATCAGAGGATCTGACTCCTGGTGAATTCAGATGAGCTCCTACTTCAGTCCTGGGACTTGCTGAAGTCTCCGCCGCTCCCAGGCTTTTCCGTTATGTGTGTTCTTATTTCTCTCCTTGATTAAGCCCCTAGATTGTACTCTTTGTCAGTTTCATCCAGATATTTTTCTCTCAATCCAAGGGAGTTCTCCAGCCAGCACTAATTTCTCCTCTTGTGCTGGCCCACTAAATTGATCCTTGCTTTCCAGTGCCTCAGCTTCCTCTTTTGTAGAAGAAACAAATAATATCTACTTTAAGGATTTTAAAAACTAAATGGAACAATAAATATAACAATGTAACTTTTTCCTATAACAGTGCAAGTATCACATTACCTAATTTTGCTAAATTAAGTGAAATTTAGCCCTGAATACTTTTCATCTGTTTGTTCTTGGGTGGCAGTAAACTGTTTACTAAACAAACAAACAAATACATTTCCTTCAAGTCAATTTTGATGCATGATGACCCTATAGGACATAGTAAGTAGAAATGTCCCCCTAGGGTTTCCAAAGAATAGCTGGTGAATTTGAACTACCAATCATTTGCTAGGAACAGAAATACTCTCAGATATCTGACATTAATAAGTGTCATCTTACAACTTTAACATTGCACTTAATGTCCACAACTACCTAAAAAGGAGCCTCTAGGGTTCAGTCAATCACAGGTGCCACCAAGAACCCCGTTGTCAAATACCTTATGGTGTATAAAAGACAGGTGTCCAAGCCAGTAAGTCAATGTTGCCACCAACACTTTTGGTTGCAGGATGTAAGACTATAGTATTAATATGTTAAGACATCCAGGCATCAAACAAATTCAGTCCAGCTGAAATCTTGCTGTTTCCACAACGGCTTCCACTTGGAACCCTGCTACTTATAGGATTTTTTCACCACCCCTATTTCCCATGTCCTTTCTACTTTCGAAAATCTTCCTTATTTTTCTGTCCAATAGCTCCCCTTCCTCAGCCTCGTTCTACTTTCTCAGAAAAGAATCCATCCCCAAGAACTTGCAGAGTTAGCTAAGAGGCACTTAACATCTTGTTTTAAGCCTGAAAAGACAAAATCGTAATAACCTCTGAGGCCAGAGGCCCGAACTTTCTGGAAAAGAAAGGGGCAGAGTTTTACTTTTATTCATTCGTTTCATTGTCTGGCATCCACTTAATTTTACATAGTTAGCACTTTCCAGGATTATTAAAAAACCTGTTGCTGTCCATGATGGGGCTTATTGGCAACAAAAAGGGGTGCACCCTGAGAACTCCACTAAAAGACCACAACTGATTGTCCAGGGGCCTTGGGGTTCCCCTAGGATCACGACCCCTGGTCCCGATACTGCCCCTGCCCATAAATCGATACTGAGGTCAGCTCTTCCGACAGGAATCGACTGGACTCGATAACACAGAGTGACCATATCACGTATGCACTTTATGGTTCTATGCATTTATCGGATGTCGTCCTGCTGGCCTCTTACTGGAGGGGCAGAGAAGGTAAACAGGAGGGGACAGGAGACTGCTAGGAGAATATGACATGGATAGAACAGATAGGAGGAGTGTGCTGTCAGCAGGCAGAGAGAGCAGTGGGAGCTGCACATAGGTGGGCATGCAAATTTATGTTGGATTGTACACTTTCATTCAATCATAATAAATAAAAAAGACAAAACAAAAACAACCCTGTTGCTGTCAAGTTGATTCTGATTCATAGTGACCCTATAGTGCAGTGTAGAACTGCTCCACAAGGTTTCCAAGAGACAGTTGCTGGAGTCAAACTGCCAATCTTTTGGTTTACAACCATAGATCTTAATCGCTATGCCACCGGGCCTCCCCCATTGCCAAGAGAGGCTTTCTCTCGCCTGTTTTAATAATGACTATGAAGACTGAGGCCAGGAGAAGTGTAACCACTTAACAGTGTAGCAACTGATTTTATGGAACCAGTATTGAGTATAGATGCTTCTGAATATCTGTTCTTATAAATGAAGGTGTTCAGCAGGTTGTTGAGCAATGACTCTGAATTACTTTATAGACGTGACACCACATTCAACATGATTTTTTTCCAGCTTTTAAGAACAGAGACAGTGTGGTGCTGCCTTTTTCTCCCTGTACCAACCGCTGAATTTATTCGTTCACCTATTTAAAATGTCTAAGGGCAGCAGGGATCTATTTTGTTTAACAGAAAAAGAATGTTTAGTTTTCAAAGGTTAATATGTCACTCCAGACAATCCTTAAATCCTGCAGATGAATGAAAAATACCAGTATTCGGATGTCAAAATGAGTCCTGGCTCAATTTGCTTCTCAAAATCTCCAATTGTTTTCCTTTCTGGCTGCCTTGAGCTTGCTGTATATTGATCATCAGAATATAATGAAGATATCTTTTCCTGTATACTACAATGACATACTGTCTGAATGCCAAAGTGCTGGACATTCTTGACCTTAAACATGCTGTGTATCTCAGTGAATTTAGGAGACACTCTAACCATACAACATTGCATTTCCTCAGTTAATATGTTACTTTTTCCCCCCAGTAGTGGTGCTTTTCCAACCCAAAACAGCAAGTGGGTAAAAGCTAAAAGAAATTAACCGTAATGGCCCTTCTATACAGAACACTGATTTGTATGGTATACACTTGGTTAAGGGGGACTAGTGATTCTTGTTAGAAAATTGCATACATTACTGAATTTGGTGACTTCAGCTCTGTTAACATTATTAGTTTCTTGGATTCTGTTTATTTGTTATTTAGAGGACAATTATACAACAGTGTCTACTATACCTTATAAACAGTAACACTGAATGCACAGACACTTTTGTGTTTAACCTTTCACTATTCTAGCATGTTGGAAGAATTAAATTCTATACTGTTATGTGATGTTACACCCGTGTCAAAATTCCTCTTTCTAAGTCTGTTAACATAAAAACTAAGAAACAAGACTTGATGGTGTAGTCTACTGTTTGTGACTCAAAGGTACATCCACATTCTTTGCTGCTTCTTTTGCTATGGCAGTTAGGCCATGGGTTTTCACTGTGTATTGCTTCTATCCAAAAGAAGTCAAGACAAGCTCTGCAAACGTCAAGTGAATTTAGCCTGCTCAACTTCACGGAGGCAGTCTTTTAAGGGTGGTACATGATCACATTTATAATATGCTCTAATATTTCCCTCTTTGGCTTAGAAGACAAAGTGATTTCTGGACAAGTATATGCTTAGCATTACTTTATACTCTTCTTCTCCTGCTATACCTGTTTCCTTGTCTCCCCTAAACCAATTTGTACTTATTTCTGGAAAATATACATTAAGGAATGCAATGCAAGTCTGCAAAATCTGAACACTGAAATGAACTTAGATGGTGGTAAATACTGAATAGCTAGATCCATTAATGTTCTTCATGTATATTGTCTCTTACTTTAGATACCTTTCAGTTTTTGTGAATATTTGATTGACTAAAATATATTAAACAGGAGCTTGGGCAAGACCATGTAATATTTTGTGCAATTTAGCATAATTGTTAAAAGTCTTTGAACTTTGGCTAATCTTACTGTTTCTCACTGTTTAGTAGACAACTATTACTGTAGGCTTGTTTTGCCGATAACTAATGCCCAGGGATTTCAGTAGTATTAATGGAAAACAGACATGATTTTACATTATTAATCCCATCCTCAGAAATACATCCAGAGGGTGCCTGTTCACCATCAGTGACTGTCCTGATGAAATACAACATAGAGTCCCTGACATAATGAGAGAAAAATGGATGTGCAGAACTAGAACTCTATCAAAAGACCATACTTGATGGCCCAGCAGACTGGAGGATCCCCAGAAGACATGGTCTCTGGACTCTCTGTTATCCCAGAACTGGAACTAGTCTCAAAACTAACTTTTTGGACACAGATTGGACTAGACATAAAATGATGCTGGCAAAGAGTGTGCTTCTTGGCTTAAGTATTTGCATGAGGCTAACTGAGCAGCTCCTGTCCAGAGCTGAGATGGGAGGGTGGAGGGGGACAGGAGCTGGTTGAATGGACATAGGAAATATAGAGTGGAAAGGAGGAGTGTGCCGTCATAGCATGGTGAGAGTAGTAGCTACAGTTGCATAGTAGTATGTATGGGGGGCGAGTTTATATGACAAATTGACTTGGATTGTAAACTTTCCCTTAAAGCACAATAAAATATTGAAATAGTAATAGTAAAATAAATACATCCTCTTAAAGCACTCCAGTGAAGTGTGTATTTTTTCACAGAGATTAAGGAAGTAGGGCCAGTGGTGAAGATATCACTTGGAGACTCAGGAATCACACATAAGAGACTTCATAGTTAATTATGTTAATTCTGAGAATTCTTACCAGAAACAGATCTTTGATTTAACATGTGCTTTGGCACATTTCATAAAAGATGGATAGTAAAATTGAAGCGCTACATAGTGAGAAGCTGTTGACAGGCTGTGGAAACAAATAAGAGGTTTTGTTATTTAAACACTGATATACAAATGTATGTATATATCTTAATAAAATGAATCCCACTACCATGATTCTACATAATTTTCAATTCATTTTTTCCAGTGTGCATTTATACAGCAGTTTTCTCAGGTTATTTAGATTCAACACTGTGACTGAAGAGACAACCTCTCCCTCTATCGCTAACCTGTGGTAGAGTTCTTAGCTGAAATTTCTTACTCACTTTTTAAAAATAAGTTCAATCTGTATTAAATGAGCCATGGAGTTACACAAATTCTTCTGAAAATAGCATGTTGACTTTCAATGATGGCCAGCAAGTCACAGTTAAGGTTACAATCAGGAATGTTAATTAGCATTCTCCAAGAAACCCAGGGAGGCAGAGATTGATCTTGTACTTAGAGTGGAGCAGTTGGTTTTAACAGAATTTATAGCTATAATGTCCAATAATGGAAGGACATTCTTCTAATTTTTTTTTTCTTTTGCAGGAGAAACATGCACTTACTTAAAAGCAAGGAAATTGTTTTTCCTAGTCACAAATGCTGCCATAATATAAATTGGACTTTGTAAGGAAAGTCTTATTTCTGATCAATAACTATATAGTACAAAATAAACAGAAACAGAGTATAAAACTTTCGGCAATGCCATTAAGTGATTTTTAAGCTATAAAGCCACTGCACAATAGCTATAGTCTGAAATTGAAAAATCACTTACAGGCAAAGATTAGTTAGGTACATTTAAACTGTTTCCTAACACCAGCAGGAAAAAGAATAAGAGCTTCTGAGATAGTCCAGCAAACAGATTCTGAAATTCTTAGCACCCTTTCCTCCACTCCATACATTAACCTCCAACCAGCTGAGACTTAACCTCTGTGTTTTTGACCCTCTTCCTTTGCTGTTTAATTCTAAACTCCTAGCCTAGAAGCAAAGTTTTCCTTGTCATATGTAGTTTACCTTTAAGGGCCTCATCACAAGTAAATGTCCTATTTCAGCTACAGCAAAATTTTTACCAATTCCTGAGTATACTCTGCCCCAAAGTACCACCTCATACCTTTGCCCTACTAATTCCATTGTGTGGAATATTTTTCTCTCTTTGTCACCAGAAAGAAGGCCTTTCTCTCTTTCTTTCTTTCTTTTTTTTCCACCCTCTCTTTATTTTGGTGAAAATACATACTGCAAAGTATATACTATTGCAAAAAGTTCTGTATGTATAATGCAGTAGCATTGATTACATTCTTCAGGTTGTGTAACCATTCTCACTGTCTCAAACTCACTGCCAGATAAACTTCTCATCTCGCCTATCAAGTTTCTGTTGTCAATTTGGTATTGCGTAGATAATTTTTTAAAAATGCACAGTGTTCAATGCAGACATACCTTACTAACAAAATTAGACTATCATTCGGTTCAAAGAAGGCATCAAGGGATAGTTTGGGTTTACATTTTAAGTCTTTAATTATTACTCCGCACCATAGTTTCAGGGGTTCGTCCAGCCTCAGTAACTCCAGAAACCCTGCATTCCACTGAGGATTTCGTGTTCCATTCTATATTCCCCCCTTTTATTATTATTTTTCTATAGAATCTTTGATTAGAACTTTCAGTAATGGTAGCCGAGCGTTGTCCTCTTCTTCTATTCTTATGGCATAGGAGGCAGTTGTTCACGGAGGCAACAAGACCCAAGTTTCGCTTTCTCCTTCAGTTTCTGATGCTCTTGCTTGCTTTGCTACTCCTGGGGAATGGAGACCATTTGTTGTAGCTCAGATGGCCACTGGAAGGCCTTCCTTTCTCATATGTGAGCTTTCAAATCCTGTGTGAAGCTTCCACCAGCTCCTCCTTTCAGAATTAGCTGCCACTTTCTCTGTGCCACCATTGTTACTGAGTGAAAATTGCCTCCTCAGTCAGACTGTGAGTCCTCAGGAAGAGAAATTCGTTAATCATTGTCTCCATATTGTCTTGCAGTGGTTAGCGTTTATTCATTCCGTGTTATTTGGAAGGAATCAGTGAATAGTGCAGCTAATTTTACCTTGATTTGAAATGCTGTCCTTATCTAGGCACAATATATTCTAGCCATGGAAGCATTTTATAGCAGTTAAAAAATTTTGGAAGAAGTTGTAGAACCCAACACCTTATCTTGTTTCAGGGGGACAGGAGCTGGTTGAATGGACATAGGAAATATAGAGTGGAAAGGAGGAGTGTGCCATCACAGCGTGGGGAGAGTAGCTACAGTTGCATAGTGGTGTGTATGGGAGGCGAGTTTGTATGACAAATTGACTTGGATTGTAAACATTCCCTTAAAGCACAATAAAATATTGAAATAGTAATAATAAAATAAATATATCCTCTTAAAGCACTCCAGTGAAGTGTGTATTTTTTCACAGAGATTAAGGAAGTAGGACCAGTGGTGAAGATATCACTTGGAGACTCAGGAATCAGACATAAGAGACTTCATAAACTACATTAGAAGACCTTAAAATGTCGCTCCAAAAAAAAAAGGCTTGGTGTCTCAATGTATTTATCTATCATATAATACTATCTATTGTGATGCTTTAAACAACATTCATGGAAAAGTTTTTCAAAAGTTAAAGCCCCAAAAATCTATGTGTCATTTTTTATTAATTACTGTGTTTATTATTCCTAATTATAATTCTAAATGTGATACTTAATAGCTGCATGCAGATATTAGGAAATAACTATATAATGGCCAATCTTCCATGAATCAATTTTGTATATGGTCTTTATTAATAATATTTCATTTTCAAAGGAGCATTTTTATTTTGACTAGTGTTAGAATTTCTTAGAAATACACATTTTTTGTATTTTTTTTGTTTTTATTTTATGCTAACAATAGCCCTTCAAAGTTAAGAGAATGATTGTATATACTTTTAACTGTGTTTAACCATTAATTTCTATGATATTTACCCAAAACTTTATGCTCTGTCTAATATATTCTAATAGAAGTTTGCTAGACCGAAAGGTCTCCTAAGTTAAATAGTACAAAACTAATCTTTTTTGAAAAAAAAAAAAAAATTCTATGCCATGTCACCATTTGCATTCTTAGGAATTCTGTAAGTTTTAAATTTGAAAATAGATTTTAGGGTTCCCTAATAAAACTATTTCTTTTTAAAAATGAATATGAAAAGTTCAGAATATAAAACAAGTTGTGGTAAGTCCTACAACTAAGGAGAGAAAAATCTGGCTGGAATTCCGATGTTATGACACCTAACCCAGAGCTGTTTAAGGGCTCCCTCAAGGAATGTGTTGGGAATTCGTGTTACTTTTTCCTAAAATTTCAACATCTAGTCATGTCAAGATTTGGCTACTAGATTTCAGATATTCACATTAATAAAAATCATGCAAAAAAGGTGAGGTCTTTGTCATGGTAGTCCTCAGAGGATGGGCTCCTTTGTCTAGTTCTCATCGACTTTGTCCTCATCGGATTAAAAACTACATATCAAAATGACAAGCATCTGCTGCTCCTAAACACAGAATAATATCAATGTCAAAATTAAGAGCAAATCTGATCCTACAAGAAGCAGTAGCTATCTTAAAAGATGTAATGGCACACTCACTCTATCTGGAGATACATGGGAACAAGAGGCAGAAATGAGATTTCTAGCACTTTGGGTAGGTCAGAAATTCCTTTCAGAATCATATGAAATCTATGTACCCTGTTACAGAAAGGATACAGATAATAAAAACAAGTTAAATTTAGTAGTTATTTTCTGAGGGTAAATCTATCCCTAAAAGTGTACCCATAGTGAGTCTCAGTTTCTCAGTCTCCCTCTTTCTCTCTTAATTTCTTTTACTCTTCTCTCTCTCACACACACACATACCAAACACAAACACATTTATTTACACCCGTAGTTTAGGGTTGAAAATCTATCATGAATTTTGCATCAGTGGATCATGAGGGAAATTATTAATGTGAAGATAAGTACTACTGTTTTGACTATCAATAAGGATTTTATAGGTAACAACTTTTCTTCCACATTTACTTTTCTTAATTTTTATTCCTTCATATTCTATAATGGGTATTTACTATTTGAAACTAATTCATAAAAAATTGTTGATTGTTGATGCAGTATTTCAAGATCAAAAGATTAATATTTATAGAGATTTGAAGTCAGTGTTTTATTTTCACACTTCAGTTGTCTAGTAATTGCTTCACCTGCTTTCTAATTTCCAGAACACAAGTAAAAATTAATTATTATTCTTGAGAATAATAAACAGTAAAATATCCAAAAATATGACCTTGACATGATTGTATCTGTCTGTAAAATTAGCTCATATATCGTTTTAGGTTTTAGCAGAAAATAAGAATTTGACAGAAAACAGATTCAAAGTCATAAGGACTATAATATTTTACACAGCAATGCTTCAGGCAGTAGACATGTTGCCACAGTACATTTTGACATGAATATTGCCACATGTCATACCATAATATCATGTGAGGTCCTTTACATTGTAATCTGATTATCATGGTAAATTTATTTCTTTCTTAAATTGTATTTCTTTATATTCTATAATGAGTATTTATTTTAAAAGATAGGAAAATATGTGGAATTGAGGATTTTTTTAATCAGAATTTTAATTATGAGAGTTTGGAGTGCATTTATATAGAATTTGGAGGTAGCACAGCCGTGCTACAAAGGCTGCAGGTATACTTAGCCAACTCTGGGATCTTGTGTGAGGGCGCTCTGTGTGAACTGTGATTGAAAAGTGCCTGTGTGAGACTGTTGTTTGTTAAGTGCTCTTGAATTGGCCCTGACTCATAGGAAAGCTGTGTACCACAGAACGCGACACTACTGCCTGGTCCTGGGCCATGCTCGCAATCACTGTTATGTTTGAGGTCATTGTTGCGATTGCTGTGTCAGTCTGTCTCCCTGAGTGTCTTCCTCTTTTCCACCAACCCTTTTCTCTACCAAGCATGATATCCTTCTCTAGGTACTGATTCCTCCCGACAATATGTCCAAAGTATGTGAAACATAAACCTGCCATTCTTGCTTCTAGGAAGCATTCTAGTTGTACTTCTTCTGAGACAGATTCATTTGTTCTTTTTGGTAATCTATGGTATGTTCAATATTTTTCTCCAACACCACAATTCAAGTGCATCAATTCTTCTTCAATCTTTCTTCTTCAAGATGAGATGGAGTTAAAATTAAACATGGAACTGGTATACATGTGGAGCAAAAAAAATGAATGAAATTCCATTTATATCTACATGATCTGGGTTTTTCCCTAAGTTAGCCTAGTTTATTAAATAATTGCTGAATTCTCTTTTTATGTGATATAGTAAAAATTCATATTCAATTTTAAATTCACGTTTAAGATTTCTTTTGCCTTTTACTCTTTGTCATGGAATATAATAGCTGCTTTGCATGAAATATGATCAAGTCAGTAAGCTCTTAGAAATAGGAAAATATATTTAGGTCACTATTCTGCCAACAAATAGTGTAAAATTTTTGTGGAATATGAAAGTTGTGGAATATGTCGAATAAGGTTGAAATATAATGAATCATGGCCCAGGTAGTTTAATTACTTAGGCAGTAAAATGGCTTCTTTATCAAAGATTTGTACTTTCAAGGTCATCCCAAATTATAAACTCCAAAAGCTGTGTTATATTTGGTCTCTGGTGTTCCTTGAATGACAAGTAATGCATTTATCTTGTGGAAATTATTGGATTTCAGTTGGTGCACTAAGTGTTCACATATGAGGCTAAGTTACACAGAACAATCTTCTGGATTTGTTGGCCTGAAGTCACTACGACAGAATTTTCCACAGAGGGTCCTGTATCATGAGACATCTTTTCAATTCAAGATTGCTTTGTAGTAAGATATTCTCACATCCCTGTAAAGCCTTTTGTTTTTATTTTTTTCTGTTTAGGGGGTCAACTGATATATAATTATAAAATATATAATTATAAACTGATATAAAATTATAAAATGACCAAACCTATTGCTTTCCACCTTAGGACTAGACAGAGACCATAGGAACAGCCTCATTCCAGTGTTTCACAGGTTATAAAACAGTTGCCATCAAGTTGATTCTTAGTCATAGAGACCCTATAGTTAAAAATACTAAATCATAAAGCCTAACCCATTGCTGTTGAGTCAATTCTGACTTATAGTGACCCTATAGGACAGAGTAGAATTGCCCCATAGAGTTTCCAAGAAACACCTGGTGGATTCATACTGCTGCCCTATTGGTTAGCAGCCATAGCACTTAAGCACTACAACACCAACGTTACGTTAATTATGTTGGCCTTCAAATAACAAAGGTAAGTATTGAGTGTTCCTAATTGGTGTGACCTTGACTTCAGTGACTTTGGACTAGAAAGAATAATTTTGCTCATGCAAATTGTATCTGTGGAGAATGAAGAAAATAGAGAATCTTCATGCCCCAATATGGCTTCATTACATTTTTGCTCATTACAAACCAGTTATTTTTGATAAAATAAGTACTATTCTGAAATATATAATCTGTAGTGTTAAGTCCTTTATGTTTTAATATACAGCATGATTCATGTAGGTACTTTCCTTTTTGCAATTAGCAGCTATGCAGAGGGAAAAGACCTCCCAGATGACACTATGGTGCTGTCAGTCTGTATCACATATTCATCATGCAATGTTCAAGCCATAGGTGAGGACCACTGAGACTATAGCAACACTTCAAGCCAAACCCTGACGTTATGAACCACCTTGTAGTTCAGTTCACAAAACAATAAGTTAAATATAAACAAAGTTAAAAGACAACTAGCTGGCCATGACTGGAGTGTTGACCTGTTTCTCTGTGACTGATGTCCAATTTTATAATCTATGATGTTGAAGTCGTTGCCTTGATTATTATGTTTTCAACACATAGACTAGAAACATTGTTCCACATAGAACAATATTTGTCATATAATACAAAGTCAAAAACATTTCATTAATGATGATGAGACAAACCCTTACTAAATGAATTAATAGTGTTTTTTTGTAAGCTGCCTATGCCATGAGCTAATCAAAAGTCATAAATGAGAAAAAAAAAGAACAACACTGTCATCAAGTCAAATGAGACCCATTGCCATCAAGTCGGGTACAACTCATAGTGACCCTAGAGGTCAGAGTAGAACTGCTCCATAGAGCTGAGTCAAATGAGAAGTCAGTTTCAATTCTGAGTCAATCACTTAACTAGACTTGTGACCTTAAGTAAGCTATTTACTTCTATTAGTCTGGCTGTATTAATTTATAACATGGGAATGATGGTAACCCAAGCAAAACCAAACCCACTGCTGTTGAATCGATTCTGACTCATAGTGGCCCTGTAATACAGAGTAGAGCTGCCCCCGTAGAGCTTCCAAGAAGCTCCTCGTGAATTTGAACTGCTGGACTTTTGATTAGCAGCCGTACCCATTAACCACTATGCTACCAGTATTTCCAGAATGATAATTCCTCTTTTACAGGATTATTTTAAGAATTAGAAATTATCCCTGCAAGTTGTCTAGGTAAGGGGAAACTCAGAAAACAATATTAATTTTTATTGTTTGTGTGAGTTTATCAAGTACTTTCTTATCAGGCAATCTTTGAGGAGTGTTTTCACAAGAGCAGCTAACCCCAAACCTGGGTATGGATGACTATTAAATGAATTTATCTATGTTAGAAATTGTTAAACCATTCATTTTAGGAGATCAACTTCCTAAAGAATTAGTTTTAATTTTATTTTCTGTCAGTATCTGTTAACAAATTAATTTCTTATGAATATATAAGTTTTTTAAATGTGCCCCCTTCACCCAAAGGATAACATTTTAAGGCATAATAAGTCATGCGAACCTTTCTTTATAATACTTTGAACCTGTAAATCTTTCTTCCAAATTGCTCAAATTTACTTTACATACATTGACTTATTCTAACATTCTGCTAAATATTCTTCTATATCTTTATTTATCATACTAACTCAAATCTATATTTCTTTTTCCTTTAGCTTCATCATTTTGAGTATTTATTTTTATTATTTTCTCTTTTCAATTGAATGTCACTTGGGTTTTTCTTTAGGTATTTTGATGACACAACTTGACACTAAGGGTCTTGTTAAGCATGTCTTAGACCACATGCTAATGAATATGATGCTTGTCTACCTGGAAACAAACTATGCATCCTTCCCAAGAAATGACATAAAAATAGAAGAAAAGTTGTCTATATGACATGAAAAATTAGTCAGGATTATGTTAAAATTTTTGTGACAATGTTAGGACGAACAGCATTAATTTAAAACAATAATTAATAATGAAACATTAACAATAACTAGCTAGTAGATTTAATTTTAGTATGTGTGTTACACACTGAAACCCCTTAAAGGCAAATACCAATGTTTCTAATCCCCAAGGATGAAGTCTGCCATGCTGAGTCTTCAGTAAACTGCTCTACTAGCCTTTATCTTATTAATAGATGTTACATGTTTCTGATACAATTTGAAACACTAATATGACCACTGAGAAGGTGGATTGAAGATATCAGAATAGATTATCTACCCTGGTAGTGTAGTGGTTAAGTGCTATGTCTGCTAACCAAAAGAAGCTCTGTGGAGCAGTTCTACCCTGACTTACAGGATCACTATGAGTCAGAACTGACTACAATGATAGTGGGTTTGGTGGTTTGATTTATAGTTACGTAAGAATTTTACTTTGTTTTGTTTGTTTTACTTCTTTGTTCCTGACCGCTTTCCTTCTTTTTCAGTAAGTATTGAAAGAAATGTTAAGGATGGCTCATGTTGTTGTTGCGGTTGTTAGGTGCCATCCTGTCAGTTCTACCTCCTATTGACCCTATGCACAATAGAAAGAAACACTGCCAGCCTCTGTGTCAGTTCATCTTTCTGAGAGTCTTCCTCTTTTTCACTAACCCTCCACTCTACTAGGCATGATGTCCTTCTCCAGGTGTTGATCCCTCCTGGCTTATCTAAAGTGTGTAAAATGTAATCTCACCAGTTTTGCTTCCAAGGGGCAATCTGGTTGTACTTCTTCCAGGACATATCTGTTAGTACTTTTGGCAGTATGTGCTATATTCAATATTGTTCTTCAACACCACAATTCAGTCATCGGTTCTTCTTCTGCTTTGGTATTTATTGTCCAGCTTTTGCATGCATATGATGCAATTAAGATAAGACACATCTTAGTTTTCAAGGTAACATCTTTACTTTTCAACACTTTAAAGAGGTCTTTTGCAGCAGATTTTCCCAGTGCAATGAATCTTTTGAATT
Source organism: Heterohyrax brucei (assembly GCA_028571685.1). Lineage (NCBI taxonomy): Eukaryota > Metazoa > Chordata > Mammalia > Hyracoidea > Procaviidae > Heterohyrax > Heterohyrax brucei. Next base: position 35,329,367 of record CM053150.1, on the reverse strand, counting down.
CTTGACTGTTGCTTCTATGCTAGTTGATTATGGAACAAAGTAGAATGAAATCCTTGACAACTTCAGTCTTTTCTTCATTTATCATGGTGTTGTTTATTAGTCCAGTTGTTAGTATTTTTGTTTTCTTGATATTGAGGTATAATCCATATTGAAGGGTGTGGTCTTTGATCTTCATCAATATGAATTTAAAATCCTCTTCACTTTCAGCAAGCACAGTTGTGTCATCTGAATAATGCAAGTTGCTAATGAGTCTTCTTCTGATCCTGATGCCCTATTCTTCGTCAGATAGTCTGGCTTCTCAGATGATTTGCTTGGCATGAGATTGAAAAGGTGTGCACAATTTAAATCATGCTGTGTTTCATCTTTCTGTTTGAATGACTGCCTCTTGATCCATGTACAGATTCTTCATGAGCACAATTAATTGTTCTGGAATTGCCATTCTCTGCAATATTATCCATAATTTGTTACAATTCAGACAGTCAAAAGCCTTTGCATAGTCAATAAAATATAGGTAACATCTTTCTGGCATTCTCTACTTTCAGAAAAGATCCATCTGACATCAGCAATAATATCCCTAACTCCACATCCTTTTTCTGAATCTGTCTAGAATTTCTGGAGGTTCCTGTCGGTATACTGCTGCAGTCATGTTTGAATGATCTTTAGCAAAATTTTACTTGCATGTGATGTTAATGATATTGTTCAATAATTTCCACATTCAGTTGGATCACCTTTCTTGGGAATAAGCATAAATCTGGATCTCTTCTAGCTGACTGGTCAGGTAACTACCTTCCAGTTTTCTTCATATAGATGAGTGCGTACTCCCAGCACTGTGTCCACTTGTTGAAACATCTCAATTGTTATTTCATCAGGTCCTGGAGCCTTGTTTTTTCCCAAAGCCTTCAATGTGGCTTCAAGTTCTTTCTTCATTACCATCAGTTCCTGATCATATGCTACCTCTTGAAATGGTTGAACATCCACCAATTCTTTTTGGTATAATGGTGCTGGGTATTTCTTCCATCTTCTTTTGGTACTTCCTTCATCATTTAATTTTTTCACTACTGAATCCTTCATTATTTTAACTCAAGGCTTGAATTTTTCTTCAGTTCGTTCAGTTTGAAAAATGCAAAGCATGTTCTTCTCTTTTGGTTTTCTATCTCCAGTTCTCGGCAGATGTCATTATAATATTTTACTTTGTCTTCCCAAGCTGCTCTTTGAAATCTGCTGATCAGTTATTTTACTTCATCATTTCTCCCTTTTGCTTGATATTCAAGAGCAAGCTTCAGAGTCTCTTCTGAATCCCATGTGTTTTTTTCTTTCTTTCCCGTCTTTTTAATGACCTCTTGCTTTCTTCATGGATGATGTCTTTGCTGTCATTCCACGACTTGTCTGGTCTTTGTTCGTTAGTATTCAACACATCAAATCTGTTCTTGAGATGGTCTCTAAACTCAGGTGAGATACACTCTGGTTCATGCTTTGGCTGTTGTGGACATGTTCTAATTTTCTTCAGTTTCATTTTGAACTGGCATATGAGTAATTGATGATCTCTTCCACAGTCAGTACTTGGTCTTATTCTCACTGATGATACTGAACTTTTCTATCATCTCTTTCCACACATATGGTAGATTTGATTCCTCTGTATTCCATCCAGTGAGGTCCATGTGTATAGTTATGTTGGTGCAAAAATGTGTTTGCAATGAAGAAGTTATTGGTCTTGCAAAATTTTATCATGTGATGCTCAGCATTGTTTCTACCACCGAGACAATGTTTTCCAGCTGGCTATCCTTCTTTTTTCCCAGCTTCTGCATTCCAATCACCAGTTATTGACAGTGCTTCCTGATTGCATGTTTGATCAATTTTGGACTGCAGAAGCTAGTAAAAATCTTCAGTTTCCTCATCTTTGACCTTAGCTACTGCTGTGTAAATTTCAATAATAGTCTCAATAACTGACCTTTCCTGTAGGCATATGGATATTATTCTGTCACTGACAGCGTTATACTTCAGGATAGATCTTGAAATGTTCTTTTTAACAGTGAGGTCAATACCATTCCTCTTTGAGTCAAATTGTCATTCCTGGCATAGAAGACCATATCATTGTACAATTCCAAATGGCCAGTAACAGTCCATTTCAGCTCACTAATACCTAGGATATTGATATTTATGCCTTCCATTTCATTTTTGAAGATTTCTAATTTTCCTAGATTCATACTTCATACACTCCATATTCTGATTATTAATGGATGTTTGCCTCTGTTTCTTCTCAATTTGAGTCATACCACATCAGCAAATGAATGTCCTGAAAGCTTCGCTCCTTCCAGATCACTAAGATATACTGTACTTTCAGGAGGCAACTCTTCCCCAGGCATCTTTTGTGAGCTTTCCAAGCAGGGGGGAATCATCCGGCAATATATCTGACAGTGTACCACTGCTATTGGTAAAATTTTCACTGGCTAATTGTTTTCAGAAGTAGGCTCCCTTCTTCCTAGTCTCGCTTGGTCTACAAGCTCAGCTGAAACCTATTCACATGGGTGGTCCTGATCTGAGTATCAGTGGTATAGCTTCCAGCATCAAAACAACATGCCAGCTGAAGCCCCCACAGCATGACAAACTGACAGTGTCACACTATAACAAAAGAAAACAAAGAAAACAACACTGCCTTCAGGTTGATTCTGACTCATAGTGACCCTAATAGGCTAGAGTTTGGAAAGAATACCAGTGTCTTTATTAACATTAACAACAACTAAGGGAAATAAATGGTGGCATTTTGAATATTCAAACTTTATGATTGATGTATTGTGGTGGGAATTATTTAAAACAAGTTTTTGTTTGTTCAGTTATGACAAAAGATCAATTGTGATGATTTCTGTCTGTCAATTCCATTCTACTATAAATCAGTGATGCTCACAAGGGCTATTAGAATGTACATGGTTCTTTGTCCACACACTAAATGACCCCAGATATCTATTTATACAATATTTACTTTCTTTGTCTTCATGGTGATCTTATTCAGTCTTGTCTGTCATTATTAGTTTGTTAATTTTTCCCGTTACTTGTTTTCATTGACTAGTCTATAAGAGTTCTAGTGCCTGTGGTGTTTCTGAGTCATTTATTTTTTTGAGATGGGAAAACAGGTTTATTTGTTAAAACTGATTGTGAATAGGAGTAAATTCAAAGTAGGAACTGGGTGAGCAGGCAAGAATAAAGAAAATACCAAATACCTGAGAAGTTTCCAAGCTACGAGTCTCTTATAGCTATTTTTAAGTAGACAAAAAGTGGACTATAAAATAGCCACTTAAATATAGACAAATTTAATTACAAACCACTTATATCTGTTGTTTTCTACATAGCATTATTTTAAAGCATTTATGGAGAAGAATCAATATGAAGTAAATGTATGTTTACATACAAACTTAACATTATTTTAAACTTAGAGGATTAAGGCTGAAATAGTATATCAAGGACTGTATTTTCACTACTGTGATTAGCCACTTTAAAATATATATATATCAATAACTCTAAGTGTTGACAACAATAAGCTATCATATTTTTTATATGAAAGCATACCATTTCTGTATAAACATTAGACATTTTATTTTAGGTGCAAGATTTTTTATATCAAAAGAAATGAAGTGATTTTACCCATTTGTGTTAAAAGCTATGCGAGGCACACCATATCCTTTCCTTGTTTATTTGTTACAGACTACTTTCATTTTACTAGCCAATCAGCCAGGTTGAAACATAATTTTTAGAATTGCACTCCTTGCAGGCACTTCTGAATATAAAAGTGCCAGCTTATTAAGATTTTTAGACCTAAAGCATCAATTACCCCAAATATAACATCTGAGGGAGTAGTTCTCTAGAATGCTGTTATCTGCACACTAATGTATGTGACATTATACCAATGGTGTAGAGATCACAAGCCTTTTTGGCAGTTGAAAGGCTTTTGCTTCAATGTTCCAAAAGGTGGGTATCTCTTATAACAGTAGATATGTTTCTGAAAAGTTGTATCAAAGTTGATTCATAGAAAATTCCATTAATTCTATAGTCCTATGATGATTTTGAGAGCTGTGTTCATTTATTTATACAGTATAGCCATGCTTCGTGGTAAAATATTGAAAGAGTGCCATTCTATTTAGAAAGTAGCTGTCTCCTTAAGCCACTAAAAAACACTCCTTTATCATTTTCTTAGATGCAACAGTTCTTTGTAAAACCTCTTTGAGCTTCCCATGATTCAGAAAATAAAAAGCAGGGAGTCTTTCAGACTCAATTCTCTTGCTAAGGCCAGTTTCTGGTCTGATTGGATAGTGCTCTACTACTTGTTAAACAGTTTAAACATCACCTCTGCTTGCTACATGTCTGATTCTTAGTATTATCCTCAAAAAATGAAGGTTTGGGGCAAGGTGGCAGTCACTAAGTTTTTTTAACACATATTTTCAAGTAAAAAAGTGTAATTCACTTAAAAATATGTCTAGAAAGAGGTGGATCCCACGTGCTGTTCTATGGAGCTTCGTTATGCTGTCCCAGAGAGCTTCGCTATGCTGTCCCTGTGTAGCAAAGACTTTAAAAATTAAGTAAAATAAACATCAATCCTAGAACCCTAAGCATCAAGTAAAGGGAAAAGACAAGATCAGACACTCATTGGAAGAAGAAACTGACAAAAAACAGAGAACAAGAGAGGTAGAAAGTAGAGGTTGTCTGCCAGTGAACATGGCGCAGCACTGCCATCTTGAAAAATAGCCCCAGGTAGAAGGTTTGAGAAGACGGTTTCACAGAGCTTCCAACATGAGACAGAGTACTTGGTAACAGAAAAACATACTCTGTCATCTCTTACCTTTCTGCCCTGTATGCTATCTCCTTCCTCTTCCCACCAGATGTTGGGTCCACCCTGCTCCCACCTGCTAGCTACCACAGTGGTGCCATCCTATTTCTTTCTTCCTCTTTTCTTTCTCTTCCCACTTAGCCCCATATTCCACCACTCTCTTCCCATCTTCCCCTGCTATACCACTATGGCTAAAGTGTCCCCAGTGCTCAGATCAGCTGCCACACTGGGTCCATACCACCTGTACTCTCTCGCCACTCACCTAACTAGTGATTAGTGGGAAATGAGCCTGTAACATTCCTTGCTTGACAGCACTGACCATCTGACAGGTGACTCTGAATACTCCCACACCGCTAGATCAGCATGAAGAGACAGAGTGCACCCACCCATTCTGCCCTCAGTCACTTTGTTAAACCAATGAACAACAAAGTGGAATCACCCTTCCTGTTGTTGACCTGTCCACCTGAGCAAGGTAGTGAGTTATCATGCTCACAGACAAGCTAGTAGTAAAGAATGTCTGGCTTGTCCACACAGACTTATCAAAAATAAAAATAAAAAAGAACCAAATATCAAGACCCCCTATCCCCTCAAAAAGACATTTAATCAATAACCCAGTGACCAAAACAAAGAATCTGACAATCTTCCAGTGGAAGAAGAGACAGTGAAACTACCTGATATGGAATTCAAAAGGCTAATATTTAGGGCTCTGAAAGAGAGTAAAAAACTTCCAAGGAAAACATAGCCAAAACCAAGGAAAAAAAGACCAAGGAATAAAATAATTTAGGAAAGTAATACAGATGAAAACTTCAAAATAAATAAAAAGTTACAAATCTTACAAAAATAGTAACAAGAAATCCAAAAGATAAACAGCAAATTTTCAGAAACAGACAATTTAATGGAAGGGTTTCAGGAGCAGATTTTATAAGAATGGAAGATTGAAGACAAATCCATAGATGACACGTTCTCTGAGAAAAAAAAAAATCAGAGGGAAAAATAACAATGAATAATGAAAACAATCTAAGAATTAACACAATTGAGTGGAAAAAAATTGCAGGATCTGACTTACAAATCAGGGGGGAATTGGAAAGCACAAAGAAGATTATTGAATATTTGCTGGCAGAAAACTTCTTAAATATCATGAAAGATGAAAAGATGACCATCCAAAAAGCTCAAAGAACCTCAGATAGGATACCCCGAAAGAATGCCACCAAGACATATCATAAGCACTCTAGCTAAAACCAAAGACAAGGAGCAAATCTTGAGAGCAGCCAGAGAAAAATAAAAAGCCACTTACAAAGGGGAAACGTAAGACTAAACTCTGCTTCCTTGGCACAAACTATGCAGGCAAGAAGACAATGAGATGGCATATATATAACCTTGAAAGAAGTAAATCAAACAAACAAAAACTGTACCTGCTAAAAGTAATATATCCTGTAAAACTTTCTGTCAAATGTGATGACCAAATTAGGATATTTCCATATAAATAGAAAAAAAAATCAGTTCCTAAAAATCATACCAAACATACAAGAAATGCTAAAGAGCCCTTCAGTTAGAAAACCCACAACATCAGACAACAACCAGAGTCTATGATACAGAAGGGTGTTTGTGATTTCACAAAGTGAAGATGGTAAAGTGGACAGGAACCAAAGCAATTCCATCTAGAGGGATTTTTTTTTTTAATCAGAACTTGAAGGAAGATTAGCAAAATGGGATTTAGGGGCAGGTGCATCACAGTGCTGTGCAATACAACAGCCTGTCGTGATGGCTGGTCAGTGATTTCTATAATGGTAATCACAGAGCACAAGTGGCTATTGAGGAATGAGGTGTTGCTAGCACACAGAGAAACTCCATTTTTAATTTTGTGTTATTTCAGTTCAAATAATCACATGTGGTTAGTGTCAACTGTGTTAAGCAGTGCAGGTTTATTGGTAGGAGTGCAGTACTGCTCAGAAGAAAGAGGAGAAAATTCTGATAAAGCACCTCAGAATCCTAATCGTTGGTTGTCATGGATTGAACTGTGTTCCCCCAAAAATATGTGTAGCCATATTTGTAGGTGTATTTGTGATTGTCCTCCATTTTGTGATTTTCCTATGCTGTATATTAAAGGATTAGAGTGGGACTGTAAATCCCTTCATAGGATCACGTCCCTCCTCCACTGTAAAGGAAGTTTCCCTGGAGTATGGCTTGCCTCACCCTTAAGCCTTTCATCCTGCAAGAGATAAAAAGAAAGAGAAGCACTGTGAGAATTGAGACACTCACACCATCAGGAAAGCAGCTCAGGGAGAAGAGCGTGTCCTTCGGCCCTGAGGTTCCTGTGCCAAGATGCTCCTTGGAAGAAGACTGATGCAATACTGAACTTTCCTCCAGAGTCGACAAGGGGAAGCTGGAGTGGACATCCTAAATTTGGACTTGTAGCCTACCGGACTATGTAAGAATAAACCTTCCTTTGGTAAAGCAAACCACTCTGTGGTATTTCTGTTAGAGCAGCCCTCGCTGACTAAAACATTGGTTGTAATGTGTGCTGGTGTCTTTCTCTTGGGAGTTACCTTTTGTGGAGTTCAGTAAGCATCTACAATAGATATATTCTCATCTTTCCTGGTATCAGGGAAGTTTCCTGTCAACAAATCTTCAACAATTCTGTATGGAAGGACCCATGTGATTAGGTGACTGTATTAACGTGTGACGAGGAGAACCAGATGGTGCCTGGCCACCACCAAAGACAACCGTGATAGGGCACACAATACTGAGTTCTAGTGACAACATGAGAAAAAGAGGGATACATCTCAAGAACACCAAAAGACTGCAAGTGTTGGTCCAAAGGCCTGGGAGCTCCCCTAGAGGCATGATCACTAGACCTGCTGCTGCCCCTGACCAGAAAACATTATTGAGGTCAACTCTTCAGACAGGAATGGACTGGATTCAGTGATGCAATGTAACCATAGAGTAAGTGTACTTTATGGTTCTGTGTGCATCTATAGGATGCTGTCCTATTGGCCTCTTGTTAGAAAGGAGAGGAGAGTGTGAAGAGGAGGGGACTGGAGATTGTTAAGAGGATACAACATGCCAGCCAAGTGCCATATATGACATATATAGAACAAAAGGGAGGAGTGTGCTATCACTGGGCAAGGAAAGTAGAAGGAGCTGCACATAGATAGGCATGCAAATTTAATTTGGATTGTATGCTTTCACTTAATTGCAATAAAATAATAATAATAATTAAAAAAAAATGCTGTCTGTATTTTCTGTTATCCTCTCCCTGTTCTGGTACTCCAGTCACCCATAGATAATTTCTCTTGACAGAATCCCTCATAATTCTTTGTGTTTCTTGAGTTTTTAAATAATTTTATATAATTTTTCCACAAATATGTTGGTGTCAAGTGCTTTATCTTCAATCTCACTAATTCAACTTTCCATTGCCTCAATTCTGCTCCCTTGATGTTCTACACAGTTGCCTAATTCTGTAATTTTATTATTAATCTTCTGAATTTCTACATCCTGTCTCTGTATGCTTTCTTGCAGCCTATTAAATTTGCCATTATGTTCTGCTGCATTTTGCTTCATCACCTGCCTGATATCTTGAAGAGTTCTAAATATTCATCTTTTGTATTCTACCTTCAATAATTTTAGAAAGTTCTCGTTATCTTGAAAATTTGATTCTTTTGTGGGGAGCTTTCTGAAGCCATCATGATCTGCCTCTTTACGTGATTTGATATTGACTAGTAAAACCTGGTGGAGAAGTGGTTAAGTGCTATGTCTCCTAACCAAAAGTTCAGCAGTTCAAATCTACCAGCACACCTTGGAACTCTATGGAGCAGTTGTACTCTGTCCTATAAGGTTTCTGTGAGTTAAAATTGACGTGATAGCAGCAGGCTTTTTTTTTTTTTTTTTTTTTTTTTGGTGGTTGTCTCTGAGCCATCAATAACTTGTTGTATTTATTTATTGTATGTCTGTTTAGTGTGTTAGCTTCTTGTTTGGTTTGGTTTTGAAATGCCCAAGTAGGCTGGTTGTATGAGCTAGTTTGATTACCTTTAAGGTTCTCATATTCTTTCACCAGGTGGTTAGAGCTGTTATTAGGCATGTGAGCCCAGAGATCTATCTACTTTTCTTGCATGTATTCAGTTCAGTTACTCAGATAGTTACCAAGTGTGTAGTACAGAGTCTCCCCTTCCATCCTAGATTCACAGGGGTGACAGGCATAGGCACACGTTTCAGGTTGCATGCATTGAGAAACGCAGGTGTGTTCCTACTCCTTAAAGCTTGTAGGTAGATAGGTTTTGCTGCAGGACTATGGACACTGGATTCTGTATGCAGAGGTGAGAGGCATTCAAGGTCCATAACTCCTTATGCCTGAGCCTAGGCAAAGGAACTGTTTATCCCCTGTGTCCACATTTTAGGGGAGTCAGTAGATTTTTTGGTTTCTTTTCCTGTTTTCTTCCCTTTTATTTATTAAATTGTTCCCTCCCCAAGTCTGGGAGAATGGCTCAGGATATCTGTAAGGAATTCTACTTCCTGCACAAGGAGTACATCAGTGTCTGTAGCTGGCTCCAGCACTGTGCAGACAACAGAAGGGGAAATGCTGGGAAAAGGGAGAAAAGTATAGCCAGCAGAAAAATTTTGTATCCACATGGAATGTGTTAGACACAAACAACTTAGCTTTTTCACTGATTCTGGAGGCATGAGTTGACTCTCTGCCACTTGGTCTCTCCTGCTGAGGAAGGCACTTTCTGAACACCGCAACTAGCTGTCACCAATCCACTTTCAAGACACCGAATCCCACTGTGTCAGGTCTGCCAGTCCTAAGTACTTCTGGACCTGTTCTGTCTTTCCTGTGTCTCAGTTCAAATTTTTAGCTTTCTCTTTGATGCTAATCAGTTCTCTTTGATGCTAATCAAGTTTGTTTGGGGGCGGGAGGTCTTTGTTGTTACAGGGATCACAGGAAGGGTCTGACTACTCCTCTGTTTTAACCCTGCCTAAAGCCCTAATCTTTGGGTTAAAGACTCTGGACATATATTTTATACGAGAGCCACTGTGTGAATGTGGGGGAGGGTGATACTTGGTTTTAGTAGAACCATAATTCCATCAACACAACAATTTTGCTGATATTTTCTAGTTAAATGTGAATGTCAAATTAGAGGAGGACAAGGAGGTAGGAACCTAATGTTGATAATTACAGTCTAGGATGTAATTAGGAGGAATGGTATCAGGAGGCATGGAGAGATGACATGTAAGATGTGTCATTTATTTTAAGGAAGATTAATATGTATATCAAGAATTAGCTTTTCCCTAGTTTGTCCATTTTGTATATCTAGATGTTCTCTAATTTCCATGTATAGCTATATACTTGTGAGACTACTTACAGTGATTACTTTTTGAAAATGCAGGATGCTTCAGCAATGTGACTGTTATATTTTCCTTATAAGTACAGGAAAACTGCTATATGGGATATTAAACCAATAAAATATAGTTCTTATATTATTTTACTTTTCCCCTTTACTCTGCTTCTTATTTCTGTGTGATTACTATGTGTTAAGTGTATACAATGAAGTTCTGTATAGTCATGGTCTCACAAACTTGCTGTTTCTCATTGTAATTGGCCTAAACATTCATGCACAGACACTGGATCTACTGTTCAGTGCCTCTGTTTATCTGTAATCTGTGTCGTAAACACCTGGGCCTTTGTGAATAATCTTGGCTAGTTGTGATACTCATGGTAGGATGTTCTAGTCGTCTAGAAGACTCACTGCCAGAAACACTGCAAGTTGGGCAGGGAACAACTCAGGAGGTGGCTTACTTGGCTCAGCAGCAGCAATTCTGGGCACCGAATGTCACATTAGCAGCCTGGTATGTTAGCCAGAATGTCTGATTGAGCATCATGGTCTTTACGAAGATATCATTGAGATGATATTTCATGAATAGTAATGCCAGGAAGTCTGAACAGTCTTAAGAGATCTGACAGAGAAAGCACTCATTAATTAAGAGAAACATGAGGCTGTCCAGTTGCCAGCACGTACATTTTTTTTCTTTCTCTTTCAAGGATTTGTTCTTTTGCATAGTTGCATTTTCACAGGACTGTAGAAAACAAAGACAGTTAATTTGAGACTACATGTGTTTCTATTTTGGTAAAGCAAGCAAATTGAATTGCACTTTTCCTTGCCAAAATGTGCCTTTGAAGAGAATTATTCTTACACTGCTTTGCATAGATTTTGGACTTCTACATAAATAGAAACCTTTATCATTCATGGTCACCAAGTATAGAAACCCACATATTCTCAATTTATTGTTCCTGTTGAGAATGCTCTAAGCTAGCTGTTTTCAATTACCAACATTTCAAGAGAAGAGTATAGAGAAGTAAACAGTAATAAATCTGACTTTAATTCATTGCTCTCTCACTTTGTAGCTATGGAATATTTTTAACACATTTAAACTATTCTAAATAAACTTCCCTCATTTATAAAATGAGGATAAAAGTATTACTACATGCAGCTATTTTAAAGATTAAATATGAAAACTATGGTAAAAGTTAGTTCGCTTCTGTCATGCATTAAGAATTCACATGTCACTTTTGAAATGACAGCTCTCAGAAGACAGGAAGTTAAGAAATGAAAAATCATCCTAACAGCCTCAGAAAGAGGCTTACCTCATTGTGAAGACATGTCCGTTTGCAACTCTAACATTGTAAACCTTATAACCTAGTCCATAACCCTTTTAACATGACATAGAAAAGCTTTGTGGAAATTTATCTTTCCATATCTCTGTGAAAGGAAAATATCTTTTTCCTGAGGAAATTTGATTAATGGGAGCCAGTTTTTTTTCTTTTTTTAAGTAAATCCATATTGCTCATTTCCTTTTGAAGAATATCAAATTCTTGGAGAGCATTCCTTTTAACTTTATATATGGGAGTTAAGAGATGGTTAGGTGAAAGCATTGTGAAACTTTGGAGTTCAGGAACGTTTTAAATGAGTGAGGATAATATGCCAAACGAGGAAATAAGAACAATGCCTTTGTACCATTCACTATTTTTATTTCTTTTGGTGACTTAGAAAACTGAAAAGCTGTGACAAAAAGAAGAGCAATCAGCCTGGCTTGGTTCATGTATTGGAGCATTTTAGTTCACTGTTTAACATTTCATTTCATGTTTATCTTTTTTGTCTTTCCTCTGCAATCTGAACAGACTTCCCATTGTCTGGGGTCATTTGCTAACATACTAGAAAAGTACTATGCAGCTATTGCAGATATTTCAAGGAAAAAGGATGAGGGTGACTTAATTAGTTTGCAGTAAAAAAGAGGTTCTCTGAATAAATTCAGTGAGTGCAATTTGAAAAGTAGATAGCTGGAGGTCTCATTAAGTGTGTATTAGCTTGTTTCAGTGCTCTGCAAATGTGTCTGCGATGCTGCCTTCTCACTGCGTGAAGGTATGTGTGCTGCAGTATAAAGCCTACTTCTTTCAGCCTACCCTTCTATCTTCTTTTTCACCTCCGTAGCTAAAAGTATATAGTCTCAATTTATAGAGGTGGTTACTAGTGTACAACATATGAGTCTACTTTTCTCAGCAATGATATGAACATGGACATGTCTTCTTGGGTAAAATAAGGAAGTGGCCATCAGAGCTCTCCCTTCCCCTCTTTATTTTGTGGTTCTCTACACACTGCATTTTTTTTTCTGTTATACTCAGGATCACTGAGCTGGTGCCCATATGAAGGCACTTAAAAACAACAACATACATGTGTATTCTATGGACAGTCTAGGTTGCTCAAGTCCAAATGTTTTAAATGATAAATCTATTGAACTTTTAGACCAAACTGATGTCTCCAGACCATTTGGAAGTAAGGAGCATGGTGAAGTCCATGTACCATGAAAACATTTTGTGATAGTAACCCCATCGGCACTAGTGAGCATTCTTTTACTTTGACTACATGCAAATTATCTTACTGGTTTTCCAGTTTTTTAATTTTTTTTTACTAATAACCAAACCCTTTACTGTCACACTGATTGCAACTCGTGAAATCCCTGTATGTATGATGGGTCAAACTGGAAGATACAGGGAAGATTATAGGCAGCTTTGATGCCTGCAGCTGGACTGGCCTTACCTTACTATTACTCTTTAGTATATATAGGTGTTGGATAGCCGAAGTGGTGGTTATATACTATTTTTTAAACTGGTAAGAATAAATCTGTGAAATATTTAGAGTCTTACAGATTCTAGTCTTAGAGTCGGTTGAGTTTCCCTGACCTTTTCTTGGAAAACTCCCTGAAATTGTAAATACTACTAATTAACCTAGAAATACTTTTGCATGCTTCCATTTGTATAGGAGTTCTCCTTTTGCCATAGCTTGATGGGATGTTTTTTCTTTCTTCTTCTTTTTTTTTTTTACTGTGTTCTGCAAATTCACTTGCCTCTGCCAATAAATTCTCTTTGTTTCCTTGCAGTTTTTATTGTTTTTTGCTCTCTTCCAGTAATTTTTGTCGAGCTTAAGGGACCCAGAGTCTGATCTTACCACTAGTAACCAAAAGAATTGTAACATGTTAATATAGAATGTTTTATTTAGAATCATGCAACTACTTAAAAGCTCATCTGCTGTTTCTACTAAGTTTCATTGGAGGCAACACAGAGGAAACCATAGGATTAGGCTTTTTGTTGTTGTTCCCACTTACCATTCTTTCTCATTTATGTTCAGCATCTAGTTCTGCTTCTAATTTTTTTTTACCATCTTTCTGGGAACTAATCCTTGTTTTATACCCTTCACCTATTTAGTATAAGTAATATACCATATTCTACTTTTGAAACCAGATCTGTATAATGATTATATTTCAATTGTTGTATTGGTGTGTCAGTTTAATGGTCGAGTCTACTTCCATGTGTCATTTAAGGCAAATGAAAATAACCTATGTTCCTTTTAAAAATAAAAGGCCCTTCGTCTTTTCTTAAGGAAGCTAAAGTTGTTTTATATGGCCTAGTTTTGAAAGCAGTAATTTAGTGTTTCCATTAAGAGCAGAGTTGCTCTCTCTAGCTAATGGGACTTTTTGTTTCTGCTGCTGTTATAACTGTGATTTTGAAATTTATATCAGAGTTATGGGAATGAAACACTTCTAAATGGTCTGTTCCCAAATCAAGTGTTTTCATTAAATGAAATTACTAAAAATTCTTCACATAGAAATACTTGTATAACTCTATCTACTAAACCTCATGAAAGAGGAGACCAGAGAGGAATGTTATAAAAGAGACAGGTTATTGCTTTGTACTTTATTCACACACTGATTAGAAAGAGAAAGCACGTGATTTCATGCTTAAGCTCATTGGAAACATGTTTTCCACTTAACTCTAGATCCTGGCAACAAGCCTTGGAATATATGTATAGGGTGTGTGGGAGTTTGTTTAGTATCTCAGGATCATACCACTCAGTCTTCTTTTTCTAGCAAGACTTCACTTAGAATGATTTGATAGAGACAGATTGTTGTTGTTGTTGTCATGTGCCATCCAGTCAGTTGCAACTCATAGTGACCCCATGCGTGACAGAACAAAGCGCTGTCCAGTGTTGCATCACACTCACAATTATTGTTAATTGGAGCCCAGTATTGCAGCCACTGTGCCAAGCCATTTAGTTGAGGGTCTTTCTTCTTTTTTGCTGATTTTCTAACAAGCATAATGTACTTCTCCAGGGACTATAACCCTCTGATAACATGTCCAAAATATGTGAGACATAGCCTCACCAGCCTTGATTTTTCTTAGTCTGTCTTAGTCTGGAAGCTCAGCTGAAACTTGTCCACCGTGGGTGGCTCCATTGGTATTTAGATATCAGTGGCATGGTCATAATTTGGTGAAGGGTTAGATAATATACAATACTGGGAAAGCTAGAACTGTTTCTCCAAGACAAAGTTATGTGAGCTCCACAGATACATTCAAAATCCCTGATGGACCAAATTAATGGGCTGAGTGCTATCTAGACCATGGTCTCAAGAAACATCTAGTTCAACTGGCATGATGTAGTTTATAAAGAAAGTGATCTACGTTCTACTTTGTTGAGTAATGCCTGGAATCGTAAGACTTTTAAGCAGTCAACTAAGATACTTCACTGGTCTTACCCTGTCTGAAGCAAAGGGAAGTGAATAAAACCAAAAACATAAAGAAAAAGTTTTTCCAAAGGATTAATGGATTACAGCTAGCGCAGCCTCCACCAAATTGGGTACAATGTAACTAGATGGTTTGTGACTACCATCACTGACTGTTGTGACAGTGATCACAATAGAACGTACTGGAGAGAGCTGGCAAAAAATGTAGAACAAAGTTCTAACACACACACATAAGCACACACATATACACATGATTAGACTTACTGGCCTGACAAGACTAGGAAAATCCTGAGAGTATAGTAAAGTCACTCCTAAGGTTCATCCTTCAGCCAAAGATTAGACAGACCCATAAAACAAAATGAAGCTAAATGGGCTTCCCTAAATGACCCCTTCCAGGGTTAAGAATGAGAAGCCATGAGGGGACAGGAAAGCTGTTAATGTGGAATCCAAGTTTGAAGTGTGGAGAGTGTTGACAGATTGTAAGAATGGCAACCAATGTCACAAAACAATGTGTGTATTAATTGTTTAAGGATAAACTCGTTTTCTCTGTAAACACTCATCTAAAGTACAATTTAAAAAGAAAGAAAGAAAGAAACAGTCTGTGAGATGAAGTCTCACCATCCTTGCTTCTAAGAAGCATTCAAGTTGCACTTCAGGATGCACTTTCTCTAAGGCAGATTTGTTCTCTCTCTCTCTCTCTCTCTCTCTCTCTCTCTTTTTTGGGGGGGGGGGTCTGTCCGTAGTGTATTCAATATTCTTTGCAAACACCACAGTTCAAAGGCATAAATTATTCAGTCTTCCTTATTCATTGTCCAGATTTCACATGAGTGTAAGTGAATTGAAACATCATGACTTGAATCAGGAGCACCTTAGTCTTCAAGGTTACATCTTAACTTTTCAATATTCTAAAGAGATCTTTGGCAGCAGTTTTGCCCAAGGCAGTTCATCTTCTAATTCTTCACTGCTGAATCCAAGAAAAATAAAATCCTTGACAATTTTGATCTTTTCTCCATGTATCATGATATTGCTTATTGGTCCAGATGTGAGGATTTTTGTTTTCTTTATGCTGAGATGGAATCTGTACTGAAGCTTGTGGTCTTTGGTCTTCACCGTTGTGTGCTTCACTTTCAGCAAGCATGGTTGTGCCATCTGCGTATCTCAGATTGTTAATGAGAATTCCTCCAAGCTTTATGCCCTGTTCTTCTCCTTGTATAGTCCAGTTTCTTGGATTACATGTTCAACATATTAGCATACAGATTAAGTACAGTGAAAGGATGCAATCTTGGCACACACCTGTCCGGACTTTAAACCGTGTATTCTCACCTTATTGCCTTTGAACTACTGCCTTTTAATGTACAAGTTATTATAAGCACAATTAAGTGTTCTACAGTTTTCATTGTTTGCAATGTTGTCTGCAGTTTGTTATGAAGCACACAATCAAATGCTGTTGCCTAGTCAATGAAACACAGGAAAACATCTTTCTGGTCTTCTCTGCTTTTAGCCAGGATCCATCTGACATTGACAGTGAAAACCCTAGTCCCATGTCCTCTTCTGAAATATGGCTTGAATTTCTGACAGCTCACCATGTGTATAACTGCTGATGCCACTTCAGAATGTTCTTCAGCAAAGTTTCATTTGTATGTAATACTAATGGTAGTTAATTTCTGCATTCAGTTAGATAACCTTTCTTTGGAATAGGCATAAATATGGGTCTCTTTCAGTTGGTTTACCAGGTAGTTGTCTTCCAGATTTCTTGGTGTAGGTGAGTGTTTCTTCTATGCTGTGAGATGTTTCCTAAATGCATTGTTCTTTATCACTGCGTAATATTCCACTGTGTAAATACACCATGGCCAAGCCAGCCAAGTGCCGTTTTTCTCTGTTAAATCCATGTTAAACACCTAGGTTGATTCTATCTTTTTGCTGTTATAGACACTGCTCTAGTGAACACTGGTGTGCATGCATCCATTTGTATAACAGCTATTACTTCTCTAGGGTATATTCCAAGAAGCGAGATTACTAGATGGTATGGTACTTCTATTTTCTTAAAAAAGTGCAAAATTGTTTTCCAAAGTGGTTGTACCATTTTACATTTCCACTAGGATTAAATGAGTGTTCTACTTTCTCCATAACCTCCCCAACTTTATTATTTTGTATTTTTTTTTTTTTTCAGATTAATGCCAGCCTTGCTGGGGTGAGATGGTGTCTTATTGTAGTTTTAATTTATATTTATCTAATGGAAACCCTGGTGATATAGTCATCAAGTGATAGAGCAGCTAACCACAAAGTTGGCAGTTTGAATTCACCAAGTGCTACTTGGAAACACTATGAAGCAGTTCTACTCTGTCCTATAAGGTCACTGCGAGTTGAGAATCCACTTGATGGCTCCAGGTTTGGTTTAAATGGCTTACGATTGTGAGCATTTCCTCATATGTCTTTTAGCTGCCTGAATGTCTTCTTTGGTGATGTGCCTGTTCATATCCAATGCACATTTTTAAATTCAGTCAGTTGTCTTTTTGTTATTGAGGGTTTGCGGTGTCTTGCAGATTTTAGAGATTAGATGGTGGTCGGATCTGTCACAGCTATTCCTCCCCTCCCTTCCTCTGAGCCTTCAGATTGTCTTTTTACTCTTTTGGAGAAGCCTTTGAATGAGCAGAGGAATTTGATTTTTAGGAGTTTCCAGTTATCTATGTTCTCTTCTGGTGTTTGTGCATTGTTGATAATATTTTGTATTCTGTTCATGCCATGTATTAAGTTTCCAAGCATTGTCCCCATTTTTTTTTTTCATGATGTTTATTGTTTTAGATTTTACATTTAGGTCTTTTATCCATTTTGAATTCATTTTTGTGCATGGTGTAAGATATGGGTCTTGTTTCTTTTTCTTTTTCTTTGTTTTTCAAAGATAGATATCCAGTTATGCCAACACTGATTGTTAAAGAGACTGTCTTTTCTGCAGTTTATGGACTTTGAGCCTTTGTCAAATATCAGCTGCTCATAGGTTGGTGATTCTATGTCTGGATCTCAATTCTGCTCCATTGATCTGCATGTCTGCTGTTGTACTAGTACTGGACTGTTGACTAGAGTGGTAGTGTAATAATAGATTCTAGTCAGGTTGCATGAGACCTCCACTTTGTTATTCTTTTCTTACCTGAGGCTTTTTCCCTTTCCATATGAAGTTAGCAACCTGTTTCTCTCATTAAAAATGCCATTAGACATCTGGGGTCTTAAAAGCTAGCAAGCTGCCACCTGAGGTACACCAAGTGGTCCCAACTCAACTGAAACAGATGATTACCAAGGACAACAATGGCATGAGGGAAAAAGAGCCCAGAAGACAGAACGACTGACGTGAACGGGTGACTATATCAACATGTGACCAGGAGAACCAGATGATGCCTGGCCACCATCAATGACAGCCATGTTGGGGCTCACAATGTTGAGTCACAGTGGCAACATGAGCAAAAAGAGATGTACCCTGAGAACTCTGCTAAAAGACCACAGTTGATAGTCTGAAGGCCTGGGAGTTTCCCTGGGATGATGGCCCGTAGACCTGATGCTGCCCCTGATCATAAATCATTAATGAGGTCAACTCTTAGGAAAGGAATAGATTGGACTCTGGGACACAAAGAGACCACAATGTGTGTGCACTTTATGGTCTATGCACCTGTAGAATGTCAACCAACTGGCTTCTTACTGGAAAGGAGTGGAGAGGGTAGAGAGGAGGGGACAGGAGATTATTAAGCGGATATGACATGTATAAAAATGGAAAGGAGGAGAAGAGAGGAGAGCAGAAGGAGTTGCAGATAGGTGGGCATGCAAATTTAAATTGGATTGTACACTTTCACTCAATCATAATAATAAAAAAAAGAACTTGAAAAAATGTCATTGGAATTTCTATAGGGGTTGCACTGTACCTATGAATCTCTATGGGCAAAATAGTCATTTTCACAATGTAGAGTCTTCCTATCCATGGGCCAGGTACATTTATTTAATTATGTGGGTCTCTTGGTTTCTTGCAATAATGCCTTGTATTTTTCTTTGTATAGGCTTTTTAAGTCTCCAGTTAGATTTATTCCTAAGTATTTTATCTGTAAATGGTATTGATTTTGTGATTTCCTCTTTGATATTCTCTTTGTTGTTGTACAGGAATCCAACTGTTTTTTGTATGTTTATCTTGTATCCTGATGCTTTGCTAAACTCTTCTATTAATTAGTTCAGTACTTTTCTTGTGGATTCTTTAGGATTTTCTCTGTGTAAGATAATCTGAAAATAGAGATACTTTGCTACTTCTTTACCAATTTGGGTGCCTTTATTTCTTTTCCTAGCCTGATTGTTCCTGCTAGAACTTTCAGTTCAATGTTGGATGAAAGTGGTGACAAAGAGCATTCTTGTCCGGTACCCATTCTCAAGGGAAATACTTTCAGACTCTATTTAGGATGATGCTGATGATTGGCTTTGAATAAATGCCCTTTATTATGTTGATCAATTTTACCTCTATTCCTGTTTTGCTGAGAGCCTTTAATATGAGTGAGTGTTGAACTTTGTCGAATACCTTTTCTGCATTCATTGATAGGATCTAGGGGTTCTCTTTGTTTTATTTATTTATTGCTTACACCTGCATACCTGATATTAATTCTTCTTAGACATGGAGAATTATTCTTTTTCGCTGACCTGCCACTCTACCAAGCATGATGTCCTTCTCCAGGAACTGATCCTTCCTAACAATATGTCCAAAATATGTAAGATTGTTGAATATTCTTAACTAGAATTCTGTAGAAGATTTTTACACTAAGTTTGTACAAAATTATTGTCTGTAATGAATTTGTGAGTATTCCACCTTTTTCTGTTCTCTGGAATACATTTGATAACAGTGATTTTTAACTCTTCTCTGAGTGTTCAGTAGAATTTTTCAGTGAGGCCATCAGGGCCAGGGCTTTGTTTTATTTGGGAGTTTTTAAATTACCATTTCAATCTCTTATTATTGGTTAATTTATTTTTTTCTACCTCGGTTTCTGACAATTTATAAAGATAGTATATTTCTAAAACTTTATCCATGTACTCTAGCTTTTTATATTTGTTAGGGTACACTTTTTCATAGTATACTCTTACATATATATATATATATATATATACATATATACACACACATATATTTTAATTTTAGTTGGGTCTGTTGTATCACCCATCTCATTTCTTAATAAGGTTGTTTGCTTCTTTTCCTGTTTTTCTTTTGTGAGTTTGGCCAGTGGTTTATTGCTTTTATTGATCTTGTCAAGGAGCCAGGTTGTGGTCTTGTTAACTCTTAGATGATTTTTGTATTTGCTAATTCATTTAGTTCTGCTATAATTTTTATTATTAGTGCCTTCTGTGGCCTGAGGTGTTCTTTTCTGCTCTCTTTCTAATTAACCAAGTTGTAGGGTTAATACTATAATTTGGGCCCTTTCTATTTTTTGGATGTATTCATTTATTGAAATAAATTGACCTCTGAGCACTGTCTTTGTTGGGTCTCAAAGGTTCTGATAGAATTTGTTTTCATTCTCATTTGATTCTTTGAATTTCTTTATTTCATCCTTGATTTCTTCTGTAACCTAGTAGTTTTTGAGCAAGGTATTGTTCATTTTCTATGCATATAACTTTTTTCCTTGCTTTTTCTGTTATTAGTTTCCACTTTTATGGCTTTATGCTATGAAAAGATGCTTTGCAATACGTTGATTCTTTGGATTTTGCTAAGGCATCCTTTATTGGTCTAGTATGTAGTCTATTGTGGAGAATGTTCCATGTGTGTGTTAGAGAAGATACTGTTACGTGAAGTGTTCTGTATATGTCTGTGAGGTCAAATTTGTTGACTGTGGCATTTAGATCTTCCCTGTCTTTATTGAGCTCCTTTTAGGATGTTCTGTCTTTCATGGAAAGTGGTATGTTGAAACATCTTACTAATACTGCAGAGCTGTCTGTTTCTCTTTCAGTGATGTTAGAGGTCACTTTATGTATTTAGGAGCCCTATCATTGGGTGCATACATATTTAATGTGGTAATATACTCTTGATATGTTGTTGTTGTTAGGTGCTGTTGAGTTGGTTCCAATTCACATTGGACCTATGCATAATAGAATGAAATACTGCCTAGTCTTGTGTTGTGTCCACAAATGTTTTTATGCTTATGCCAATTGCTGTGGCCACTGTGTCAGTCCATCTCATCAAGGGTCTTCTTCTTTTTCGCTGACCCGCCACTCTACCAAGCATGATGTCCTTCTCCTGGGACTGATCCTTCCTACCAATATGTCCAAAATATGTAAGGTTTAGAATGCCATCTTTGTTTCCAAAGAGCACTCTGATTGCACTTCTTCAAAACATATCTGTTTGTTCTTTTGGCAGTCCAGAGTACATTCAATATTCTTCTCCAATATCACATTTCAAAGGTGTCAGTTCTTCTGTATTCCTTGTTCATTGTCCAGCTTTCACATGTGTATGATGTTACTAAAAATGCCATGGCTTAGGTCAGGCACAGTTTAGTCCTCAAGGTGACAGCTTTGCTTTTCAATACTTTAAAGGGGTCCTGTGCAGCAGATTTTTCCCAGTGCAGTGCATCTTTTCATTTGTTGACTGCTGTTTCCATGGTCATTGATTGAGGACCAAATAAACTGAAATCCTTGACAACCTCAACCCTTTCTCCATTTATCACAGTGTTGCTGACTGGTCCAGCAGTGAAGATTTTTGTTCTCTTAGTGTTCAGGTACAATCCATGCTGAAGGCTGTGGTCCTTGATCTTCATCAGTAAGTGTTTCACATCCTCTTCACTTCCAGCACACAAAATTCTGTCGTCTGAGTAACACAGGCTGCTAATCAGTCTTCCTCCAATCCTGATGCCTAATTCTTCTTCATAGAATCCAGCTTCTTGGATTATTTGCTCAGCATATATATTTAAAAATTATGGTGAAAGGATACAACCCTGACACACACCTTTCCTGACTTTAAACCATGCAACATTCCCTTGTTCTGTTTACACGACTGCCTCTTGATCCACATTCAGATTCCTTACTGGAATTCCCATTTTAGGCAATGTTAGCCATAATATTTGTTCTGATCCACACAGCTGAATGGCGTTGATTGGTCAATGAAACACAGGTAAACATCTTTCTGGTATTCTCTGCTTTCAGCCAAGATCCATCTAACATCAACAATGATATCCCTGGTTCTGCATCCTCTTCTGAAGAGGACTTTTGATATATCAATCCTTTATTCATTATATAGTGTCTTCCTTATCCACTGTGTTGTGTTTTAGTTTAAAGTCTGTTTCATCAGAAATTAATATTGCCACTCCTGCTCTTCTTGGAATGTTGTTTGTTGCTTCATATATATTCTTTCCATCCTTTGAGTTTTATTTTTAGTCTTTAAGTTCAAGGTGTGTTTCTTGTAGGCAGAATACACAGATTGTGTTTATTATCCATTCTGCCACTCTGTCTCTTTACTGGTGCATTTAATTCACTTACATTCACTGTAATTATTGATAGGTAAAGGTTTAGTGCTGTCAGTTTCATGTGTTTTGGATACATTGTTACTAATTTCTTTGATCCACTTAATTTTCTAGGATGAGTTATTTTTTTCCTTATGAGTCATCTTTCTACATTTTTCATTGTTGTTAGTTTTGATACTTCATTTTTTTTAATTTTGGCAAAAAATTTTGATGTGTAGGACTCTTAATTTCCTATGTGGTTACCTTCATGTTTACCCTTTTTTTCAAATTTAAACTTGTCTTCAAATTCTATGTATTGTCTTGACTTCCTATCCATATGAAAGATCTTTTAGTTCCTTTTTTTTTGTTATAATGTTGTTAACTTTTACGTATTGACATTTCTGTTTCTCTATTTTCAGTGTTTTAGCTTTGATTTATTTTTGTGATTTCCTTATCTAGGTCGACATCTGGTTGCTCTATCCTCTGTTCTAGCCTTTGGTTGTCATCTGATGTTACTGATTTTCTAATCAAAGGATTCCCTTTAGTGTTTGCTGCAATTTTGGTTTGATTTTTGCAGATTTTCTAAACCTCTGTTCATCTGGAGGTGTCCTTATTGTGCCATCATATTTGAGAGATAATCTTTCTGGGTATATAATTCTTAGCTGCCAATTTTTTTTCCTTCAAGGCTTTGCATATGTCATTCCATTGCCTTCTTGCCTGCATGGTTTCTGCTGAATAACCTAAGCTTAGTCTTATTAACTCTCCTTTGTAGATTTTTTTTTTTCTTTTAACCTTAACCAAAAAAAGAAAGAAAAAGAAAACCACCATTGTCAAATTAATTCCTACTCTCTGGAGGCATAGTGGTTAAGTTCTATGGCTGCTAACCAAAAAATCAGCAGTTCAAATCCTTGAAAACTCTATGCCATGAGGCAACTCTATTCTGTCTATAGGATCTCTGTGGGGCACTTAACCCTAACATCCTTTAAAATTCTCTTTTTATCTTTATTTTTGGAAACTTTGATTGTAACAATTCTTGGTGTCTTTGTTTTGGGATCTATGTTGTTGGAGTTCAATGAGTATCTTGCATAGATGTCTTCTCATCTCTCATGATATCAGCGAAATTGTCTGTCAATAAATCTTCAACAAGTCTCTGTATTTTCTGGTTTCCTCCCCTGGTCTGATACGCCATTCATTCATAGATTATTGCTCTTTATGAAAAGCCTGCCACTCCTATTGAGTTGATTCTAACTCATAGTGACCTTATAAATCAGAGTAGAACTGCCCCATAGAGTTTCCAAAGAGCACCTGGAGGAATTGGACTGTGTTAAATGTTTTATCTTTAATCTCAGTAATTCTGGCTTCCATTGCCCCAATTCTGCTTTTTTGACTTTCTATAAATTTGTCCAAATTATAAATTTTTCTTTTTGTGTTAATCTTCTGAATTCTTACTTTCTGTCTCTGTGTGCTGTCTTGCTGCCTTCAATGTGTCCTTATGCTCTGCTTCATTTTGGTCAATATCCTTCTTAATCTCTTGAAGAGTTCTAAATATTAATTTTTTTGTATCCTGCCTCTGATAATTTTGAGAAGTTCTCTCCTGTGGAAAATTTCTTGATTCTTTGTTTTGCGAGCTTTCTGAAGCCATTGTGGTATGCATCTGTAAGTGATTTAATATTTACTGTTGTCTCCATGACATCAGTAAGTTATATTAATTATTGTACTCTTGTTTTGTTTCAAAATGCCAAAATAGGCTGATTTTGTGAACTTTTTTGATTATTTATGCCTTTAAGTTTCTAAGATCCTGTCACCAGATTGTTAGAGCTGTTAGTAGGCAGATGAGCCCAAGTGTCCATTTCAATTTTTTGTAATATTCAGCTTAGTTGTGCAAGTAATTGGTCAACAAGTGGGTGCTGCAGGCTCTCCTCTACAGTCTTATATGAGCAGGGGTGATTGGTGTAGGCACAGTCTTCTCGCTACACTTGTAGAAGAAGTTAGGGGCCTGACAGCTGTGACATCAGTGAGTGTCTATGAGTAAGGTGTGTCTCCTCATACCTGAGCCTAAACAAAGTACCTTTTTCTGCCCTAAGTTCCCAGGTAAGGGGAGCTGACAGCTTTTTTGATTTAGTCAGCCCCCTTACCCTTGTTTGTTAAATTATTCTCCCTTTGACTCTAGGAGAATGGCTTAGGACACTTGTAAGAAATTCTATTTATGCCCTAGGTGATGACATTGGACTCTGGAGTCCCACACAATGTTGAGAAGAAAGGGGGAAGCCTGGGGAAAGAGAGAACAGTTTATTCCTATGCAAAGATTTAGATCCTCTGCCAGTAAATTAGATACAGTCTAGTTAGCTTTTGGTGATTGAATGTCTTTGAGTAGACTTTCCACAGCTCAGTTCTCCTGCGGAGGAAATGCCTTCCAAAAGGCACTACTCAGCTCACGAAGATTCACCTTCAAGCCTTCAATTCCCATTGGGTAGGTCTGGCCAATCCCAGCTACTTTGGCACCTATTGCCCTTCACTGTCACTCAGTCCAGTTTCTGAACTTTAACCTGGATGTTCAGGGCTCCTAGAATTTTTACATATAATTGAATGATTTGTGTGTATGGGTGTATGAGAGAGTGAAAGGGAGGGTGCTTTGTAGTTAGAAGGATCACAGGAAACCTGAAACTACTCTGCCATCTTAACTCTGCCTCCTCCTTCCATAATTGTTTGATGCTTACTTCATTTAAAAAAAAAAAAATTGACTGTAGAATCCTTCAGTATTGAGGATAAGGCTTGTGAATCAAGGCTTGAATTTTTCTTTGGTTATTTCAGCCTGAGGAATGCTGAGCTTGTTATTTCCTTTTGGTGTTGTAATTCCAAATTCTTGCACAAGTCATTATTTACTTTGTCTTCTCCAACTGCCCTCTGAAATCTTTTTAGCTTTTTTATTTCATGACTACTTCCATTTACTTTTTCAACTCCATGTTCAAGAGTATCCTTCAGATTGTCTTCTGACATCAGTGTTTTTCTTTTCTTTCTTTCCTGTCTTTTTAGTGACATCTTGCTTTATTTATGTATGATTTTCTTGATGTCATTGCATAACTTATCTGGTCTTGTGTCTTTAGTGTTTCTTATGTCTATTCTTTAAATGGTCTCTAAATTCTAGTGGGATGTAACCATGGTCATGCTTGGCTCTTGTGGGCTTTTTCTAATTTTCTTCTGCTTCAGCTTAAACTGATATATGAACAATTGATGATTGCTTTCTGATTTCACAGATGAGGACATTGAGATGATATGGTATCATGGATTGAATTGTGTACCCCAGAATTGTCCATCAACTTGGTTAGGCTGTAATACCTAGTATTATGTGATCATCCACCATTTTTTCATCTGATGTGATTTTCATATGTGCTGTGAATCCTACCTTTATTATGTTAATGAAGTGGGAGTAGTGGCAGTTATGCTAATTAGGCAGGACTCAATCTACAAGAAGAGGCTATGTTTTAAGCCAATGATTTTTGAGGTATAAAAGGGAGGATCATGGAGACCCCATACCACCAAGACATTAGTGACAGGAGAAGAATACATCCTTTGGATCCAGGATCCCTGCCCAGACAAACTCCATGACCATGAAATTAGACCTTTACCCAGAACTGACAGAAACAGAAAGACTTCTTCTGGGGCAGGCACACTGAATGTGGACTTCTATCCTCCTAGACTGGGAGAGAATAAATTTCTGTTTCTTAACATCATCTGCTTGTGGTGTTTCTATCTTAGCAGTACTAAATAACTAAGACAGATAGTCATCTAAGTTCTCCTACAGCTCAAATACAGTAAGAGAATGATAGCATTCCCAATTTTACATTTTAGGTGTTCTCTGCTTTATTTCCTTCTAGATATGATATGACATGACATATGATTTTTTTTTCAGGGTATTCCCAGGTACTGCTCTATGACATATTTAATGTCATATTGAAAATGCATTTTGCTACATTCTGCTCTATCAGCCTCTGGTTTTTCCTGAGGAAGAAAAGGAAAGATAAAAAGATGGATTACTTACTATAGATTCCTTGCTGGACCTTTGCAAACATAACTGTCTCTTGGTGAGCAGAGGACTCCATCAGTTGAGCAGAGTGTATGCATATGCTAGTGGGTGGCTAACTACAGAGAGTTTAATGCACCATAGAAATAAGTTAATGTGGTTCATAGAGACCAGTGACGAGACGCTGTTTGTTAATCCAGCATCCAGTGAATAGAAGATAGTCAAGAGAGCTTTCCCTGCTATCTTTTTTTACTGTTTTTGAGCTAAGTTTTTCACATACAGCTGTTTTTAATTTATCGATTCTGGATAACAAAGTAAGCATTTATATTTGATAAAAAAATGAGTTATTCAAAACCATCTTATTATCACAAACTATTAAAATATCTTTTTCGGGAACCGTAACTGTTTGCTTTCATGATTTAACAAAAGAATCAAGATCTTTTCAGACTTAAGCATGTCATATGGTACCTGCTAATCCATTCCCTCTACAATGTCATATATAAATGACCACTTTGGAATTGGTGAACCAATGCCTGTATTTATATAATTGATTAAAAGCAAGAAAACATATTTTAAATTTATATTCTACATTTTTTCAAACATTTTGTAATGTTTTGTGTGCAGAATGTTGCATAAAAACATTTAGATTCATACTAAATATGGGAAAAGGAAGTATGAATTTTTAAACAAATACATACATATATGTATTTGTCACCATTTCTGTGTTTCAGCTAAAAATTCATAAAAAATTCTTAGGCATTCCAAATATGAGTGTTATTCAGTCCCATGTGGTCTCAGTTCACTAAATTATTCAGTGCTCTACATAAATGTATCAAGTTTATTCACAGGGTATAAATGAAGAGCTCTAGTGCTTAATAACCCAGAACTGTCTTTCTAATGATGAATAAAATCTTTCAAAGACAGTGAAAGAAGGGTAACAGGTAGCCCTTAAAGCTTTCTCTTCCTTTCAGAGCTTACTATTCTACATTTAGATATGACAAAAGGAGGTTTATAAGAATTAGGTTACACGTTGAGTAAAATGTTAGATTTACATAGACATTTATTGAAATGATTAAATTGTTACTGGAAAATTCAGAGGCTTGCTAAATCTACTGAAGATTCTTGGTTATCTTTGATACCTGAAGTCTTATATTTCTATCCTGTCTTTGTTTACAATTGTTGTTTCCTGATGTCTTACATACATTATTTGGCCCCTTGTTTGTGTTTTAAAGTACCTTCTCTTCTCCCAAAGACTATCTATAAAAAACAAACAAAAAAATAGTTTTCCTCAAGTTGACTCATGGTGAGCCTATGTGTGTCAGAGTGTTCCATAAGGTTTTCAGTGGTTGATTTTTTCCAAAGTAAATTTCCAGGACTTTCTTTCAAGACACTTTTCTGTTGTACCACCCAGGGACTCCAAAGATTACCTCTTGTATATTTGGCAAAGGATAAGTTTTCCCGTATTTACTCTTGAAGCCTGAGTCTCCTCCAGAGCTTGTCTTCTAACTGCTGTTGGCCATGTCTTGCTTTTGGTATTTGTTTTCTGCTCATTTCAACTTGCTTCCTTCTTTGAGACTCCAAAGCACAGGTCTACAGAGTTTACTGAAGTTTGAGAGATGTTTTTTCTCAAAGTGTGGTGCTAGAAGCATATAATTCACACCATTGTTGCCTAATAGGCAAAAAATGCTATTCCCTGAGCTCCATCACTGCTTTTATGATTTAAAATCTGTGTGGATCATAGTTAAGAATCTCTATTTTCAGTAAGTGGCTTAGATGATTCTTAAACACTCTGAAGAGAATAATTTTTTCTGGTTAATCAGTGATAGTTAGGAAAAGAATCAGCTACATAAACTTGTATGCAATAGAAGAATAATTAAATTTGATTCTTAGACATTGTCTTGGAGTTTTCTATCCATGGGACAAAAATCTCTCTGAAAGCCACTTTCTCTTTTGGGCTCTCCATAGAGTCTCTGTGAGTTAGAATCAACTCAGTTGTACAGGCTTGGTTTTGGATTTTTAGCAGACATGGATTTGTGCTGCTCAGACTATGCTTCCAGGAAGCCATTGCTGCTTAGCTGCTAGGACAGCTCTCAGCAGACAGCTTGCAGCAGCTGCTGTGTCCCTCAGGCTCTATGCTCAACTACCCAGACAGCTTCACCTTACCCTTCTCTCGCCTAGAAACCAGTAGGTGCTTTTCTAAACCTAAGTGACCATCTGCTCCCTGCTGTAACTCATGTTGTATCCCAAGGTATTGCAATCAAGTTTGCTTTTAATTAGCATTTTTGGGCATTTGTCGTTGTGTGTTTCATCAATATTCTTTGTTGTTGTTGTTCATTGTTTCTTAATAAATAGGAATAGTTTTACAAAGTTCTTAATGCTCCTGAGAACTAGGTAACAAGAACCTGAAAATTCCTTCCATAGCTGGAAAACAGACTCAGTTATAAAAATGGCCTTTGTTTACCTGGCCATGATGTTTTCTTTAGAGTCCATTCTACTTCTAGTGGCTGTTATTGTAATAATGAAGTCTTTGATTAGTTAAGCCTCTCTGGGAAAGACCTGTTATTTTCAGTAAAGCACATAAACATGTGGTAGGCAAAGTTTCACTCCTCTTTAAGAGAAATGCTTGTTTGTTAATCTTAACTACCAAGCTGAGAGTGTCTTCTATCTCGAAAGATTACAAAGTTTATTCCAGTAACCCAAAGGTAAGTTAAAATTAACCACCAAACATTCAGGACATAATTTTAGAGAATGCAATGAACTGATTTTCTGTTGAAAATTGTTGCACAGTTTGAGTTAGTTTTCGCTCTCTGCCATGTTACATCAATATCAACAACCAATTATTTATTATTCATTCTTTCTCATTTTGGTATTATCTTCTGGTCCTTTCTATTTAAGCTTTTGAATGCTATCAGAAATGTGTTCAGATAATTCAACAAGCACAGAACTGTGGTCTTGGCCCTTTAATGAGGCTATTAAAGACTTTGTTCTAACTGAACATTGAAAGAACCAAGGTTAATGAGGATACGTAGCCTAGTCCAATACTCTGAATATGAGCCCCCCTGGGCAAAAGACTGTAGCCAATGACATTGCGATGACAACAATCAAACAAAGCATTTCATAATGGCAAAACGTACCACATCTTACACAGATATGGACTTAAGCCAGCATCTGTATCATGTCTTTGGTGGATGATGATAGCACCTGTATTTTTTTTAATTGATTTCCTTTTCTGAGAACACTTTTAGGTTTACAGAAAATTTGTGTAAAATATTTCTTCATTAATATCTTGCATTTTGTGTGGAATATTTGTTACATACAATTAATGAGCCAATATTAGTGCCACATTATTAACTATAGTTCATAGTTTGTATTAGAGTTCATTTTGCATTATACAGACCTATGAATATTGTCAGATGCATGATATCATGTATCCACCATGAGAAGGCCATGTAGAATACCTTCACTGCCCTAACAATGCCCTGGTGTTTCACCTGCTCACCTTCTCTTTTCTCCAATCTGGACCTTTCCAGCCAATGATCTTTTATTGACTTCACTGTTTTGTATTTTCTAGGCTGTCATTTAGTTGGATTTCATACAGTGTGTAGCTTTCCCAGGCTGACTTCTTTCACTTAGCAATCAACATGCAATTAAAATCCCTTCATATCTTTTAGTAGCTTGATAGTCCATTTCTTTTCATCTCTGAATAGTACTTCATTGTATGGGTGGCCGGGTAACAGGGATGAGCAAATGGTTAAGTGCTTAGCTAACTGAAAGATTGGTTAAGTGCTTAGCTAACCAGCACGAGCCACCTAGAGGTTCCTGGGAAGACAGACTTGAGGATCTGTTGGTGGTGAGAGCAACTCCATTAGACCAACGCCTTCGGGTTTCCTAGACTAAATTTTACAGAAGTCAATCATCAGTTCATTTATCCTACAGAGCAGCTAGTGGGTTCCAACAGCCAATATTTTGGTCAGCAGTTTAGCTGTTAACCACTGTGCCACCAGAGATCCTTCCTAAGGAACTACTTCAAAAATATCAGCTACTGAAACCCTGTGGAATACAGTTCTAGTCTGATATACATGGAAAGCCATAAATCAAAGCTGAGTCCACTGCAGCTTCTTTGGTTTGGGTTTAATATGGATGTGCCATCATCTGTTTATCTACTCACCAACACATTTTTATTGTGTAAATCACAGCAGTCAACATCATTGAACAAAAAGTTTAAAAACAAAGTCACAAGACAGTGGCATTGTTTCTCAAAACTACAAGGAAGAAAAAGCCAAGGGCACCTGAAAAAAAATAAAGTTTACCATGGGTATAATGTTAGTAAGCGTAGCTATGAAAAAAATATGAAAGTCCTGTGCTTTTAGTCTTGACAAACCTTTTTTCGTGTTATGTGGTTCCTTTTGGGTTTTAAATCCCCCCTCCTACCTTAACACACTTTCTTTCCAGAAACCCTTGCCAAATTTCATGATACCAATAAAGAAAAGAGAGTGTAGGAGAAAGTTGAGCACTGCATCCTGTTGAAGTATCTGCAGTTGATGGAGCCTGTGGGATCTCACATTGTTCGCCAGCTGCTCCTACTGTCTCTGCTGAACCTGGTCTAATTTTACAGCTAGAGGTGAATTAACAATTCACATTTCATACTCACCAGATGCTACTGAAGAATGTGGAGGATACAGCAACATAATCACACTGAAAACAGAATTTGAAGATCACCTTGTCCTTTTAGCATCGGGGACTCAGCTAAACAAGATGACTGATTTATCTGCACCTCATGCCATTATTAAATAAGCAAAGAGGAGAACACAAGCATGATATTACACAAGTGTTATTGGCATGAGTTACAGTACCTGTAATTTAGCAATCACACTGTCTAGCTCAAACAGGTGGCAGAGTCTGACAGATGGTAGTGACGATTTCTTTACAAGGTTTACTGTTTCTTGCAATTTTTTTGCCTTTTTCCCCTTAACATTTCATATATGTATGCAAATACCTTATATACATATAACTTAAAGTGTTTTCCTTTGGATTTGGAGGCTAAGTTATTGGAGTCCTGGTAGTAATACAATGATTAAGCAAACCAAAAGTCAGCAGTTTGAATCCACCAGTCGTCTCAATGGCAGTGGGCTTGGTTTCTTTATGTTCTTTTTTTATTTAAGTTATTGATTACATATAGGCTCAGAACTGTGCTAACTCCATGATATATCTTTTCTGCTAGTATTCATTGAACACTAGTTTAACAAAAATTTTATAGCATCTGCAATGTGCCAGGTACTATTCTAGATGCTTAGGATATATTGATTAATGCAATAAAGAAAAAAAAAAAAAATCCCCACCATTGTGCAGATTCCTATATTCCTATATTTTATTGTATTTTTCCCTCTACCATGCTTTCTCATTACTCCTTTATACTGTTTTTCCTATCCTAATTTATTGTATGCTTTTATACTTGTGTTTCTTCTATTAATTTGAAGTTATACATTTGTTTTGATTTTTTTATTGATAGTATTAAGTCTAATGTCTAATACTTGTCTTAACCTTGTCTAACATTAACGAGTATGTCTGTTTTCTTCCACAAAAGCAAAATCTTAGAACCTTATAAATCAAGTTACCCATCCCGTCTTCCATGTCTACACTTATTCAACTCTAAATTTTAGCTTTCAGAGTTATCAAGGACAGATTATCTACTAGGCAAGGAAAGCATGATACTAGCCTTGCTTACCAGATTATCTCTAGTGAACAATTTCACATTTTTCTCCCCATCAGAGTTTGTGTTTGTAGGTATGACTGGCATCTTATGCTAACTCAAAACCACCTTCTTTCAGAATCAAAATCTTTTTTTAAATTTATAGTCTCCGAGAGGGATAGATTACCAGTAAACAAGACAAGCACTATGTAAATGAAATTGTTAACTACAGATTAGTAAGTAAGCAAAAATGAACCTGTGTTTACTTTGCTTACTCAGCAGTCCACCCCAGTTCTTTATTGTCTGTGTTTTTATAATCAATAATACATTGAAACTATAGTAATATATATTCTATATAAATAGTAAATATACATAAATATATATATACATATATAAATAGTAAATACTGAATATAGTAAATATACACTCACTATAAACTAGTGAATTTATCAATTTATTGGCTCACCATTGTATTTTATTCTCCACTATCTTCATTTGAGTTAAATTCCTTCCTATCAATGTATTCGTATTAGTACTTAGTACTTAGTCTATGATTAATAAATTCTCTCTGCCTTTGAAAGAAAATGTGTATTTTGTCCTTAGTCTTGATTAAAAGCCCATTTGGATATGCTATTCTAGGCCACAGATATTTTCTCTTGATGCATTAATTGTCTTCATCCACTGCCATCTCTCTTCATATGCTTGGATATAAGCCTCTTGGCTTTTCTGTTTAAGGATTTCTTTTTTCTTTTCCTTTTTTAATCCTTTTAGTATTCAGAAACTGTTTTGTTGTGGTCATTTTTGCTTTAATTAAGTCTCTAAATATTAATTCATGGTGGTGGTGTTATTGTAGCTTTCACTGAGTCCATTCCAACACCTTGTAACCCTATATGTACAGAATAGAACTGTTCCATGTCATTTTTAAGGCTGTGATCTTTGGGAGAAAGTTCTGGGTGGATCTGAGCCACCAAATGATGGGCCAGTGGTAGACTGCTTGACCATTTGTACCATTCAATACCTAAATGAATGGTATATATCATATATATATATAGATTTTTTTTTTTTTTCCTAATTGACAGATGTGTGTCATAATGGCCCAGGATCTCCTGAAATCTTGCCTACTTGCTTCAGGCATCCCAGAAACTTCGATAGTTATGCACAAAATGAATAAGGAACATTTTAGCAGTGACTGCAAGCATTATTATACTATGTATGTAAAAGAAGTTCAAATAACTCACTTAAAGATAACTAATATTATTCAGTGATTACTGTATCTAACACTGCAGTAAATGCTTTATTCATGTTACCTTTTCCATCATCGGAATCACCCTAAAAGATGTATAGGATGGTTACCTCTGTTTTAGCAACAGAGAAACAGACAGAATAAGTTAACTAACTTGTCCAAAGTTACACTGCTACAGAGAGGTGAAAAATGGACTCACATTCAATGAGATCGACTCTAGAACCCCTGCTGTTATGATGTCAATTAAGTGGTGATACTGATTCTAAACCATATATAGTAATCAGCCTTTTTTTGGTTACCTCAGAGGGTATTTCTATTGCTTCATGTATTTCTATAGTTTCTGTGGTTTCTCCATCACAGTGATTAGAACCTGTGTTCTGCTCATTTAGCATTGTGCCCTGAAAGTGACAAAGAACCAAGTACCTTGTGTCATAAATTAGCCTTCTTTCCGTGCTACATGGTCGTTTCAAGTTTCGTGGCAGTGATTGCTTGTTCCTTGACTAGATTTCAACAAAGTTTACATTTATCATGGTTTTTCACTGAATTAGAACACGCTGAAAATATTCAGCAGTTAAGGCAATCTCGGTGAGCTCTGCAATGACCCTTGCAGCCACCCTTCATCTACCTCCATCACTTGTGCACAGTTTACTTATTCGAGGTTCTCTCAGATGACTTCCTTTGGGCAAGGGGAAATATTCACTCATGCATTATTGTTCTGGATGTACAATGGCAGCTATATTTTGGCAGTGGCCTTGTTTTTATTTTTTAACTTGACTGGAAAATACTGGAAACTACTTAGATAAGTTATGACAATACTTAAAATATTTCCTTTAGAAAAGACTGTGAGAGAGTGTATGTGTGTGTCTGTGTGTGTGTGTGTAGTGTATAAGAATCCCTAACTAGTGAGTATCTGTGAACTTTTGAGCAATCTAGGGGAGAGAAGGGGTAAGGGGAATTCTAGTATAAAAGAAAAGTAGTTATCATATCTCCAAAATTTCTCCAACACATTTAGGCATTAAGAGCGAAAAATCACATATTGGCAGTGTTCATCTTTCAGCTCTGACATCTGTTTCTTCAGAGCAGAGTCTGCTGTCACTTGCACTTTGCCTGTAGTCAGAGCAACCTCCAAACACTGAATGCTGACAGACCAGACAAAAATACCAGAATTGTCCTTAAGAAATGAGTATAATAAAATAAACAAAATGCCATCAACTTCTTTGTCCGAGGGAGCCCTCCTTGGGGCAGAAGTTTCAGATTGAATTCTCTTCTGGTTTTCCCCACAAATCACATCTATTCACAAGTATATCAATGATCTGTCCCATTCTAGATATGCAGTTTCCCTTTGTTTCTGTACCTACACAGTCTGTAGTTCATTTTGTGGTTTTGTGTGTGTGTGTGTATGTCTGTGTGTGTGTGTCTGTGTCTCTGTGTCTGTCTGTCTGTCTGTGGGAATGCATGCACACACTTATCTATATGCAGGCACACATATGGACTTGATTTTACCCAGTGTTTCCCTGTGTTTGCAGCAAAAGGGAAGCCTGTCTGCAAAACTTCGGCCCATTTTGCTGAAGTCTCTGAACATTCCCTGTGTGTAATTATAAATACAGAAACAGATTAAATTATGTTTAAGAAAACTGTGACCATACAGTAGATATCAGGCATCTTTTAACCAGTGTCTCAAAAAGGGCTTCTGAAATTTTACACCTGAACCTGTTTCATGCCTTTTTGTTGATTGTGTACATAAGTGTGTTTTTCGAGGTGGAAGGTCTGTAACTTCTATCATAATATTAGTATGATAGACGATCCCTGAAAAATTTTGAGAAATAAAACCAAATCCATTGCCATGGAGTTGACTCTTTTTGAGAATGTTTATTACTCCTTTAAATTAGATTGTGGCCATTTCCCTCTTAACATCCCACTAAGACAGATTTTTCAGTTGGGTTTAGTATAAATTGTATGAATATGATAATGTCACATTAAAATTCCTATATAGTTGGGTTTTAGATTTTTCTTGTATAATGAATAATGCAGTGATATTCTTCAAATAAATGGGCACATCTCCAATAATTACCCTTGGTAATTTTGTTGGAATGGAAATTTTGCATCAAAGAGCAAAGTCATTGTTAAAGTTTTAGGTAGAGAATGCTATTTTTCTGTTAAATTTATGCTTTCAAAAATTCTTGTATACTAACTTTTAATTTTATTTCATCCATATAAAATAATAGATTAGAATTATATGCCCTGACTACTAAGTAGAGTTTTACATTCAGCTGCCTCGATGCTGCTGCACAACTGCGATTTAAATGTAAACATATTTATCTGTGATGGTACAAAGTTAATTCCTATTTCCTTGCTCTAACTTTGTGTATTTAATTCAGCAGAATCATCTTAATGACTTTTCTGTTGGCTTACATTTCAGTATGTGAGATTTTCTTTTTTAATGGAAGCAAATATTATAAGTAACAGTATAGTACTTCAAAAACACAGGAAATTAAACCAGTCTTCTTAGAAAGGAAATAAAAGGATTACAAAATTTTGGTGTTTTGATGAGAAATTGAAAAATAAATGGAGAATTTGAGCAATTCAAGACCTTGTTCAGGTGCCTAAGAGGAGAAAGAAAAATCCCAGAAGATAAAAAATCTCCTGAGCATGATGCTGACATGCTTTTGATAAAAGCGTTGGATTCCCTTTAGTACTGAGGTAAGAATCTATGGTAGATTGAATGCTTGGCTTTGGGTCTTCTCGCCTTCCCCTTCACACTCGTAATGACTTTTTCATGGTTGGAGTGTATTTCTTGTCCTTTGACTTTCAATATTGTCATGTGACTTATTTGGCTAGTGTCATGTACAAAGAAGCAATAATTTCCGAGTCCCAAACCTAGCCTTTAAGAATCTTTACATATTTCCTCTTGTCCTGTTGGACCTCCACCATCAACAAGAAGAGAACATGGCCCTTCTAGCCTATTAGTCCTGGGAGTCTGGCAGAGGTGAGGAATCTCGCTGACCCAGGTGCCACAACCTAAAGCACAGATTCCCCAGACTACTCACAAATTCATGAGCAAGCAGTGCATGTTAATTTCTGCGCGGCACTGAGAATTTACAGTTGTTTGCTATGTAGGATTATTGTGTTGTTGTGTTGTTGTTAGGTGTTGTCAAGTTGGTTCTGACTCATAGTGATGCTGTGTAAAACAGAAAGAAAAATTGCCTAGTCCTGTGCCCTACCCACAATCCTTAGTATGCTGGAACCCATTTTTGCAGGCAGTGTGTCAGTCCGCCTTGTTGAGGCACTTCCTCTTTTTCACTGACCCTGTGTTTTACCAAGTACGATGTCCTTCTCCAGGGATTGATCCTTCCTCATAACATGTTCAAACTATGTAAGACGTAGTCTTGCCGTCCTTGCTTCTAAGGAGCACTCTGGTTGTACTTCCTTCAAGACAGATCTATTTGTTCTTTTGGCAGTCTGTGGTATATTCAATATTCTTTTCCAGCACCATGAATCAAAGTCATTAATTCTTATTGTCATCCTTATTCATTGTCCAGCTTTCACATGCATATGATGTAACTGAAAATATTGTGACTTGGGTCAGAAGGATCTTAGTCCTTCAAGGTGATGTCTTTGCTTTTCAACAATTTTAAGAGGTCTTTGGAGAAGATTTTTCCAGATTCAATGCATCTTTTGTCTTTGAATTTCTTGATGGATATTGATTGTGAATCCAAGTAACATG
This sequence comes from Heterohyrax brucei, assembly GCA_028571685.1. Lineage (NCBI taxonomy): Eukaryota > Metazoa > Chordata > Mammalia > Hyracoidea > Procaviidae > Heterohyrax > Heterohyrax brucei. The sequence goes on along the minus strand of CM053150.1, from coordinate 35,292,361 downwards.
ATATCCACAACAACCTCAGTCTTTTCTCTATTATGATGTTGCTTTTTCACCCAGTCATGAAGATTTTTGTTTTCTTGATATTGAGGTGTAATCCATACTGAAGGCTGTGGTCTTTGATCTTCATCACTGTTTCAAGTTCTCTTCACTGTTAGCAAGCAAGGTTGTGTCATCTGTGTGAGGCAGGCTCTTAGTAAGTCTTCATCCAATCCTGATGCCCTGTTCTTCCTCCTGTAGTCCAGCTTCTTGGATTATTTCCTCAGCATACAGATGGAATAGTATGGTGAAGGTATGCAATCCTGACACATACCTTATCTTACTTGAAATCTTACATCATTCCCTTGTTCTGTTTGAATGACTGCCTCTTGATCTATGTACAGATTCCTCATGAACTCAATTAAGTGTTCTGGAATTGCCTTTCTCTGCAATGTTATCTATAATTTGTTATGATCCACACAACAGAATGTCTTTGCATGGGGGGGGGGGAAACAGTGCCGTTGAGTCGATTTGGACTCGTAAAAACCCCATAGGACAGAGCATAAGTGCTCTATATAGTTTCCAAGGAACACCTGGTAGATTCAAACTGCCAACCTTCTGGTTAGTAGCCAAGGCACTTAACCACCATGGCTCCAGGGTTTCCATAGTCAATAAAATACAAATAGACGTCTTTCTGTTATTCTCTGCTTGCAGCTAAGATCCATCCAGCATGACCAATGATATCCCTGGTTCATATCCTCTTCTGAATCTGGCCTGAATTTCCAGCAGTTTCTTGTCACTGTACCATTTCACCAACTTTCCAAAGATATTTAGCAAAATTTTACTTGCATGTGATGTTAATGATGTTGTTTGATAATTTTCTTATTCAGGTTGGAGCACTATTCTTGGGAATAGGCACAAAAATTAATCTTTTCCAAACAGGTAGATGTCTTCCAAATTTCTTGGCAAGGATGAGTGAGCACTTCCAGCACTGCATCTGTTTGTTGAAACATCTCAGTTGATAGTTCTTCAGTACCTGGAGCCTTGTTTTTCTCCAGTGCCTTCAGTGTAGTTTCAACATTTTCCTTCAGTATCATCAGTTACTAATCATACGTTACCTCTTGAAATGGTTGAGATTCAACCAGTTATTTTTAGTATAATGATTCTATGTACTGCATCTTCTTTTGTTTCTTCTGTGTCACTTAATAGTTTCCCTGTAGAATCCTTCACTATTTCAAGATGAGGTTTGAATTTTTTCTTCAGTTCTTTCAGCTTGAAAAATGCAGTGTGTTCTGTCTTTTTGGTTTTCTGTTTCCAGCTCTTTGCACATGTCATTGTACTTTATCTTCTCCAGCCATCCTTTGAAATCTTCTGCTTAGTTCTTGTACTGCTTCTTTTCTTCCTTTTGCTTTAGCTACTCCATGTTATTGTAGCACTAACTGATTGACGTCTCCAGTTTTCTTTACTGAGTTACTGTTGCAAGTGTCAGCTTTAAATAATTTGGACTAAATCAGGTCGGAGTTTAGAAACTCATTAAAAAATTGGTAATTTACGGTATCTGCAGATTCAATAATAAAATTATGTAAAGCAAAAGAATATAATATGAAGCTTACAAGCTGGAATGCTGTGATGCTGTGGACTGGGTTAGAACTTTCAGTTGTGTTTATTTCAACCAGTGTTTTTTTTTTTTTTAATTGAATTAGTATCCAGTATTCAACTCAACAACAGCAGTACTCAATTTCTGACTTCTCTTGAAAGATCAGAAGACCAAAACTGGAAACATGGTCCTTTGGTGCAGCTATTGGTTGGAGTTGACTAGAAACCACTTGCATCAAGACAGGGCCTGAGCTTTCCTACTTGCCCAGTGTTTAAATAGCTTGTCTTACTCATTTGTTTTACCTGTCTAGAAAATTCTGACATTTGAGTTTTCTAACACAGTATGGAAGTAAATTTAAATGTGAACACATGTGGAATTGACATCAAGGCCTTTACCACTAGTATGGTCACCTGAACGTTAGTTTTATTTTTATGTGAAAGAATTCATTAGTATCCACTTATTTTCATGAGAATGAAGATAGAAATACTATCAAAGATGCCTGGAGCTTTGCCCCATAGGCTTTTCAAAGAGAAGCTGGTAGATTTGAGCTGTCAGCCTTTTGGTTAGCTAACAAATGCCTAACTGTTGCATCATCAGGGCTCCTCTTAATATAGCAACTGACATGTATTTCTTTTCATATTATTATGTTTTGTGTAACTTCACACTTAAACTGATGAAGATCAAGGACCACAGTCTTCAATATGGATTGCACCTCAACATCAAGAAAACAAAAATCTTCACAACTGGACCAGTAAGCAACACTGTCATAAATGGAGAAAGGATTGAGAATGTCAAGAATTTCATTTTACTTGGGTCCACAATCAATGCCCAAGGAAGCAACAGTCAAGAAATCAAAAGATGCTACAGCACTGGGAAAATCTGCTACAAAGAATCTCTTTAAAGCATTGGAAAGTAAAGAGGTCACCTTGAAGACTAAAGTGCACCTAACCCAAGCGGTGGTATTTTCAGTTACATCATATGAATATGAAAGCTGGACAGTGAACAAAGAGGACAGAAGAAGAATTAGTGTCTCACAATTGTGGTGCTAGAGATGAATGTTGAATGTACGATGGACTCCTGAAAGAACAAGCAGTTCTATTCTGGAGGAAGTACAACCAGAGTGATCCATTGAAACAAAGATGGCAAGAGTGTGTCTTACATACTTTGGACATGTTGTTAGGAAGGATCAGCCCCTGGAGAAGGACATCATGCCTTGATAGAGTGGAGGTTCATTGAAAAAAGAGAAAGACCCTTGACCATATGGATTGACACCATGGCCGCAACAATGGGCTTAAGTAAGAAAATGATTGTGGATATGGCACAAGACTGGGCAGTGTTTCGTTCTATTGTTCATAGGATACCTATGAGTCAAATGATGGCACCTAACAACAACAACTTCTGACTAATTCTTTGGAAGGGGGACCAGCTCTATTAATCTCCCCGTCCAACACCTGTTGTTACTGTTAGGTGCTGTCAAGTCAGTTCCATTTCATAACAACCCTATGGTCAACAGAATGAAACACTGCCCAGTCTTTTGCCATGTGCACAGTCATTTTTATGCTTAAGCCCATTGTTGCGTTCACTGTGGCAATCCATCTCATTGAGGGTATTCCTCTTTGTTGCTGACCTTCCACTCTACCAACCATGATGTCCTTCTCCAGGAACTGATCCTTTCTGACAACATGTCCAAAGTATGGAAGATACAGTCCTGCCATCTTGGCTTCCAAGGAGCACTCTGGTTGTACTTCTTCCAGACAGATCTGTTTGTTGTTTTGGCAGTCCACAGTACATACATTCAGCATTCTCCTCCACGATCGCAATTCAAAAGCATCAATTCTTCTTCTGTCTTCCTTGTCCATTGTCAAGCTTTCGCATGCGTATGATGTGACTGAAAATACCATGGCTTGGGTCAGACACACCTTAGTCTTCAAGGTGACATCTTTACTTTTTGTTATTTGAAAGAGGCCTTTGGCAGCAGTTTTTCCCAATGCAATGCATCTTTTGATTTCTTCACTGCTGCTTCCGTGGCCATTGGCTGTGGACCCAAGAAAAATGAAATCCTTGACAATCTTAACCCTCTCTCCACTTATGATGATGTTGTTTACTGGTCCAGTTGTGAGGATTTTTGTTTTCTTGATGTTGAGGTGCAATCTATACTGAAGGCTGTGATCCTTGATCTTCATCAGTAAGTATTTCAAATATTCTTCACTTCCAGCTATTAAGGTGGTGTCATCTGCATAATGCAGGTTGTTAATAAGTCACCTTCCAATCCTGATACCTCATTCTTCCTTGTAGAATCCAGCTTCTCATATTAATTGCTCACCATACAGATTGAAATAATATGGTAAAGGGATACAGTCCTGACACACACCTTTCCAGGCTTTACGCCATGCAGTGTCCCCTTGTACTGATCATGCTACTGCCTCTTGATCCTCATACAGATTCCTTAAGGGTACTATTAGGTGTTCTGGAATTCCCATTCTCTGCATTGTTAGCCATAATTTATTATGATCCACAAAGTCGAATGACTTTGCATAGTCAATGAAATACAAGTAAACATCTTTCTGGTATTCTCTGCTTTCAGTCAAGATCCATGTGACACGAACAATGATGTCCCTGGTTTGACTTCTTCTGAATCCAGCTTGAATTTTGGGCAGTTCCTTGTCATTCTATTGTTGCAGTCGCTTTTGAGTGATCTTGAGCAAAATTTTACTTGCATGTGATATTAACAGTGTTGTTCGATAATTTCCACATTTGATTGGATCACCTTTCTTTGGAATGGGCATAGATATGGATCTTTTCCAGTCAGTTGCACAGGTAACTATCCTCCAAATTTCTTGGCATGGATGTGTGAGTAGTTTCAGTGCTGCATCTGCTTGTTGAAATATCTTAGTTGATATTCTATCATTTCCTGGAGGCTTTTTTTTTGTTTGTTTGTTTGTTTTGCTAGTGCCTTCAGTGCAGCTTTGACTTCTTCCTTCAGTGCCATTGGTTCCTGATCATATGCTTCCTTTTCAAATGGCTGGACAATGACTAGTTCTTTCTGGTGTAATGATTCTGTGTATTAGTTTCATCTCCTTTTTATGCTCCCTGAGTCACTTAATAGTTTCCCTGTAGAATTCTTCTCTATTAAACTCGAGGCTTGAATTTTTTCTTCAGTGCTTTCAGCTTGAGAAATGCAGGACATTTTCTTCCCTCTAGTTTTCCATTTGAATCTCTTTTGCATGTGTCATTATAATGCTTTGTCTTCTTGAGTTGCTCTTTGAAATCTTCTGTCTAGGTTTTTTATTTCACCAGTCCTTCCTTTTGCTTTAGCTGCTTGAGTTTGAGAGCAAGTTTCAGAGTGTCTTCTGACATCTGGTTTAGTCTTTTCTTTCTTATCTTTTTAATGACCTCTTGTTCACTTAGTGGCTGATATCTTTGATGTCATTCCACAGTTCATCTGGTTTCCAGTCATTAGTGATCAATACATCAAATCTGTTCTTGACATGGTCTTTACACTCAGGAAGGATATATTCAAAGTCATAATTTAGCTCTTGTAGCCTTGTACTAATTTTCTTCAGTTTCACTTTAAATTTTCAGAGGAGCAATTGATGACCTGTGCCACAGTTAGCACTTTATCTTTTTTCGATTGCTGAGATGAAGCTTTTCCATTGTCTTTTCCCACAGATATAGTCATTTTGGTTCCTGTGTATTCCATCTGGTGAAGTCCATTTGGACAGTCTCTGTTTCTGTTGGTTAAAAAAGTTATTTGCAGTGAAGAAGTTGCTAGTCTTGCAAAACTCTATCATGCTATCTCCAGCATTAATTGTATCACCAAGGCCATATTTTTCAGCTACTGATCCTTTTTCTTTGTTTCCAGCTTTTGCATTCCCATCACCAGTAATCATCAATGCATCCTGATTCCATGTGTGAGTAATTTCAGACTGCAGAAGCTGGTAAAAATCTTCAATCTCTTTGTCTTTGGCCTTAGTGGTTGGTGTGTAAATTTGAATAATAGTTGTATTAGCTAGCCTTCCTTGTAGGTGTAAGGATATTATCCTATCACTGACAGCATTGTACTTCAGGACAGATCTTAAAATGTTCTTTTCATGATGAATGCAATAGTATTCCTCTTCCAAGTTTTCGTTCCCAGCATAGTAGACCATAAGATTGGCTGATTCAAAATGGCCAAAACCAATCCATTTCAATTCACTGATGCCTAGGATATCACTGTTTATGCATTCCATTTCAGTTTTGATGATCTCCAGTTTTCCTAGATTCATACTTTGTGCATTCCAAGTCCTGATTATTAATGGATGTTTACAGCTATTCTCATTTTGAGTCATGCCACATCAGCAAACAAAGATCTCGAAGGCCTTATTTCATCTACATCATTAAGGTCTACTTTAAGGAGGCAACTCTTCCCCAGTAATCTTCTGAGTGCCTTCCAACCTGGAGGGCTCGCTTTCTGGCCCCACATCTGACAACGTTTGGCTGCTATTCATAAGGATTCCTTGCTAAATCTTATCTGAAGTAGACTACTGGGTCCTTCTTCCTAGTCTGTCTTAGTCTAGAAACTCAGCTGAAACTTGCCTAAGTTGCTGGTACCTAAATACCAGTGGCACAGCTTCCTACATCAAAGCAACAAGCAAGTCTACACTTACAGACAGGTGAGGGGTGCTCACTCTGTCTTTACCTTGCTTACTTGATGGTTTTACCCTCTTTGCCTGTTGTTATTACCCTCTTTACCTGATGCTGTTACCCTCCTTTACCCGTGGTGTTACCCTCCTTCCCTGATGGTGTTACCTTCCTTATCTGGTGGTGTTACCCTCCTAACCTGATGCTGTTACCCTTCTAACCTGATGTTGTTACCCTCCTTACCTGATGCTATTGCCCTCCTTTTCCTGATGGAGTTACCTTGCTTACCTGATAGTGTTACCCTCCTTACCTGATGGTGATACCTTTCTTACCTGATGCTATTACTCTCCTTACCTGATGGTGTACCCTCCTTACTTGATGCTATTACCCTTCTTACCTGTTCCTGTTCCCCTCCAATACCTGGCATGTCGTAAAAGTCGGACAAAGTTTATGGAGTGGATGGATGGAACATCACATTCATTCTATGAAATGAAACTGAGAGTATCAACATTCAGTCTCTAGATCAAGCTCAGAACAATCTAAGTAATGGATGCCATAATTTAAGATTTCAAAAAAAGAAAGAAAAATGAAACTAACGTTTTAGAACATCTACTATGTGTCATAGGATCCCTAAGAGTCAAAGCCATCTTGACAATAAGGGTTTTTATATTTTGCATCAGGCATTTTGAAGTTTGTTTGTTTGTTTTTTTAAATATAGGAACTGGAAAGGCTTTAGCTTGAGGCAATGGGAAAGCAGTAGAGGCTTTTAATTTTCATCCTCCAAAAATTTTAAAGTTATTTTCTTTATGTGATAATATAAATACTAATATGTTGATTAATAATAATAGTAATAATAAACCCTGGTTGCATAGTGATTAAGTGCTACAGCTGTTAAGCAGAAGGTCAGTAGTTCAAGTCTACCAGGAGCTCCTTGGAAACTCTATGGGGCAATTCTAATCTGTCTAGAGGGTCTCAATGAATCAGAATTGACTCAATGGCAATGGGTTTGTTTTTTTGAATAATAGTTAGCATTTATTAATGACTGACTATGTCCAGGGGATATGTTATTGTTACCTGATTTGGGTCCATGCCCTGGAGCAGTCGAGCCAATAAAACATACTCCAAGTTAGAAAGAGGAAGGTTTATTAGGAGGTATGATACCACAGGAGACTTGGCAGCAACTCAGGCTGTTCTTCATGGAGTCTCAAAATACAAGTTTTGCATCAGAGTTTATATATCACTTCAACAAGAGATACTTTATGTTTTTAAGCACATAGCCCACAGATAACTGTATGCATCACAAAATAACCCCAGGAAACTCTTTATTAAACTACAGATATATATGTCAGACACCTGGACTGTAATCTGCGTGTTTGTCACAGGCAAGGACAAAACTTATACAAAAATCCCTTAGCTAGTGAAACTAGCTTGCCAAGGTCACTCTGAGATAAGGAGCAAGAAAGAAGTTTTGTGGATGCTGAAGGCCATTTCTCAGGAGAACAAAGAAGAGGAGGGAGACCAACATCACAGGAGGTGAGGGGGCTCTATGCCCCTTTGGAAAGAGGCTAGTGCAGAGGCTGGAGTAGCTAGTGCAATAAAAAAATACTTAACTGATTATTTAGAGTATCATTATAGCATTAGTTATGTGAAGCTCTCAATTACACATTTTGAAAAGGGGAAAACATGTTGCAAGGTATTAGAGTTACAGTTATGTATTCTATATGTGATACTGTTTAATCCTTACTTCTATTCTGAGTTGAGTTTTTACCATTTACCCCAAGGATACTGTAACTGATAATTTCAAATAAACTTGTTCATCATAACAAGTAAAAATAGTTAATGGATCTAAGATTTGAACCTAAGCAATCTGATTTAGACCCTCTGTAATTTGTATCCCTCTGATTTATTAGGTTTTTTATATGTTGTCTTGCTTACATTTATTTTAATGCTAACTTAATTTATTTCCAAATATAAAGGTAAAACAAAGTATTGTGGAGAAAACAATAAACATATTTCACTTCAAAATTAAATTGATTATTATTTTAGGGGGTCTGGTTCAACAAGAGATTCTTGTATTAGTAACTGGTGTGAGCTTTTGCAGGGCATGCTGATGGCTTAAAATAGTAGACAATTTTTGAAAATACATACTGCCTTAAGAAAATATGGGAATGGTAACCTTCTGGGCCACCTCATTTTACACATGAATAAATTGTAATCTAGAAAAATTCAATGACCAAGTTCATACATGTCAGAGGTAAAACTCACATTGGAATTTAGGCAACTTTATTCTTTAGCTATGCCATAATTCACAGCATAGCTCTCCATTAGGGGAATGCCATCTTAAAAAAACAGGTACCCACAACCCTAAGGCAGATTCATAGTCTTTCTTTGTTTCCAAAATAAACACCAAAAAAAAAAAAAAAAAAACCTCAGAAAAGTATTTTCTCTAGGGACTATATATCTACAGTGTTTTAAAAGTCTAAAATGTGTATGTTTAAAATATTTTCTAAAGTAATTAGTAAAGGGTTGTTGGTATTTTGCTGATAATGATTGCCTCATGTCTCACCTTTATATTTTCATTTAACATGCTGGTCTTAACTACCAATATTCAGTTTTTAGGGTTCTGAAATCATATAGAATTAGTTGTCTCATAATAATTGATTGGCCTATACCTGTGGTTTTATGGTAGAAGTGTTCATAAACCATTTGGGGCATTTCAAGGGAAAGGAAACTGCTTTTTTGGTTGTTTGTTTTTAGTATAGAAGTATTTGTGGTTCTTGGGGATACAAGTTGAGAGGAAGTGAATGAGGGGGAGAAAGAGGAAAAAGGTGAATATGAATTAGTGTTGTATAATCCACTAAAGCCTGAATAACTTGATTTAAAGTTTCAGGCCGTTAAAGTGCATCCCTGAAAACTTCTCTAAGCCTCTCAGTTGTACTGAAGTAGCCACTCAAGCAAGAGTTAAAAAGGTAGAATGACAGTTGATGATGCAAGGCAAGATTTAATTGTTTACTCACTTAAAGTGTCTTTTTAACCAGTTCAATAAGAATGAAATAAATTGCTAATCATACTTCTGCTTATTTCAGTTGGCTGAGACCATTCCATAAATTAAAAGAACATAACAATCTGTTAGACTTCTTTGGGAGTATAATTCACAAAAATCCTGCTTATTATATAATTTGATCTTATCATGACACCCCAAAATAGATATTTAGATTCAAAAGAAAAGGGGAAAAAAAATCCAAGGCAGAAAAATTATCATCATATTTAAGCTAGTTTACTGTCATCAGTTTGTCAAATACTTTATGAATGCCCACTGATTCCTATACTATTCTAGCTACTGGAAACATTGAAGTAAATGTTAGCTAACATTTACTAAGCTCTCATTATATGCCAGCCTTCTTTATAAACAGTTTAATTTATACTCACTAACCGCCCCCCCCAAAAAAACTGCCTTTAAGTTTGTTCTACTCATAGCAACCCTATAGGACAGAGCAGAACTGCCCCAGAGGGTTTCCAATGCTGTCAGTCTGTACAGAAGCCAACTGCTCCTGCTACATCTGTTGGTTAGCAGCTGAGGGCTTTTAACCACTGTGCCAGCAGGGCCTCTACAGCCTTCTTCAAAGGCACCATCTAGTAATAAAAAAGATAAGTCTTGAAGTACTGTCTTCAGTCAGACATATACGTGTGTGTGTGTGTGTATGTATAGCTGTGAGAATCCTAATTAAATTAAAACCTCAGTGCCCTGTTTATACTTCAACTCCTCCCTTATAAAACAAACTAAGGAAGACTAAGTAGCCAAGGGTATCGTAAAGAGGGTCCATGATATTGCCTTGTAAAACAAGTGGATGACAGATATCAGTCTACAGAAGGCACTAAACATCATTACAAATGTAGCATGGAAGAGAAAAGTAGAAATGTTGTTGCTAGTTGGAAGTAGTACTTGAATGCCCAGTTCTCCATCTTTCCCAATGAGAGATGCGTTAACAAATAACTTTCCAGAGACAGCTGGTTAACTTTCTTTATCCAGATGAGTTCAGAATGAATTGTCTGAAGTCTAGAGAAGCACTGACCCTTGAGATCTTCCCATTTTGTTCTTTCTCCGTGGAGAGCTTGACCTCTCCACCAGTGCTGAATAAATATTTTTTAAGGAACTTCATCCTGAAAACTGGGTACTCACAACCCTAAGGCAGGTTCACAGCCTTTGTTTTGTTCCTTAGCAAAGCCAGTGAAAGTGGCCTAGGCCTCCATTTCCTTGAAAGAGAAAGAGTGAGAGAGAGAGAACAAATAAAAGTGGATATAGGAAGAAATATAGGAGAAAAAAATCTTGTGAATCAGAAAAAATCATAAGCAACAACAAAAAGACGGTTTTGTGACTTTCAGCTCTCACGATCCACTTCAGCTGAACATGAGAAAAGGAACATCAAACTTATACTCTGATTGGCTGAAATTAAAGCTTCCTTTCCCCCTTTCTTTTCCTGTTGATTTCCTACTAAGTCAATTCCAGTTCACAGAGACCCTATGGAACAGAGTTTCCAAGGACTACCTGGTGGATTTGAACTGCCAAACTCCCAGTTAGCAGCTACAGCACTTAAGCACGACACCACCAGGGTATCCAGAGAAAGAGAGATTTAAAAAAATGATATATTTTCTTCTCTATGTTTCAAGGTCTCTGAAAAAATATCATCCCACTTTTCAGATTAGAAAATAGAAACAGAAAGCATCTTGAAAATCTTATGACTTCTAGTTGTATAAGAAATAAGAATGGGAGTCTCGGCTCTCAGTTCATTATTTCATCATTCAAACTTGCATCATTTTTTTGTAAATCTGAATGACTCTTACTGGAACATTACCAGTTTATAAAATAAGGTAAAATGCTCTCATAGCAGCTAAGAAACCATTTTTATGCTTTTAGATACCAATAACTACAATTTTAGCCTGCCATTTTATTTGTTCCGCTTTTACCCATAGTATTTTCCAAATGCAAATGAATAATTCAGTGCTTCTGAAAGTTTTGTCTTGAAGACAAATCAAGTTTTTACACACAAAAAAGTATTTTTTTTTTTTTCAACCTTAAAAACTGGAACTCAATTTCCATCATGCTCACTCTGCAAATTTTAAGAGCTGGTCCTTACCTTATGGCAAAATCAGAGTGATTTATTCTGAAGTGTTAATGTAAATAAAGAGAATAAACACTTGTAATTTAAACAGATATCCTAGTGGTAATTTTTACCACTTGTCTCACAGTTTGTCCTATTTGGGTGGCCTGCATGTTGCTGTGATGCTGGAAGCTGTGCCACTAGTATTTCAAATACCAGGAAGGTCACTCATGGGGGCCAGGCTTCAGTGGAGCTTCCAGACCAGGACAAACTGGGAAGAGTCACCTGGTGATCTACTTCTGAAAAAATTACCATGACTGAAATGAGAAGAAATGGCTGGTAGATATCTATTAATAATCAGAATTTGGAAGGTAAAAATATGAATCTTAGAAAATTTGAAGTTTTCAAAAATTAAGTTGAACACATGAATATCAATATTCTAGGCATCCATGAGCTGAAATGGACAATTATTGACCATTTTGAATCAGTCATATTCTACTATGATGGGAATGGCAACTTGAAGAGAAATAGCATCATATACATCATAAAAAAAAAAACATTTCAAAAAGCAAGAAATCATTCAAAAGACAGGAAACAAAGAAAAGAGCAAAATGGACATCAGGAAAAACTGAGAAACCTACTCCCAGACAAAGAGGAGCCAAATTGATCAGAAGAAATGATGAAAGAGTTGAGTGAAATTTGCAAACACCAAGAGTTAGAAAAATAAAAGGGGAACACACACTTGGTATTTCTGAAGCTGAAGAAAGAAGAACAATTAAAGCACTGAGTTGCAATGTGAAGTCCTCTATGGGGAAAATATTGAACAATGCAGGAAACATCAAAAGAAGATGAAAAGAATGTACAGAGTCACTGTGATGAGAAGAATTGGTCATCAATGGCAGGATAATATCCATATACCTGCAAGGAATACAATTTAATCTGTTACTCAGATTTGTGTACCAACCATTAATGCTAAAGATGAAGAAACTGAAGATTTTTATAAACTTCTGCAGTCTTAAATCGATTGAATATTCAAGAAAAATGCATCAATAATTCCTTGTCATGAGAATGTGGAAGTTGGAAATAATGAAGAAGGATCACTAATGAGAAAATATGACCTTGATGATAGAAATGATACCAGACAATCCATGATAGAATTTTGCAAGACTACTCACTGCAAATACCTTCTTTCACTAACATAAATGGTGACTATAAATGTGAACCTTACTAGATAGACAACACAAGAATAAAATTGATAAATATGTGGAAAGAGACTGTGGGAAAGCTCAATATCCTCAGTCAAAGCAAGGGCAGGGACCCGCTGTAGGATACACCATTGGTTGCTCAGGTGCACGTAAGCGATGAAACTGAAGAGAATTAAAACAAGTCTTCCAGACCCAAAATACAATATGGAGTATATCTCATTTGAGTTTACAGACCATCTCAAGAAGAAATTTGATGCATGGAACTCTAATGACAAAACCACATTAGTGGTGGAGTGACATCAAGGACATTATACGGAAGGAAGCAGGAGATCATTAAAAAGACAAGAAAGAAAGAAAAGAGCAAAATTGATATTAGAAAAAAACTCAGAAATCTACTCTTGGACATAAAGTAGCTAAAGTGAACAGAAGAGAACTAAAGGAATCGAGCAAAATTTGCAAGCACCAAATGTTAAAAAACAAAAGGGAACAATACTTCTCAAGCTGAAGGAATGAAGAAAAATTCAAGCTTTGAGTTGCAATGTGAAGTCCTCTATGGGGAAAATATTGAGCAATGCAGGAAACATCAAAAGAACATGAAAAGAATACAGAGTCACTGTCACAAAAAGAATTAGTCAATGTTCAGCATTTCAGGAGGCAGTACTTGATCAAGTACCAGTGACACTGATGAAAGAAGTTCAAGCCACACTGAAGACATTGGTGAAAAGTTCCCATGAGTTGACAGAATAGCAACCAAGAGGTTTCAACAAGTGGATGCAGTGCTGAAAGTGCCCACTTGTCTATGCCAATAAATGTTGAAGGCCAGCTATATGGAAAACCAAAAATAAAACCATCGAGTTGATTCCACTTCATGGCTTGTTCGTGCACATTCCAAAGAAAGATTATCCAAAAAAAAAAAGACAGAAATTATTGAGTAATACCATTGATATAACATGCAATTAAATTTTTGCTTAAGTTCATTCACAAATGGTTACAGCAATACATTGACAGGGAACTGCCAGAAATTCAAAGTGGATTCAGAAAAGGATGTGGAACCAGGGATATCATTGCTAATGACAGATGGTTCCTGACTGAAATCAGAGAATACAAGAAAAATGTTTGCTTGTGTTTTGTTGACTATGTAAAGGTATTACAATGTGTAATTCATAACAAATTATGGATGATGTGTGGAAGAATTGAAATTCCAGGACATTTAATTGTGTTCATGAAGAGCTCGTATGTAGACTGAAATGCAGACATTCAAACGGAAGAAGGGAATGCTGTATGGTTAAAATCAGGAAAGGTGTATGCTACGGTTGTATCCTTTTTCCATACTTAATCGATCTGCAGGTTTACCAAATAATCCCAGAAGCTGCATCAGAATTGGAAGAATACTCAGTAACAACCTTTGATATGCACATGGTATAACTTTGCTTGCTAAAAGTACAGAGGACTTGAAGCATTTACTGATGAAGATCAAAGCCTCAGCTTTCACTATGGATTAGACCTCAAAGTAAGGAAAACAAAAATCCTCACAACTGGATCAATAAGGAACATCATGAAAATGACAAAGGAAGAAAATATTGAAATTGTAAGGGATTTCATGCTATTTGGATACACACTGAATGAATAATTTCTTTTATAAGGATCAGTGCAAAGCTGGTTCTATAATGCTGCAGCTAAAGATACCCCAGATATAACTTTTTCACAGTGCTGTACTATTCCATTATCTTTAACACTACTTCCTCTCCCCTCAGCACTCTCCTCCCTCTTGTCTTTGATTTCTGTAGTTTGCCACAACTTGTCACAGAATTTACAAAAGTACAAAGGAAATGTCTCATGTCATTATAGAAACTGACAATCCCAAATTTGTAGGAGAGGCTGGTATTCTCTATATCTGTGTGGCTAAAGGGGCTGACAAACCCAAACCAGCAGCTCAGAGCATAGAATGCTCTGTCACAAGGCTGTTGAAGCTGGAAAATTATGTCAGATGTTAGACCACTAGCCCATTGACTATATAGGGCTGTGAATTCCAGAATCAGCAGGTCAGACTTTGTCTCTTGTTCAAGTCCAAAGAGGAATCAGAGATTAACGGATCATGAACTTAATATGGGATCCAGATGAAGTGAAACAGCCCAACCAAGTCATACACACATTTTCTTTAAATGCAGGCTACACCTCAAGGAAGGACATAACTTGAGTAGGGTGAGACTTCAGTTATGTCTTCCTACAAAACTTCCGTGCAAGATACACCCAACACCAATCTTGCCTATTCAACATGTAGAAGCCAGGGTCCACAACACAGAAATTGGAGGACAATAATATAATAATGGGAATCATGGCCTAGCCAAGTTGACACATGGTGCCAAC